>JACCEG010000002.1:997797-1029289 GCA_014065205.1 Tuber brumale
TTCGCACTTTAAAGATTCTGGACGTTTGCGTATTAAAACCAGAGTGGTACTTCGGAGGCATAGTAGTTAGAAGTAGTCTGCGAACACTGAGACGCGGGATATAAATATTGAAGTGCCTCCCGAGCTTTACAGACATCATCAAGCAACGGAGAAGAGATCTTATCAATATAAAATTGTCTACCTTATAAATCTTTACGTTACTTTTATTTTATCGAGAAGAGCCTTCCTCGACAGATTCTCCGAACAAAGATTTGGCCTACGTCCCTCGGTTATATACTTGAGTTTGGCATCCGCCTAACAGTATATTGATACTTCTCCTGTTCACAAGGATCACTACATGAACTACGAGTTCACTTCAAACTCCACCCTCACCTCCGGCTTCGCTTACATTTTCGAAGCACCTCACTGTCCTATCTATATTCATTCCTTCGAAGAAATATTTGAAACCAGGCTGTTCGAAATCGAAGAAGAATATACGCAAGAACCCTCGTGGTTCACAGTACCCTTCGGGATCCCAACGAAGGATCAATTCAATAGCATATATCATACCTGGCATGGTTCAGATTTTGAGTGGAATTCAAGCGAGTCGGAAAACTTCGTCGACTGGAGCACCCAGTACTCTTTAAAGATGGAAGAGAAGGAAAAAGAAAACCCAGGCACTGTCATCCAGGGGCCAAACATCCCCTCTGCCTGGGCCTAATACACTTTCATATGTACTATAAGTACATCCTAAACCTCGAAAAAAAGAAATTCACGTTTTGAGTCCAGAGTCGGACCAACCTAACCCTTTTATACCTACACCTCTAGCGTATCTCAAACGTTGGATACCTTATATACGATTCCTTAAACCTTTTAAAGGATATCAAGAACTCTGGCACGAAGTACCAGTAATCACTCATCCAGGGCTACTAGAGCAGTTAGCCTATCTGGAAAGTATCACCATGGCGGAAATACCTCAGGACCTGAGGACAAGAATAACGGCGGGTGAACCTATGGATACCCGACCCAACACCACGGATAAGGCGGATGATTCCGTCATTCATTGTCCCTTCGCTTCAACACCTCAGGAACCTGCATTCCGGAGAGGAAATTTACCCTCTCACCAATCCTCTAGTGTCGCAAGCACGCATAGGATATCAAGAGCCTGTACTCCTAAACTAGGAGGAGACCACGTTGCAAACTTAGCCAGATTGGCTGCCCGTCTTGGGATAACCTTGGGTCGAATAAGGCAGGATATAGACACCTCGCTCGACCAAGCCAACATAGCCTTCAAACATTTGAAGGGGGCAACCCAGGACAATACCTAAAAGTTAATTAAGGTACAGCAACAAATCGCAGAAGGACAAGATGTCCATGACAATGAAATTGGGCATTTGTTGATGCAGCTGGCTGGAGTAGAAGCGGAGGTCAAAGGGATTCAAGAGGAAATGATCCGGGAAGTGGCAAAGAAGATAGACGCCCAAGAAAGGCGTCAACAGGAACATGAAGAGGTAACCACGAGGTTACATGGAACGATCGGACATGAAAGCCACGCAGCATTAGCTCGAGACCAGACTCTGGAACAGATGGTTCTCAGTTTGAGAGTGGAATTCGTAGAATTCCGCGCGCAATGCAGCACTCGTGAAAGAGAGGTCAACCGTACCCTAGGACAGATGCCGTTAGATCAGACTACCCGCTAGGCAGAAATCCGCCGATCTCAGGACAAGCAGCAACAGCAAAATAACGAGACTAACAATACCCTAAAGGTATTAACACAGTCCATAAACAGAATGTTGGCTGCCGCACCAAGTCCTGAAGCTGCTGGACCCGCTCCTTTACTCACAGTCCAAGAAACGGACGACGAGGAGTATTACGCTCCACCTACACGTAGGGAAAAGGGAAAAGGCAGAGAAGCCGCTGATGCATCCCCCTCAGGTGCCCAAGGAGGCAACTCAGGGGATCCTGGTGACGATGAGGATGATGATGATGAGAGAGGTAGGAGGAGAGGAGGTCCTAGCCGAGGCCGGCAAGGACAAACACCAGAACAGTCTGGTATGGCAGAAACACTTGCCAACGCGATGGCAGTGAATATCAAGCGACCATCAGAGCCACCCCCATTCTTTGAAGACAAACCCGCACAAGATATATATGTGTGGATTTTGCAATGCACTGATTACTTCGAGAGAAATCTGCGGATCTGGGACGATGCAAGAGAACGGATCATATACGCGCTCAGTGGTACAAGAGGAGAAATAGTCCTTCCCTATACTGTATGGTATCGGAAGGCCATGGATGGACTTCACGGGGAAAACCAGCAACCAGAGCTGGCAACATGGACCCGCTTTGAATATGATATGATCAGGCGATTCGCCGCGATAGAAGCAGAAACACTAGCCCTTCGCGCAATGAAACTGGTCACGTACGACGGCAGTATTGAACGCTATCTAACGGTTATGCACAACCGTAATATTCATGCACGCATGACTGGAGAATCCTGGAGAGAGGTAGTTAAAGACAAACTTTCTGAACAAATTGTCCGCAGGTTGTCAGCCCTACAATATACGACGGATCAAGAATGGGAAGAGGCGATAAGGCTATGCGGACGGTGAGAAGAAAGACTGCTAGCCAGAAGGAAAATTGGACGTGACCCACCATTCAAGTCTAAAATAGTCCAAGAGGTCAAAAGAGAAGACCGACGGGACTCTAAATCAAAGCGACAAAGGGATACTAAACCTTATGTCAAGGGAGGTGGAGCCCCACTACGAAAACGGAAAAGGGATGATGAACTGGAGAAGCCCAGGAAGAGGTTGGAAGGTACGACAAAAACCAGCCACACAAACTTCGCTCAGGCCCATACCGGTATCCCGCAAAGTGTGATAGACACACGGAGGAAAGAAGGAGATTGCACACGTTGTGGAGAGAAAAACCACACCTATCAGACGTGTTGGGGAGATGCCCATATATCGGCGGCAATGGTCAGCTCAAGACCGATAAAAATGGGAATTCGACAAGCAAGATCGGCTATTGTGAAGCCTAAATTAGCTCGCAAAGTCGCTACCGTCCAGTACCCAGCCCAGGTGAATAAGATCTGGGAACTGGAGGACGACGAGGAACTGACCTAGGTCCGTTCATTGGCACCAACGGCGATGGCGATTGGGTATTCAGTGTCATGACGGAGCGGGAATTGAAATGGGAACCCCCTTTGGCTAGGGTGTATTGGGTACCGACCACGACGGGGGTCGGGTAGTCCGAGTGCAACTATAGGAGTCGAAACTCAAAAGGATCAAAGCGGCGCGAACCAAGTCTCTCCTTTCAGGATCAACGCAGGTAGGCTCTAAGTGAAGGGACCCCACGAGGGACTTATGAGCTCGAACACAAGAATCAATATATGGAGAGTCTTGATCGAAAGAGAGGATTGTTAACATGCCCACATGGCACGGGAACCAACAGTACAAAGTTCCTCGAGTCACCTGGTGGTTGCCTGCTACCTGTGCGCAAGCAAGTTACTATACCGAAGAAGTTGGGACATAGCAATGCAAGATCTACCTGATAACAATACACGACAAGAGGACAACCGACGTGGGCCGTTCCACCTACCACACGAGTATGAGTCGTATTATACGTATGTACTATCTTGCCTTCTGGCCAGAGTGTGGGATAGGGATGTACCGCTTTAGTGCACAAGGCCCCTCTGAGGGAGCTGGATAGATAACCGAAATCCTAAGGGAAAGGACTCGGTGAAAGCGGGAACCCCATACCAGGGGAGTAAAATGGCTAATAACCGCCCGAAAATCTGCTATGAGCCTAGGTCTGGCGTGTCGGGAGAAGGCATGCAGCCAGAAAACTGGTCGTGCGCAATAAGCGTATTGGTGAAACGCCGCTTAAGTATGTAGACCCAGATTGTTAGAGCTAAAGAATTACTAGTTTGTCTGAGGAGACCTCAATGGTCGAAACTACGCGGGCGAAGTAACAAACATTTTGTTACCTACACCCCCACCAACGAGGCCTAAACGAAAAAACCAAGAAAGTCTTATCCGCGCCAAGCGCGTAGAACTAGGCGCTCCAAAACCAAAACGATACAAGTGTCCGGAGGGGATCGCTTACCTCCATATACACGATAAGCGATACAAGGTCAAAGTCTTATTAGACTCGGGATCCAACGTGTTCCTTATCAACAAGGACCTAGTTGAAGACCTTCGCGTTCCATCTATAGAACGCAACAATGCAGTTGATATCTTAGGCTTTGACAGATCGTCAGCCACCTCTGGAGGGAAGTGTTACACTCTCCCTATAAAATTGGAAATAGGAAAAAATCGACACATTTCAGAATTGTCGTGTGAAGTGGCTAAAGCAGGTCACTATGGAATGATAATCCCTTTTGGTTGGTGGCATCGTGAACACCCAGTGTCTCACATAGAAGATGCGGAAAATTGGACCTTCTCCGCAAAATGTGGCGAAAACTGCGCGGAAGAAGATGAAGGAATAGCGGATATGTTTGAATATGACGAATCCGTCGCTTGGGACCCTGATGCCTGCCGCAGCGGAAGAATCGGAGCCATCGAAAATACGGTAGAACTGGAAGCATTAGCGAAAGAATACTGGAATTACAAGCATTTGTTTGAAGCCCAGACAGCAGAAAAACTAGCTCCAAGACGAACATTCGATCACGAAATCAAACTGATTCCAGGATCAACTCCCCCATGGGGGCTGATATATCCACTGTCCGAAAAACAGCTTAAGGCTTTACAAGAATACTTGGAAACAATGATCAGACAAGGAAAAATCACCCGGAGCCAATCACCAGCAGGCGCACCTATATTATTCGTACCTAAACCAGATGGTAGATTACGCCTAGTTGTGGATTATCGAAATCTGAATAAGATTACTATCCTCAACAAACATCCCCTGCCACTAATGTCCGAACTCAGAGATAGAGTAGCCGGCGCAAAGATCTTCACCAAGTTAGACCTTAAGGACAGCTACCACCTGATTAGGATAAAAGAAGGGGACGAGTGGAAGACAGCGTTCTGTACGAGATACGGACACTACGAATATAAGGTTATGCCTTTTGGATTGGTTAACGCTGCGGCAACCTTCCAAGATATGATGAACTAAGTTCTACAGGAATACTTGGACGTCGGAGTAGTGTGTTACCTTGATGATATTCTCATCTACTCAAAGGATGAAAAGGAACATGTCGAAGCTGTTAAGAAAGTTTTACAAAGTCTATCGGACTTTCAATTAGCGATATCGCTAAAGAAATCGACTTTCCATGCCACGGAGGTGGAATTCCTGGGCTATATGGTGGCGGTCGATGGGGTGTCTATGAGCACCAGAAAGGTGGAATCCATAATGGTCTGGAAGGCACCTAAGTCAGTTAGAGAAGTACAAGTCTTTATGGGGTTTGCTAACTTCTGCCGACGATTTATCAAAAACTTGTCAGCTATTTGCAAGCCGATAACCGAGACGTTACAAGGAATTCCTGAGAATTTTAAATGGGGAATTGAACAGGACACTGCTTTCGCAGAGCTAAACCACCGATTCACCACAGCCCCGATACTCCACCACTTTTTCCCAGAAAGAGAAACAGTGGTAGAAACGGATGCCAGCTATTTTGCACTCGGCTGCGTCCTTTCTCAATACTTTGAGAAAATATAACATCCAGTAGTGTTCCATTCCAGAAAATTAAACTCGGCGGAGCGCAATTATGACATCCACAATAAAGAACTTCTCGCGATCCTAGAAGCCTTTAAAGAATGGAGACACTACTTGAACGGAACGGAGAAACCCATCACAGTCTTTACCGACTATCAGAACCTACAATACTTCCTCACCTCAAAAGTCTGGAGTGGCCGCCAAATTCGATGGGCTCAGAAGTTGGTAGAATACAATTTTCGCATTGTATACTGACCAGGAACAAAGGGCGGAAAGCCTGATGCATTAAGCAGACGGCCGGAGTACCGTCCTGAGGAGGGAGCTATGTATCGTGAACAGAAAATTTTAAAAGAAGAAAATTTCTTGGTATGGCTAGTAGCGAGGGTAGGCGATGAAGGATCAGACTGGGATGGAGATAAGGATTTGGACTTGGAACCTCGAAGAGGTGGAAAGGAACCCATTATTAGGGTCAAGAGATTGAGCAAAACGGCATACTTGCCAACAAAGGGCTCACGAATGGCGGCAGGGCATGACCTGTACGCCATAGAAGATGACATTGTCCTGAAATATGGACAAGCGTTAATAAGGACGGGTATAGCTGTGGGGCTACCTGAAGGAACGTACGGAAGAGTTGCCCCAAGAAGTGGATTAGCGGTCCAAAGCGGAATCTCTGCCGGCGCGGGAGTAATCGATGCGGATTACACAGGCGAACTCAAAGTCATACTTTTCAACCATAAAAATGTGGATTGCCAAATAAGAATGAGCGATCGTATAGCCCAACTAGTGGTAGAGAAGGTCAACACCTCGGACATGATGGAAGTCGACGACTTGGAAGAAACAGAGCGAGGAACCGCGGGATTCGGTAGCACCGATATAGCGACAAGATCCTTGATCATCAAAGAACAGGAACCTAGCATCAGCTACCTACTGGCATTGGCTAAAGACAACGAACATTGGTACGATATTTCAGAAGTACCGGAAAAGGTTCTGATGTCCAATGCTATTATCCTGCAAAAAGGTATGAAGCAGTTCAATCCTGAATTCCTACGCGAGATACAGGGAGCTATCAGGACAGATGCAGTTTAGAGACAACGGAGGGAAGAACCCATTAGGTTACGAGACGAAGGAAAGGATTTTCCCAAAGACTGCACCTTCACTGACATTCTATTATATTATAAGCAAAGACTATTTATACCAAACAGTCTGGCGTTATATACCAAGATTGCAGAAGGATGTCACGATGCAAAAGTTGCAGGACATTTCGGACAAGAAAAAACTTTGGAAATAATCATGCGAGACTTCTACTGGAAAGGACTTGCAGCATGGGTCAATGACTACATACGATCCTGTGATGAATGCCAACATAACAAATCGCCTAGACATGCTAAGTACGGATTACTGCAACCATTGCAAATACCCTACGCGGCATGGGCATCTATCTCGGTGGACTTCATCATGCCACTACCAGAGTCACAAGAGTGTACTCAGATAATGGTAGTAGTCGATCGGTTCACAAAGATAGCACATTACATCGGACTTCAGACCTCGGCTACGGCCAAGGATGTCGCAAACGCATTCCCGAAAGAAGTATGGAGGCTGCACGGCCTACCAACCGAAATCGCCTTGGACATGGACTCAAAGTTTGCAGGAGAATTTTGGGAATCTCTTTGCACGGTGCTGGAAATTAAGCGAAGAATGTCAACGGCATACCACCCTCAGACTGACGGACAAACTGAACGTACCAACCAAGTGTGGGAAGGTTACCTTCGAAGTTTTTGCAATTAAGATCAGGATGATTGGTATCAGCTACTACCGCTAGCTGATCATGCCTATAACAACTCCGCAACCAACGCTCACGGGATGTCACCATTCTGTACGAACTACGGATTCCATCCACAGACAGAGTGGATGAAGTAGCGTGAAGCTCAAAATCCAGGAGCTACACTTTACGCCAACTAGATTAAGACGATACATGAACAAGCAAGAGGGTCGCTAGAAAAGACACGAGAAGGGATGTCGAAATATTATGACCGAAAAAGCTCGACAACAGCCGGACTTCAAGATCGGGGACCGAGTAATGTTGAACGCAAAAAACATCCGCACCCGATGGAAATCCACGAAGCTAAGTCCAAAGCTATACGGCCTCTTCCACATTATGGAAAAACGCGGATCCAGAGCGTTTAAGCTTCACATATCCGATGGATGGGACATTCATCCCGTATTTCATGTCGCACTATTGGAACCCTACCGCCAGTCAGTTGATGACAATTGCCAACAACCCCCCAGAGAACCGGAGGACATTGACGGCGATCTACAATGGGAGGTTGAAAAAATCGTGGGAAGCGAGATTCGTTCTTACAGGAAACGAGTACGCGGCCGCTATCAAGAGAAGCGGGAACTGTGGTACTTCGTTAAATGGTAAGGGTGTTGGGAAGATGAGAACACATGGGAGCCTGCCACCGGTATGGAAAATGCGGAGGAAGTTATGGAGAATTTTCATAATGAAAATCCGGACATGCCAGGAAGGGCAGAAGTAAGATAGTGAGGAAAAGGTTTTCCTACCGTGGCCAAGTAAATGAGGAAGCTTTTTTGCCCTGACTATACTGAGTCTTAAAATGTATTTAGAAAGAAATTATAAAATGGTTATAAAGGCATTCGAGGCGAAGCCTGGAAGGAGGGAGCTCATGTTAGGCATATAGAAATCCGAGACATGTGCACAGACCTAGGGTAGGGTAACTGCGCACAGACCCTCAATTTACCAGAGTGCCAACACCCCCTTCCGGCCCCCTTATGGGGCCCGCACGTCGTTAGCGAGATTTCGAGAGTTGCGTCCCATAACTAAATGTCACATCAATGAAGCCCACTTCATAACACCATATACGTCGCCGCGGTCTGTCCGACCGCATGCTGTTCGCAGGATATATGGGAGGAGACCTTTGGCGACATCTGGGAAGTGGAACGGAGGAAATCCGTCGTAGGCGCATTGAGAGAGTAGGCTTCAAAGTTGGGCTTCCTAAACTATGGGCCGAAAGTGACGGGATGTTTTCAAAGAAATACCCTAGGAGGATATCCCAGTAGTGAAAGCTAATAGGGGTATACCGAATCCACCTATACCCTTCTGAGATCAGCTGTAGGTTGGTTGGTCCTAGTAATAGGACCCCTCTACGGAGGCCGGCGGACCAAGGGGAAGCATGCTCAGAATGGAAGACATAGATAACTCGGAGACCCTTAAGATGCTGACATGTCGGGCTCGGACTTTTGATTGGCACTAGGTGGCCCGGCATGAACCTGATCACTTTATGACCGAAGAGACGACTGGACAATAGTCAACAAGACTAAAGTCGTATAAAAGTCTATGCGGACATCTAAGTGGGAGGCGGCTGTTTGGTATAACAAATAGCGCAGTCATCTCAATGGAGGAATACTATTCCGAGTCCGCGAAAGTGTGTGATAAGTTTCAGGAACCGACGGTGTTCGCACTTATAAGATTCTGGACGTTTGCGTATTAAACCCAGAGTGATACTTCGGAGGCATAGTAGTTAGAAGTAGTCCGCGAACACTCAGACGCGGGATATAAATATCGGAGTGCCTCCCGCGCTTTACCGACATCATCAAGCAACAGAGAAGAGATCTTATCAATATAACATTGTCTACCTTATAAATCTTTACCTTACTTTTATTTTATCGAGATGTGCCTTCCTCGGCAGATTCGCCGAACAAAGATTTGGCCTACGTCCCTCGGTTATATACTTGAGTTTGGCGTCCGCCTAACAATTGAGGACCTTTCAAGGAGCTCCAGGAGGAGGAGGACATGAGGGCAGACTCCTGACACAGAGGAGTGTTCGGAGTGGGGAAGGGGAACTGAAGCCACATCTATTGTGACAAGGAGGCCTCGCCCTGAGCATCTTTAGGATAGCAAGGACCTATGGGTATACTGGACGCTGATGGTATTGAAGACGAGGTAGCAATATAGACGGGGAAGAATAGCGGAAGCAGAGCCTGCCTATCTACTCAACCTCTTTTCTTTTTTGGTCTTTTTTTTTCTGCTTTTTTTTTTATCATCATGTATTCATTGTTTACTATAGAAGAACTTGCATGCAGTGCCGGCTATGGCATAAAGAAAACCTCGATCTCAAACATGAAAACACAAAAGCAAAAACTCGCACTATAGTATAAAATCCTCCTAAAGGTATCCAATAGCCGACACGAAATCCCCAGGAACTAAAACAAACAAATACAAAACTCATGACAAAACAGTAAATCAAGCCGGCGACACAAAGCGTGATGAGTACCGGACGAGTCAGGTCGTGAGGTGGGCTCCGCTATTCAGGGCCTGAAGCCGTGAATAGGGAGCCCCTCGTCTCAGGGAGAGGTCTCGAAGGGTGGGTCCCCCCCTGCAGGTGGCATGCCAAGGGGAAATCCTGTGGCCGTCACGTTGAGGTACCTTGCCATGGAGTGGAGGGAGTCTGTGTTGGTCCATACTGAGCTGTCTCTGCCAACATCCATGAGCCCCGAGAGGTGGCGCTCGTGAGGTCCTTCGCTCGACTCGCAGTAAAGCATGGCATGAGCGAAGTCCTCCTCATCCCCCTCGCAGTATGGGCAGAGGGGGAGAAGTCTTCAGTGAACCAGGAGGGGTAGGCGGCGAGGTAGCTTTTGCCCCAGCGCATTTGGTGAATCCTCCCCGCCATGAACCTCCCCAAGCCTATAAAAGAAATGGGCTTCAGGGACGCAGCGTAAGGGTAGTAAGGAGGGGGGGGGAACTGGGTAGCCCAATCCCTGACGAGAGCGTTTCTTGGTTGCAACTTGATCGACTGGTAGGATGGGACTCCCGCTCCTAAAGGGAGCTGATCGGGAGAAAGAAGGTCTGGCGAGGCCACAGGGATAGGGCTCGGGGCGTCGATGAATTGAAGGGTGCGGTGAGAAATCGCGTCTAGTGGCAGGTGCTTACATATAGGAGTACAGGTGGATGGGATCTTGCAGAGGAGTGGGGCGTAGACTGACGTCAGGCACCTGGTGAATCGACGGTGATCTTCCGGTGCCCGGAAAGGGGAGGAGGTGGAGAAGGACATGTGGAGTCTGGCATTCGCCAGGTTGGCCTCGGGGGGGAGCCATACAAGTCGAATGGCAGCTAGTCTCTGACGGTGGCGGATTAAGAGCAGGAGGGGGGGGAGGGCCGATTTGCATGCCAAGATGCCTATCAGGGTCGATGAGAAACAATTCGTCACCCACCTCTGGACAGATCTCCTAAAGACGGGCATCCTGTCCAGGAGGGGGAGGCTCGGGGAGGAGAGGTCGGCTCTATAGAGGAGGATCGGGGAGATGAGGGAGGTTGCCAGACAATAGCAGAGAAAGGGGGTGAGCCCTTTACCAGGCCCGGACAGTCTTTTAATCGTCACGAAGGTGCCCTGGGCCAGGGCGAGTCTCCTGGTAAAGTGTGCGGTAGTACCTTTGGTGCATGAAGTGGACGAGGGCTTGAACCAGTACCCGAGCCATCGTAGTAGTTTAGAGGGGTAAAATAGGTGCCCGTCTACCTGGACTGGGATCGACGGAGGGTGGACCTTCTGTGCGAGGGTCGTCCTGTGCATTAGCTCCATCTTCGAGATCGAGAATAGCATGCCAAGCTTTCCCGCCTTTGCCTGTAGGACAGAGGTGATGCCTTACAGCTGTTGGACATTACGGCAGTACGAGCCCGAGGCTACTGTGACTGCAAAGTCATCCACATAGGAGAGGATAAGACCCCGGGGGATCGGGAAGTGGAGGGACGAAACATAGATGACGAACAGGAGGGGGAAGATCGGGGACCCCGCGGGTGTGCCGACCAAGACTGGGGAGAAGATTTGAGGGGCCCCTTGGAAAACCAAGGGGCAGGAGCAGCTGTGGAGGAAGGACCTAATCTATGAGACCATGTACGGGTTGACTGCTTTAGTGGCGAGCCTGTCGGAGAGTAGGGGGGCGGAGATATTGTCGAAACTGCCTTTTATGTCAAGGAAGAGCATCGAGACCTTGTGTTTGGGGCGCATGAAGACCTGAACCTCTTGAGCGAGAGTCGCCGCCGCATCAAAGGTGCTCAGGCCGGAGAGGAAGCCAGTCCGGTGGGGGGAGAGGAGGCCCAAGAAGCAGGCGAGGGCAGAGAGGCGGATCGCTATGACCCTTTCAAGGATTTTGGAGACCGTATCCAATAGGATGATGATGCGGAATCAGGCTGGTGTGTCATAGAAGAGCTTCCCTGGCTTGTCAAAGACAATTCCATTGGCGATCTTCAGGAAGGGGGGGTGGTAGCCGTATCGAACGAGGGGGCCGTGGATGGAGGTCAGAATATAAGGATTTAGAGAGTGCACTTTTTTCCAGACAGAATAGGGGATCTGATCTGGGCCGGAGGCGGAGCACGAGGAGGAGTTCCTGATGGCCGCTGCAATCTCGTCAGCTGAAAGCGGTGGAACATCTTTGTACTCCCTCAGGATGGCTGGAAGGCGGGAGGACTGTTTTTCAGTGACAAAGTGGGAGAGCAGGGCTTTGTTTATGCCCATAGGGCTGTCAGCCCCAGGTATCTGTGGGAACCTGTCTGGGGGCCTGCCGAAGGCGTAGCGTTTCGCGGTCCAGAGCAATTGTGGGGTGGCTGATTTGAGGAAGTTGTTCCAGTATTTGGTCTTGGCCTTCTTTATGGCCTTGAAGTATAGTAAGCGTGCTTCTTTGCACTGCTGCTTGGAGGAGGGGAGGGGGTTGCGTTGCGCTGACCTAACTATTGAGTGGAAGCTGGGAGACAGTGCGGTGTTGGCGAAGGATAGATCTATTGCAGAGTGGCGGAGCTCAGGGTCGAAAAAGGAAGTAGGTGAGGGTGCCCGGGGTGTTCAAAAGGGAGAAACCCTGTTTGGCGGCTCTCGCGAAAAAGGGTGTGGAAGCGCTGAGGTCCGAGATCGAAAAAAGGCAGCGGGGATTCGCCGAGGGATGGTAAATATTAAAGTCCCCGACGACCAGCATCAGTGTGGTGGTGTGGAGGAAGGCGGTCTCAGGTGGGATGGTCCGGCGAAAGGGGGAGCCATCCCAAGTGCTGTAGAGGTTCGCGATCCTAAACTTGGTAACAAAGGAATCAAAAAAACCAATAGAAGAATAAACGTCAACAGCCAGCCAGTCCCTTGCCTCCAAAAAAAAAGGGAGGACCGAGAACTGCTACGTAGAGGAAAGGTGGAGGTAGCATGCCACTCTGGACTTGCCGCCATTGGGGCAGGGAGGCAAAAAAGGTTTAAAACCAGCGAACGATGGGGGTTTATTCCTGTGTAGAGGGGGGTCTTGCAGGGCAACTAGGGTAGAGGGGGAATCCAGCAAAGAAAACAAATTAAAAAGGGAAAGAAACACATCCCAGCTTCCCAAGCAGTTGTGTTGAAGAACGGATATTGGATTACAGGAGTCCACCTCCAGCGCAGAACTCACAGGAGAGGTGTGACCAGCCATTATACGCCTTCCGGCGTCTCAGGCTGGGGGAGAGGAGTGGGAGATTCCTGCCATGCAGGATTCGGCAGGGTACCTCCTTAGGGTTTTGGGGCAGTAACGGGGAGATGTGTTGGGGGCGGATCACCACACCTAGGGCGGGGTGTTTCAAGAGCAAAGGGGGGTAGGAGGGATCGTGAACCAGTTGAAGGACCCTCGCCGGAATCGTTCGTCGTGTCCATAGCTTCCTCATTCTGCGGGACAGGGGGCTCCCCACGGGCAGGGAGAGAGGGAGGTCTCAATGGGCACTCTCTAGCAAAGGCTGGGTGTTGGCCCTTGCAGACCGCACATATTGCGGGAGAGGTTGGGTAGCAGTCGACCACTGCTCTGAGGTTGCCGCCCTTGGGGCAGGTGGGGTTTTGGCATCGGTGTGCCTGCTGGAGGTGGGAGAGGGCGCAGATCGGGCAGACTGGGTGGTTGATCTTGTATCTAGCTGAATGGTGACCGTAGTCCCAGCAGTTATAGCATTGAGTGAGGCTGTTAGCCAAGTATGCCATCTCGATCTTGCATTGAGAGGAGAAAAGCTAGGCGTTGCCCAACATTGTGGCTTCATTTTCAGGCGCGATCGTCACAACAATGGAAGTCACTTTTTTGAGGAACCTGGAGTCACGGTCGGGGTTCAAGTAGCAGGCAGAGAGGATCTGGACATTCCTGACGTTCAGGATGGTGTTGCTGAGGGTTGGTAGGAGGTCGTCGTCGTCCTCCGGAAGGTATGTGAGAGGGAGGGAGTGTATCGTCAACTGAACCTCGTTGGGGGCTGGGCGGAAGGAGAGCCACCAAGCGTCCCTGGTCGGGAAGGCCTGGTTAAGCTGGGCTGTGAAGGTATCATAGTAGGGGGCATATGTGGTAGAGGGAACAAAAGGGGAGAGGACAAGGAGTGTTACCCCACCTCTGTCGTTGACTCGGGCAGAGAAGGATAGGGGTAGGGTGCAACATGCTTCACATAGAACGGATGCAGCAATGTCAGGGAAGGAGGCAGCCAGGCGGTCGGACTGGGAGTGCGAGAAGGGAGAAGCCCTTGGGGTGAAGAAGCGCCTTTCAGTGGCTGGGAGGCTCCTGGGCCCTTTTGACGGAGCCAGAGGTGCCGAACCCAACACGACCTGGACAGCCGAGGGGGTGTCCTTCGCTTTGTTCATATTTCCTTTCTTTTTCTTTCCAGCCGTAGCAGCCTGAGCATAGGAGGGTGCGCCAGGCTGAGCTGACGAGCGCGGAACAGGGTGGAACTCTGAGAGGGGGGGGGTACTTGCCCTCCCTGTATGTCTGGGCCTCCAAGGAGCAAGGGAATTTTGCCACATATCCGGCCAGGTCGCCGTACCATTTCTGGTCCTTCATGCTGTAGCAGAGGATGTCCGTATCACCCCTACCCTTGTAGGGGAGGTGCCTATCTGCCCAGTCTTTTTTTTTTCTTTTTTTTTATATCATGTATTCGTTGTTATTTAGGGTACAAGAACTTGCATGCAGTGCTAGCTATGGCATAAACAATCCCCATTCCTCCCTTTGCCAGGCCTGACTGTATCCCCAGGACCCTCTGGTATGGGCCTAACTGCACATCTCGCCCCAAAGAGCAACCCATCTCTACCTCACAAGTGAACTCAGAGAGTAGGAGAAGCCTAACTAAGGACAAGCAGGAAAACATAGGAAGGTAACTACCCAGAACATCACAAAAAGAAACAAAAGAAAAACTAGAACGAAGATCCCACAACAACCATGCCAGGTATACGTGCTGGCAGCAGAAACCGTAGAAGTTATCCCGGAACGCGACGCAACCAAGAAAATGTGCCCCCTGTGCGGGATGGCGAAAGAGGGTGCAGCAGTAGGGTGCAAGCCGAGTATGGATGTAGCAGTAGGGTGCTAGCCGATCCAACCGCTGGAACAGGGCGGAAACCAAACGCGACCGTGTCAACTCACGGTAATCGTGTTCGTGTCTGACTAGGCGGTCCCCAGTGGCAGAAGGGAAGCGTTTTACCGCGTCTCTCATGTAGTCCCTTGTTCTCCGCGAGATAGCGTAACTTAGTGGATGGGATACTACTACTTAAGCCAACTGTGGGAAAAGGCGAGATCGACCCGTGGGCCTGTTGAAGAGTTTCTCGTGTACTGCAAACTGTGTTCCCAGCTATCTGAAGCTGTCACAGTTCTGTGGCAGATGGTGGAAGGAGACGTTTCCGGCAGGTACTGGAAGGAGACGTTTCCGGCAAGTAGTAGAAGGAGATGGTTCAGCACCATGACAAGGATATTCGTCATGGGGTTTCATTTGTTATAAGTTACTTTCACGCACATGACCTATTAAGAGGTCATGGGGGCAGCGCACGGGGCCAAGGGGGCTGCGCAGTTAGTTTACTTTCACGCACATGACCTATTATGAGGTCATGGGGGCAGAACACGAGGCCAAGGGGGCTGCGCAGTTTGATTTACTTTCACGCACATGATCTATTTAGAGATCATGTGGTTTACGCACATGACCAATGATGCGGTCATATGATGTTTTTCATGAGTCACGGTTATGACTCATAGTTGTTTTGATTTATAAGCGGGTTGAGTAAAGGACTATAAAAGGAGGCCAGTAGAGCCTAGTAGTTAGTTCTTCAGGCAACCACCTATTATACTTTCTTACCTATACTATTAAGAATAGAATCTATTCTACCACTTTGAAAGTTCTATCCAGATACGATCTGATTAGTAGCGTTCAAGTAAGGAACGTAGACACGGGTCTAAGAATAATAATCAGAGTCTTGATAGAGAACCAGAATCGGTTAAGGTTATATACGGTACGAGAGAAGTATTACCCTTTACTCAAAGACTAATTAAGGGTTGTTGCCTGTAGCAGCGGTACTCAAAAATACAGGAGATAGGTAGGATATCCAACAGAAGCATGGGAAGCGACTGGTCGCCGACCGTGTGGAGGGGCCTAACTAAGCGAGGAAGGGGGCAAGAACGGGTAGTGCAAAAGGCGTACTGGCACCCAGAGGAAGGAAAGCCCTGACGTCTTCAAAGAGTAGAAGAGGGCAGTGAGGGGAGGAGGGAAAATTGCCATCACTCCTAGGCCGAAGCCATTGCGGGATGAGAGGGGGGGTTGGATGGTTCGTGAACTCCAAGCATTGAGCGTTGATTTCAAGCGCGAGGAAAATAGAGGAGACGGAGGATGGCCTATCTACTCCGTCTTTTTTTCCTTTTTTTCTTTTTTTTATCACCATGTATGCGTTGTTATTTGGGGTACAAGAACTTGCATGCAGCACTAGCTATGGCATAAACAATCCCCATTCCTCCTTCTGCCAGGCCCGACCATATCCCTCGGACCCTTTGGTATGGGCCTAACCACACATCTCGCCCCAAAGAGAAACCCATCCCGACCTCGCAAGTGAACTCAGAGAATAGGAGAAGCCTAACTAAGGACAAGCAGGAAAACATAGGAAGGTAACCACCTGGAACATCACAGAAAAAAACAAAAGAAAAACCACACCGTAGATTCCACAACAACCATGCCAGGTATATGCACTGGCAGCAGAAACCGTAGAAGTTATCCTGGGAGGTGACGCAACCGAGAAAATGGGCCGCCTGTGGGGGACGGCGAGAGAGGGTGGAGCAGTAGGTTGCAAGCCGAGTATGGGCGTAGCAGTAGGGTGCAAGCCGATCCAACCGCCGGAACAGGCCGGAAACCATATGCGACCGTGTCAACTCTCGGTAATCGTGTTCGTGTCTGACTAGGCAGTCCCCAGTGGCAGAAGGCACGCGTTTTACCACGTCTCTCATGTAGTCCCTTATTCTCCGAGAGATAGCATTACTTGGTGGATGGGATACCACCGCTTAAGCCGACCATGGGGAAAGGCGAGATCGACCCGCAGGCCTATGGAAGAGTTCTCGCGTACCGCAAACCATGTTCCCAGCCGTCTGAAGCATAGGAAGCGAACGGTCGCCGACTGTGTGGAGGGGCCTCGCTAAGCGAGGAAGGGGGCGAGAACGGGCAGCACGAAAGGCGTACTGGCACCCAGAGGAATGAAAGCCCTGACGTCTTGAAAGAGCAGAAGAGGGCAGTGAGGGGAGGAGGGAAATGGCCATCACCCCCAGGCCAAAGCCACCGCGGGAGGAGAGGAGGGGTGGATGGTTCGTGAACTCCAAGCGTTGAGGGTTTATTTCAAGAGCGAGGAAAATAGAGGAGACGGAGGATGCCTATCTACTCTGTCTTCTTTTTTCTTTCTTCTTTTTTTTTTTTATCATCATATATTCATTGTTTATGATACAAGAACNTTTTTTTTTTATCATCATATATTCATTGTTTATGATACAAGAACTTGCATCCAGCACTAGCTATGGCATAAACAAAACCTCAATCTCAAACACGCAAACACAAAAGAAAAAACCCGCACCATAGTATGAAATCCTCCTTAAGGTGGCTGATAGCCGACAGAAAATCCCAAGGAACTAAAGCAAACAAGTACAAAACTCATAACCAAAAATACAACAAGCCGGTGACCCACAAGGTACTGAGAGCCAGACGAGTCAGGTCATGGGGTGGGCGTCACTATGCCGGGCCTGAAGCCGTGAATAGGGAGCTCCTCGCTTCGGGGAGCGCTCTCTAAGGGTGGGTCTCAGCCTACGGGAGGCATGCCAGGGGGAAAGCCTGTGGCAGTCACGCTGAGGTACCTTGCCAAGGAGTGGAGGGAATCCGAGTTGGTCCATAGTGGACTGTCTCTGCCAACGTCCATGAGCCCCCGGAGGTGGCGCTCACGAGGTCCTTCGCGAGACTCGCAGTAAAGGATGGCATGAGCGAAGTCCTCCTCATTGTCCTCGCAGTAGGGGCAGAGCGGGGAGGGGTCCTCAGTGAACCAGGAGGGGTGGGCGGTGAGGTAGCTTTTGCCCAAGCGCATTTAGTGAATCCTCCCTACCATGAACCTCCCCAAGCCCATGAAAGGATGGGGCTTCAGGGATGCAGCCTAAGGGTAGTAAGGAGGGGGGGGGAACTGGGTAGCCCAATCCCTAACGAGAGCGTTTTTCAGTCGCAACTTGATCGACTGGTAGGATGGGACTCTTGCATCCAAGGGGAGCGGTTCAGGAGGAAGAAGGTCTGGCGAGGCCATAGGGATAGGGCCCGGGGCGTCGATAAATTGAAGGGTGCGGTGAGCGATCACGTCTAGCAGCAGGTGCTTACGTATAGGGGGGCAGGGGGGTGGGGTCTTCCAGAGGAGCGGGGCATAGACAGACGCCAGGCTCCTGGTGAAGCAACGGTGGTCCTCCAGTGCCCGGAAGGGGGAGGAGGTGGGGAAGGATGGGTGGAGCCTGGCAGTCACTAGGTTAGCCTCAAGGGGGAGGCACACCAGTCGAATAGCGGCTAGTCTCTGACAGTGCAGGACTAAGAGCGGGAGGGGGCGGGGGGCCGACTTGCACGCCAAGATGCCTATCAGGGTCAAAGAGAAACAATTCGTCACTCACCTCGGGACAGATCTCCAAAAGACGGACATCCTGTCCAGGAGGGTGATGCTCGGGGAGAAGAAGTCCACTCCATAGAGGAGGATCGGGGAGATGAGGGAGGTCGCCAGATGATGGCAGAGAAAGCCTATCTACTCGGTCTTTTTTTTTGCTCTTTTTTCTTTTTTTATCTTCATGTATTCATTGATTTATGGTACAAGAACTTGCATGCAGCGCTAGCTATGGCATAAACAAAACCTTAATCTCAAAAACCCGCAAGTAACAAAAGAAATCTCGCACCAAACTATAAAGTTCCTCCTGAGCGTGTCCGACAGCCGACACCAAATCCCTAAGGAAATAAAACAATAAAGCGCATGATCATAACAAAAAATGATATTCCAGCAAAACAAGAAAATATAACGGGCAGAGGCCGGTCCCTTTTCAGGGAGCGAAACCATGGATCGGTAAAGCAGACGTGTCCGCGTCTGGGGGGCGATGAGAGTCCCATTCCGCTGGGGGCATGCCTGGCGGAAAGCCCGTCGCTGTGACGTTTATGTATCTAGCGAGGGAGTTGAGAGCAGAGGGGTTCAACCAGAGGGGGCTGTCCCTATCTAACGAAGTGAGTCCCTGGAGGTGGCGCTCACGAGGTACCCAGCGGGACTCGCAGGTCAGGATGGCATGGTTGAAGTCTTCCTCGTCCTCCTCGCAGTACGGGCAGAGGGGGGAGGGGTCTTCAGTGAACCACGATGGGTGGGCTGCGAGGTAGCTCTTGCCTGATCGCATCTGGTGGATCCTTCCCGCCATGAACATTCCCAGCCCCATGAAAGGGTGGTGCGCTAGGGACACAGGGTAGGGGTAGGTCGGGGGTAGCGGGAATTGGTCGTTCAAGTCTTTGACTAGCGCCAATCTGATTCTCAACTTGATCGACTTGTAGGAGGGGGTGTCTTCCCCAAGTGGAAGACAGGCTGGCGGGAGGAGGTCGGGGGAAGCCACCGGTAGAGGGCCAATATCAGGGATGAAGGGGAGGGTCCGATGAGCAATAGCATCGATTGGAAGGTGTTTTCGTATAGGCGGGGAGGGAACAGCGGATCTCCACAAGAGGGGAGCATAGACCGATGTCTGGCCCCGCGTGTGGTGACGGTGGTCATCAAGGGCCCTAAAGGGGGACGTGGTTGGGAACGTGGGATGGAGCCTGGCCGTTGCTGGGTTGGCCTCTGGGGGGAGGCAGACCATCCTTATGGCAGCAAGTCTCTGTCGGTGGCGTAACAGAAGGGGCATGGGGGGCAGGGCTGACTCGCAAGCAAGCGTACCGATGGGCGTCGAGGAGAAGCAGTTTGTGACCCACCTCTGGACAGTCCTCCAGAAAACCTACATGGGGTCTAGGATGGTAAGACTTGGGGAGAAAAGGTCCGCACCGTAAAGGAGGATCAGGGAGATCAAAGATGATGCCAGATGGTGGCAGAGGAAGGGGGGAAGGCCCTTTCCGGGTCTAGATAGTCTTTTCATGGTGGCGAAGGCGCCCTGGGCCGGTCCGAGTCTTCTAACGAAGTGGGACGTGGTGCCTCTCGTACCTGAGGTGGATGAGGGCTCGAACCAATAACCGAGCCATCGTATTAACTTAGAGAGGCGGAAGACTAGGTCGCCCAGCAGAACCGGGATTGGAGGGGGGGGGGATCTTCTGAGAGGGGGTTTCCCAGTGCATGAGTTCTGTTTTCGGGATCGAGAAGGACACACCCAGCCTTCCAGCCTTTCGCTGCAGGGTCTTGGTGATGCCTCGCAGTTTCTGGATATTCCTCCAGTACGAGCCCGAGGCTACCGTGACCGCAAAGTCGTCCACGTAGGATAGGATGAGGCCCCTTGGGACCGAGAAGTGGAGGGTAGAGACGTAAATAACGAAGAGGCGGGGGGAGATTGGGGAGCCTTGAAGGGTACTGACCGAGACAGGGGAGAAGATTTGTGGTGCGCCCTAGAAAACCAGGCGGCAGGTGCGGCCGTGGAGGAAAGACCTTATCCACAAGACTATGTAGGAATTGACCGCTCTGGTGGCGAGTCTGTCGCAAAGTATCGAGGCCGTGTCATTATCGAAGCCACCCTTGATGTCCAGGAAAAGGGTCGAGACCTTAAATTTGGGGCGCATAAACAGCTGGACCTCATGAGAGAGGGTAGCTGCTGCGTCAAAGGTGCTCAGACCAGGTAGGGATCCAGTCTGGTTGGGGGAGAGAAGGCCCAGGAAACGAGCCAGGGCCGAAAGCCGGTTTGCCATCACTCTCTCCAGGATCTTGGAAACAGTCTCCAGGAGGACGATGATGCGGAACGATGTGGGGGTGTCATAGGAGCGTTTACCAGGCTTGTCCAGCACAATGCCGTTGGCCTTCTTCAGGGAGGGAGGGTGGTGCCCGTACCTAACCAGGGGACCTAAGAGGGATGTAAGAATGCTCGGGTTGATTCGGTGGACCTTCTTCCAGACTGAGTAGGGTATCTGGTCCGGCCCGGGGGCAGAGGATGAAGAGGACCTCCGAAGGGCCGCGGTTATCTCTTCCGCTGACCGCTCTGGAACATCCTTAAACTCACGTAGGATGCGAGGGGGGGGGGAAGACCTCTTCTCAAGGAAGAAGTGCTCAAGGAGGGCCTTATTAATTTCTCTGGGGCTTTCTGCTCCCGGAATTTGGGGGAATCTGTCAGGCGGTTTGCCGAACGCGAACCTTTTTGCCGTCCAGAGGGACTGGGAGTTCGCTGTTTGCAGCAAGTTCTTCCAGTAATCGTTCTTGGCCTTCTTGATAGCCTTGAAGTACACGAGGCGTGCTTCCCTGCACAGCTCTTTGGACGAGGGGAGGGGATCCTTGCTGGCCGCCCTGACGGTGGAGTGGAAGGCTGATCTCTGTGCCGTTAGGTTGGGGGTCCACAAGGGTTTTGACCTGAAGGAGGGTTTTTTGTCGGGGGTGTGACCTCTGAGTTGGGACCTAATCCTATCCAAGGCCGTGTCAAACCAGATTGACAGTGTGTGTGGCGTAGGAAGGGGGGGCAGAGGGTGAAAATTCATCCTTTTAAGTCCTTCCTCGAGGGCGGGCCAGTCGGTCTTCGTCCACGAAGGAGAGGGGGGTGGGGGGCGGGCCAAGGGTTCTGCTAGCGTGATGAGGATTGGGACATGGTCTGAACCCAAAGGTGGGAGGGGCGTGCTCTAAGACCGGAAGCTTGGTGAGAGGGGGGCGTTGGCAAAGGCCAGGTCTAACACTGAGGGGCGGAGGTTGGTATCAAAGAGAAAGTAGGTGAGGGTACCGGGTGTATTCAGGAGGCAGAAGCCTTCCCCGGCAGCCTTCTCGAAGAATGGGGATAATGCCCCGAGGTCTTGGACCGAGAAGAGCTGACCTGGGTCAGGGGAGGGGTGGTGGATGTTGAAGTCTCCAACGACCAGCGTGGGGGAGGGCGTGGCGGGGAACGCCGCATCAGGTGAGACGGTTCTCTTAAAGGGGGATCCGTCCCAAGTGCTGTAGAGGTTGATCATGCGGAACCTGGTTACAAGGGAATCAAAAAATCCAACTGGGGAAAAGAAATCCATCGCCATCCAGTCTCTTGCTTCAGAAAAAACCGGAAGGACTGAGAACTGTTGAGTGGAGGGAAGGTTGAGGTAGCAGGCCACTTTGGGCTTGCGACCGTTAGGGCATAGGGGCAAAAAAGGCTTAAGGTTCGCAAACGCAGGGGGCTTGCCCCTGTATAATGGGGGGTCTTGAAGAGCGACAAGGGTGGGGGGGTGATCCAGCAAAGAAAAGGAATTAAACAAGGAGAGGAACACATCCCAGCTTCCCAAGCAGTTGTATTGTAGAATGGATATGGAGTTATTGGAGCCCGTCACCAGCACGGAACTCACAGGGGAGGTGTGACCAGCCATTACAGGCCTTCCGGCGTCTCAGGCAGTGGGATAGGAGTGGGAGTTGCCTGCCATGCGGGGTTGGGCAGGGCGCCTCCTGGGGGTTGCGGAACATTCGCAGGGGGACGTGTCGGGGGAGCATCACCACGCCTAGGGCGGGGTGTCTCAAAATCGATGGGGGGTAGGAGGGGTCGTGCACCAGTTGAAGGACCCTCGCTGGAGTCGTTCGTCGTGTCCATTCTGTCCTCATCCTGCGATAGAGGGGGCTCCCTACGGAGAACAGGGGAGGCGGGTCTCAATGGGCAGTCGCGAGCGAAGGCTGGGTGGGAGCCTTTGCACACGGCGCAGAGCGGAGGAGAGGTCGGGCAGCAGTTGGCGACTGCTCTGAGGTTCCCACCCCTTGGGCAGGTGGGGTTCTGGCATCTGTGTGCCTGTTTCTTGTGGGAGAGGGCGCAGATGGGGCAGACCGGATGGTCAATCTTGCATCTAGCTGAATGGTGTCCGCACTCACAACAGTTACGGCATTGAGTGAGGCCATTAGCCGAGTATGCCTGCTCGATCTTGCATCGAGAAGAGTAAAGGTAGGAGTTGCCCAGCATTGCGGCCTCATTCTCTGGGGCTACCATGACCACTACTGAGGTTGCCTTCTTTAGTACACCGGAGCTGCGGTCGTGGTTGATGTAATGGGCAGAGAGGATCTGAACATTCTTGACGTTAAGTATGGTGTTTGACAACGACTGGAAAAGGTCGGCATCGTCCTCAGGAAGATATGCGATAGGGAGGGAGTCAACTGCCAGTTGTACTTCGTTCGGCGCTGGGCGGAAGGGGAGCCAGGGGGAGTCTCCGACAGGGAAGGACTGATTTAGCTTTGCAGAAAGAGCTTCGTAGTAGGGGGCGTAGGAGGTAGAGGGGACAAAAGGTGAAAGAGCAAGGAGGGTTACCGCTCCTCTGTTGTTTACTCGAGCAGAGAACGATAGGGGGAGATTACAGCCGGCTTCTCTCAGAACTGAGGCGGCGGAGTCTGGGAAGGAGGCGGCTATAAGTTCGGCCTGGGGGTGAGGGAAGGGGGACGAGCGAGGGGCAAAGAAGCGTCTCTCGGCTGGTGGAAGGCTCTTTGGACCTCTAGACGGGGCAGTCTCAACCGTACCAGACGCAACCTGAGCTGCAGTCATGGCGTTTTTGCCTTTGCTCGTCTTACTCTTCCCCTTCTGTCCAGATGAAGCGGCTTGAGCGTAGGAGAAGGGGCCGGGTCTGGCCGACGATCCTGGGGCTGGGTGGAACTCTGAAGCGGGAGGGTACTTCCCTTCCCGGAAGGTCTGAGCCTCCCAAGAGCGAGGCAATTTAGCTGCGTAGGCAGCAGGGTTGCCGTACCACTTCTGATCCTTGGTACTATAGCAGGGGATGTCTGCATCGCCCCCACCCTCGTAGAGTGGGGTGAGTTCGTTGGCAAGGGTAGATTCAGAGTCGGCCGGCGCCTTCTCCTTTCCTTTTCTGGATGGGGCCACCCGAGCCATCCTTGTTGTGGCTTGCATGGGTGCGTTTTGTTGGGGTGGGGGTAGTTGGTGGCGTGTTGGTTGGGGGAGGGGGGTGGTCAGACGAGACGCTAGGTCCCTGAACGAGAGCTGAAGGGCAGATAGTGAGGCTGCCGTGGCGTTCTCAGAAGAGGGGGGTGGGGAGGGGACAGAGGGCTTTGTCTTGCGTGCGTGAAGGTCGTCGATCTGACCGGAGAGTCTTGCAACCTCCAGTACGAGTTCGTCTATCTGAGTGGAGAGGGTCCTGGAGGCCAGGAGTGAGGTGCATAGAAGGGGGAGAATAACGGCTTCGCCTGGCGAGAGGTCATCCAGTTCCCCTGAGCTGATCAGGGGGAAAGGTTGTGGGGATACTCCCGCGTCTGTCGTAGCGTTCTCAAGTAGCGCGAGCAGAAGTGGGACATGAGGGCGGATTCCTGACGCTGAGGAGTGTTCCGAGGGGGGGAGGGGGACTGAGGTCGAGGTCATCTCTGACTAGGCAGTAAGGCCTCAGCCAAAAGGCTTCTAGGAGTATCACGATCGTGTAGGCACACCGGACGCTAATGGTGTTGAAAACGAGGAGGAAATGTAGGGGGGGGAAAATAGCGGAAGCGGAGCGTGGCCTATCTATGCAGTCTTTTTTTTTTCTTTTTTTTTTTTNNNTTTTTTTTTTATCTTCATGTATTCATTGATTTATGGTACAAGAACTTGCATGCAGCGCTAGCTATGGCATAAACAAAACCTTAATCTCAAAAACCCGCAAGTAACAAAAGAACTCTCGCACCAAACTATAAAATCCTCCCTGATGTGCCTGATAGCCGACACTAAATCCCTAAGGAAATAAAACAATAAAGCGCATGATCATAACAAAAAATTATTTCCCAGCAAACCAGAAAAACATAACGGGCGTAGGTTGGTCCCTTTTCAGGGAACGAAACCATGGATCGGAAGAGCAGACGGGTCCGCGGTCGTGGGGCTCTGAGGGTCCCATTCTGCTGGGGGCATGCCTGGTGGGAAACCCGTCGCTGTGACGTTTATGTATCTAGCGAGGGAGTTGAGAGCGGAGGGGTCCTACCATAGGGGGGCTGTCCCTATCTAATGACGTGAGACCCTGGAGGTGGCGCTCACGAGGTTCCCTGCGGGACTCGCAGGACAGGATGGCATGGTTGAAGTCTTCTTCATCCTCCTCACAAAGTGGGCAGAGGGGGGAGGGGTCTTCAGGGAACCACGAAGGGTGGGCAGCGAGGTAGCTTTTGCCTGATCGCATCTGGTGGATCCTTCCCGCCATGAATCTGCCCAGCCCCATGAAGGGGTGGGGCGCCAGGGAGACGGGGTAAGGGTAGGATGGGGGGGGCGGGAAGTGCTCGTTCCAGTCCTTGACTAGCGCCGATCTGATCTTCAACTTGATCGACTTGTAAGAAGTGACGCCCGCTCCAACTGGAAGACAGGCTGGTGGGAGGAGGTCAGGGGGGGCCACCGGAAGAGGACCGGAGGCGGGGATGAAGGGGAGGGTTCGATGAGCTATGGCGTCAATTGAAAGGTGCTTTCGTATAGGCGGGGAGGGGACCGCGGATCTCCAAGAGAGGGGAGTATAGACCGACGTCAGGCCTCTCGTGTGGTGACGGTGGTCGTCAAGGGCTCTGAAGGGGGACGAAGACGGGAACGTGGGATGGAGCCTGGCAGATGCTGGGTTGGCCTCCGGCGGTAGGCAAACCAGTCTCATGGCTGCAAGTCTTTGGCGGTGACGTATCAGTAGGGACATGGGGGGCAGGGCTGACTCGCAAGCAAGGGTGCCAACAGGTGTCGAGGAAAAGCAGTTCGTGACCCATCTCTGGAGAGCCCTCCAGAAGACCGACATGCGGTCGAGGAGGGTAAGACTTGGGGAAAACAGGTCCGCGCCGTAGAGGAGGATCCGGGAGATCAATGATGCAGCCAGGCGGTGGCAGAGGAATGGGGGAAGGCCCTTACCAGGACTAGAAAGTCTCTTGATGGTGGCGAAGGCACCCTGGGGCAGGCCGAGCCTTCTAACGAAGTGGGATGTGGTGCCTTTTGTGCATGAGGTGGAGGAGGACTCGAACCAATAACTAAGCCATCGTATTAGCTTAGAGGGGCGGAAGACGAGGTCGTCCAGCAGAACTGGGATCGGGGGTGGGGGGATTTTTTGAGAGGGGGTCTCCCAGTGCATGAGTTCTGTTTTCGGGATCGAGAAAGACACACCCAGCCTACCAGCCTTCCGCTGTAGGATTTTGGTGATGCCTTGCAGTCTCTGGATATTCCTCCGGTAAGAGCCCGTGGCTACCGTGACCGCGAAGTCGTCCACGTATGATAAGATGAGGCCCCTAGGGACCGAGAAGTGCAGGCTGAAGACGTAAATGACGAAGAGCAGGGGGGAGATCGGGGAGCCCTGAGGGGTACCAACCGAGACAGGCGAGAAGATTTGAGGTGCGCCCTGGAAAACCTGGCGGCAGGTGCAGTCGTGGAGGAAAGACCTTATCCACGAGACCATGTAGGGATTGACCGCCCTAGTGGCAAGTCTGTTGCAAAGTATTGGGGCCGAAATGGTGTCGAAGCCTCCTTTTATGTCAAGGAAGAGGGACGAGACCTTAAGTTTGGGGCGCATAAACGGCTGGACCTCGTGGGAGAGGGTAGCCGCTGCGTCGAAGGTACTCAGACCAGGAAGGGAGCCAGTTTGATTTGGGGAGAGGAGACCCAGGAACCGAGCCAGGGCCGAAAGCCGGTTTGCCATCACCCTTTCCAGGATCTTGGAAACGGTCTCAAGGAGGACGATGATACGGAACGATGTAGGAGTGTCATAGGAGGGTTTGCCAGGCTTGTCCAGCACTATGCCGCTGGCCTTCTTGCCTATCTACGCGGTCTTTTTTTTCTTCTTTTTTTTTTTTTCTTTTTTTTATCTTCATGTATTCGTTGTCATTTAGGGTACAAGAACTTGCATGCAGCGCTAGCTATGGCATAAACAATCCCCATTCCTCCTTCTGCCCGGNATTTAGGGTACAAGAACTTGCATGCAGCGCTAGCTATGGCATAAACAATCCCCATTCCTCCTTCTGCCCGGCCCGACCGTATCTCCAAGACACTCTGGTATGGGCCTAACCGCACATCTCGCCCCAAAGAAAAACCCGTCCCCACCTCGGAAGCGAACTCAGAGAATAGGAGAAGCCTAACTAAGAGAAAAGCAGGAAAACATAAGAAGGTAACCGCCCGGAACATCTCAGAAAAAAAACAAAGGAAAACTCGCACCAGGGTGAGCCCCACAATCCACCAAGCCAGATATACGCACTGGCAGCAGAAAACCGTAGAAGTTATCCCGGAACGCGACGTCACCGAGAAAGGGAGCCGCCTGTGGGCGACGGCGGAAGTGGGTGGAGCAGTAGGGTCCCAGCCGAGGGAGGGTGTAGCAGTAGGGTGCAAGCCGATCCAGCGGCCAGAACGGGCCAGGAACGGAACGCGACCGTGTCAACTATCGGTAATCATGCTCGTGTCTTGCTAGGCGGTCTCCAACAATAGAAGTCCCAACTTGAACCATAAGACTAGGAGGGTATGGCCAAATCTCCAAGCAAGACAGGCCCGGAAGTTACTAGCCGAGGCGATCCCCCACGGTGCTCATGCACACAGGGAGACAGGCGTCCACCACCGCCAACGCCAAACGGAAACGAAGAAGAGAGGATCCCAAGGTAGGAGCGGGGCGAGGTCGACCATCAGGCCTAAAGAGTATTCCTCGCGTACCGCAGAAACCGTGTTCCCAGCCGTCTGAAGCATGGGAAGCGAGCGGTTGCCGACCGTGAGGAGGGGTCTCGCTAAGCGAGGAGAGGGGCGGGAACGGGCAGCAGAAAGGCAGTACCAGAACCCAGAGGGAGGAAAGCCTCGACGCGTGAAAGGGCAGAAGAAGGCAGGGAGGGGAGGAGGGAGGTGGCCGTCACTCCTAGGCCGAAGCCATCGTGGGAGGAGAGGGGGGGTGGATGGTTCGTGAGTACCTAGCGTTGAGGGTTGATTTCAATCGCCAGGTGTGTAGAGGAGACGGAGGATGGCCTATCAACTCGGTCATTTTAGCTTTTTTTCTTTGTTTTTTTTATCTTCATGTATTCATTGATTTATGGTACAAGAACTTGCATGCTGCGCTAGCTATGGCATAAACAAAACCTTAATCTCAAAAAGCTCGCAAGCACAAAGGAAACAATCGCACCAAACTATAAAAACCTCCTAAGCGTGTCCGATAGCCAACACAAAATCCCTAAGGAAATAAAACAAACAAAAACACAATCATAACGAAAATACTATTTCCAGCAACCTAGAAAAACCTAACGAGCAGCGGTGGTCTCACGCCCGGGGGGCGAAACCGTGGATCGGTAAGTCGGGAGCTCTTCCTCCCTCATGGTGTTGGGGGTCCCGTGCAGCCGGGGGCATGCCTGGTGGGAAGCCCGTCGCTGTGACATTTATGTATCTGGCGAGGGAAACAAGGGTAGCGGGGTTTGACCAGAGGGGGCTGTCCTTGTCCAACGAGGTAAGGCCTTGGAGGTGGCGCTCACGAGGTGTTTTGCGGGACTCGCAGGTCAGGATTGCGTGGTTGAAGTCTTCTTCATCCTCCTCGCAGAGCGGGCAGAGGGGAGAGGGATCCTCGGTGAACCACGGCGGGTGGGCGGCGAGGTAGCTCTTCCCCGATCGCATTTGGTGGATCCTGCCTGCCATGAACCTCCCCAACCCCATAAAGGGGTGGGGCTTTAGAGACGGCAGGTAATTGTAGCCTGGGGGTGGGGGGAACTGATCATTCCATTCTTTAACTAGCGTTGTCCTGGCACGTAGCTTGATCGACATGTATGAGGGGGCTCCCTCCTCAACTGGGAGGCAGTCTGGCGGGAGGAGGTCGGGGGACCCTACCGGCAGAGGTCCAGATACGGGGATGAGGGCGAGGGTACGATGGGCAATTGCATCGATTGGGAGGTGTTTCCTTATGGGCGGAGAGGGGACGGCGGACTTCCACGAAAGGGGAGCATAGACCGACGTTAGCCCTCGGGTGTGGTGTCGGTGGTCGTCAAGGGCCCTGCAGGGGGACGACGTTGGGAAAGTTGGGTGGAGCCTTGCGGTTGCTGGGTTGGCTTCTGGCAGGAGGCATACCAGTCTTATGGCAGCAAGTCTCTGTCGATGGGGGATCAGAAGGGGCATGGGGGGCAAGGCCGACTCGCAGGCGAGGGAACCAAGCGGTGTCGACGAGAAGCAGGTTGTGACCCATCTCTGTACGGACCTCCAGAAAACTGACATGCGGTCCAAGAGAGTGAGACTCGGGGAGAAAAGGTCCGCCCCATAGTGGAGGATCGGGGAAATTAACGATGTCGCCAGGCGGTGGCAGAGGAATGGAGGAAGGCCCTTGCCGGGTCTAGAGAGTCTTTTGATGGTGGCGAAGGCCCCTTGGGCCAGGCCTAGTCTTCTAACGAAGTGGGATGTGGTACCTCTGGTACCTGAGGTGGAGGAGGGCTCGAACCAGTATCCGAGCCAGCGTATCAGTTTGGACGGGCGAAAGACGAGATCTTCCAGCAGGACCGGGATCGGGGGTGGGGGGACCTTCTGAGACGGGTTCTCCCAGTGCATGAGTTCAGTTTTCGGGTTCGAGAAGGACACACCCATCCTGCTAGCCTTCCGCTGCATGATCTTGGTGATGCCTTGCAGTCTCTGGACATTCCTACGGTATGAGCCCGAGGCAACCGTGACTGCGAAGTCGTCCACATAGGAGAGGATCAGGCCCCTGGGGACCGAGAAGTGGAGGGTAGAGACGTAAATGCCGACGAGAAGGGGGGAGATTGGGGAGCCTTGGGGGGCGCCAACCGACACCTTTGAAAAAATTTGGCGGGCGCCTTGGAAGACCAGGCGGCAGGTGCGGCCGTGGAGGAAAGATCTTATCCACGAGACCATGTATCAGTTGACCGCCTTGGTGGCGAGTCTGTCGCAGAGTAGCGGGGCCGAGACGTTGTTGAAGCCTCCTTTAATGTCCAGGAAGAGGGTCGAGACCTTGAGTTTGGGGTGCATAAACAACTGTACCCCGTGAGAGAGGGTGGCCGCGGCGTCAAAGGTGCTTAGACCGGGTAGGGAGCCAGTCTGGTTGGGGGAGAGTAGGCCCAGGAATCGAGCCAGCGCTGAAAGTCTGTTCGCCATCACCCTTTCCAGGATCTTTGAGACAGTCTCAAGGAGGACGATGATGCGAAAGGACGCTGGGGTGTCATTGGAGGCTTTTCCAGGCTTGTCTAGCACTATGCCATTCGCCTTTTTAAGGGAGGGGGGGTGGTGACCGTACTTAACCAACGGACCCAGGAGAGAGGTTAGGATTTTGGGGTTACTCCAGTGGACTTTCTTCCAGACAGAGTAAGGTATCTGGTCTGGCCCGGGGGCCGAGGACGAGGAGGACTTCCGCGGAGCTGTTGTTATTTCTTCTGCTGATAGCTCCGGAATCTCCTTGAATTCGCGTAGGATGCTGGGGGGGGGGGACGAACCTTTCCCTGGGAAGAAGTGTTCGCGGAGGGCCTTGTTTATTTCCGTGGGGGTCACTGCCCCCGGGATCTGGGGGAATCTGTCGGGCGGCTTGCCAAATGCAAACCTCTTTCCCGTCCAGAGGGTCTGAGGGTTCGCTGTTTGCAGGAAGTTCTTCCAATAGTCATTCTTGGCCTTCTTGATAGCTTTGAAGTATAGGAGGCGAGCCTCCCTGCACAGTTCTTTGGACGAGGGGAGGGGGTCCCTGCGGGCCGCCCTTACGGTGGAGTGGAAGGCTGACCTTTGCGCCGTGAGGTTGGGGGTCCACCAGGGTTTCGACCTGTGGGACGGCCTTTTGACCGGTGTATGGCTTTTGATTTGGGACCTCAGCCTGTCCAAGGCTGTATCAAACCAGATTGACAGCGTGTGAGGCGTGGGAAGGGGGGGAGGGGGACGAAACTCGAGCCTCTTAAGGCCTTCCTCGAGGGCTGGCCAGTCAGTTTTTGTCCAAGACGGAGAGGGGGGCTGGGGGCGGGCCAGAGGTGCCGATAGCGTGATAAGGATAGGGACATGGTCTGAGCCTGTTGGGGGGAGAGGTGTGCTCCAAGAGCGGAGGTTTGGGGAGAGGGGTGCGTTGGCGAATGCCTGGTCTATCACAGAGGGGCGGAGGTTCGAATCAATGGGGAAGTAGGTGAGGGTACCGGGTGTGTTCAAGAGGCAGAAGCCTTCGGCCGCTGCTTTCTCGAAAAACGGGGAGGATGTGCCCAGGTCTTGGACTGAGAAGAGTCGACCCGGGTCAGCTGAAGGGTGGTGGATGTTGAAATCTCCAACGACCAGCGTGAGGGAGGAGGTGGGGGTAAACGCAGTATCAGGCGGGACGGTTCTTTTAAAGGGAGAACCGTCCCAAGTACTGTAGAGGTTTGTCACGCGGAACCTGGTTGTAAAGGAATCAAAAAAACCAATGGAGGAAAAGAAATCCATCGCCATCCAGTCTCTCGCTTCGGAGAAGACAGGAAGAACTGAGTAGTGCTGTGTGGAGCGAAGGTGGAGGTAGTATGCCACTCTGGGCTTGCCACCATGGGGGCACGGTAGGAGGAAAGGCTTGAAGCCGGTGAACGCAGGGGGT
>JACCEG010000002.1:1052595-1126599 GCA_014065205.1 Tuber brumale
GTAAAGAGCGTAAAGGTTTTATATTCGTAAAAGCATAAAGTAATAAGTAAGGAAATAACTTAAAACGAAGCGTGAAGAGCCTATCTACTCGGACCTAAAGTCCTCCTTATATAGTAGCCCTTCACGCCCTTGTGACTCATCCTTTTAGTCACGCGCCACATATGACTCACAACTGTGAGTCATACCAAAACATCATAAACTAGTCATATGACCAAAGTGGTCACATGCGTAAAACCCATGACCTCTAAATGAGGTCATGTGTGAAACATAACATATCATCATAACCATATGATATGACCAAAGTGGTCATATATGCGAAACCCATGACCTCTAATGAGGTCATGTGCGAAAGATAACATACCTATGACTCATAACTATGAGTCATGTGAAAACTTCTTCCTCGCTAAGCCACATTTGTGACAACTCAGGACTTTGATTTGCTAGTTACTACCTTCAGTAAAGAACAAAGCCCGATAACCCTCCATTTACCACATCTCCTGAGAGGCGGTTACAGAACCTTTCTCACTTAGCTACCAGTCATGGCCAATTTAATTCATAGTATAAGTTATTCAACTGTTTTGATATCACTAGGCTCAAACTTGTAATTTTTTAAGAATTATAGTTTCAAGATAAAATCATAGCAAAATTTAACTCTACCTATTTTGTACTGATAGCTGTATAATGTGTATTCAATGGCCATTCTTTTTATATCTTTTTCTTCTTGTAATCACAATTTTGTGGAGTTGTATGTAAAAGTCTCCTGGTTGAAGTTGCCATTATCAAGGAGGTTTAGCTTTCAAAAGTGACAATCACTTTTGGCCAAGAACTATATAACATTCATTTAGAATTCAAACATGTTTTAAAAAATCTTGTTTTATATTATGAAATTGATTGAATATAAACCTGAAATCAGTGTCATAGTTTAAACAGTAGTCCATGATCCTGTATCTCATAACTCCCTATTTTTAATAATATCAAAACCAAGTCTAATATGTACTTTACAAGTATTTTTAATTATATTCTCTTCATATATTAATTAGGATTCTGGCAGCTTGACATATCTAAGTTTTGCCCCTTGATGGAACCAGTTTGCAAGGAGTATGTACTAGGGGGTTGATTTAAGTCTGGCGCACCACCATTACTTTTATATGTAAACTAAACTAGATTAGGAAGTTTGAGTGATAACTCGTGAGGATTTTTGGTGGCCGCAAAAGGTCGGGCGCTGTATCACAGCGCCCGGAATACCCTTACACCCGGGTACAAGATCCGTTGCCAGGTAGGGGTGTAATTATTAAACGGACACGACTATACCTCCCCCCAAGACAAACCATTTGTACCTTCAGAACGTGTTCCTGATATCCGAATTGCGTGGCAAGCAGTGAACTAAACAAAAAGCCCGCTTTTTACCACTCCCTTATCCCCTGTTGCTGATGCAGCGACATTGAGATAAAGGGGGCAGACGGGCTGATGAAGGGAGATGGTCTTACAAAGAATTTTCCTGTAAAGGTAGTGATCGGTGAAGATAAGATAGAATTTCCCGTCGAAAACTTTAATCAAAATGTCATCAGACCGTCAGCCCCTTTTTCACCATACCGCACTCCATCACCCTGTTCTTTATTCGGGCAAGGCTAGCAATCCCTTCTTTGAGCCTCCTGACATGGACATGAGGAGGGGGGAGAGAGAGAGAGACCTTTCAACCTCCAACCTCCAACCCCCTCACCCACAGTCCAAAAGCCATTCCCCAGCAGGCACACAATACGGTAGGAAAACTACCCCTCCTCTCCTTAGACCAAGTGCACTTCTCCACGGAAGTCGAGAAACCTTGTATCATACCTTTCCGCAAGGGCCGAAAAAAACAGTGTTCAGGAAGCCTTGTTCAATCCAATTCAGATGTTTGTGGTACATATATGTATGGAACATATTACACAACCATTGAAAAAAAAAATTTACCCCCTCCTCCTTTTATTTTTTTTATTCCTTTTTTTTTTTTCACCCCCAACCGTATTCTCGGTGCACAGTTTGTTGCAAGTTATCATAAGTTACGGTAGCCACGGCCTCAACCCGTTTCCAACAGAAAGCAGACACGACCACACAACCACCCCAATTCACATCTGCTCCACGTTTCATATATTCCTTGAAACGTACTGTATTTACCGGTGGACTATGGACTTAAGTTATCACATGTCCGTGCTGGATTACATACGTCCGGGTATAAGTAGTCGGATACTTGTCAAGTTTATCCACTGTGTTACCCTGCTTGTACTGTACTGTACTAGTACTCGTACTGGACTTTTTAAAGGGTGACGAGCGGAAAGAGGGGGGAGGGGGAGGGGGAGGGGGAGGGGGAGGGGAAGTGGGAGGGGTGAAGTTCTCGTTTGCCGCTGTACTCGAGTACAGTTACTGTACCTTACTAACACTCCCTCCCCCATGCACACACACACACTTTCTCTTCTTCGCAATACCAGTATCCCCATCAGTTTTTCGTTTATATATATAACCGTAGCATCGTATTGATCGACTTTTTTTTTTTTTTGTTTGTCTGTTTGTTTGTTTTCCTTTTTTTTGCTTTTTTTCACGCTAGCTCGCTCGCTCGCTCATTTTTCTTTCTTTCTTTCTTTCTTTCTCGGGTTCCATGCAGTTAGATCTCCGATGGGGTAAGTCGGTTGAGATAGAGTAAGATATATAGTAGTAACCTGACCGGCTAGACCCGATAAATTACCTACCGATCTTACAAATTGTGGAAAGAAGAAAAGAAAAATTTACCAGTAATCAATATCGACCCGTGGCGAATGAAATACCGTAAGTAAAACACATGTGGTAACTTAATGGAGATCTTGCACCCCGCACAAATTCACACATACCGGTAATCAACGTTCTCGGCGATAAGTTTGATTGATAGACTATGATACCGGTACGTTGCTACCGTACTCTCTTCCTCCCCTCTCTCTCCTCTCCCCCCCTCCTCCCATGTTAAGTTTTACTGGTATGATACTACTACTACTACTATACGAGCACAGTACTGTACAGCCAGACCAGTCCCGACGACCCCAGGTTATCTACAGCTACATTATGACTGCACAGTACTCGAGTGTCTTCCCCCCGACAGAGTAAAAAAAGACTTACCTGGCCAACCATAACCACGCGCCTTTTTTTACTCCTCCCTACCCACTCCATCCAATCTGATCTTAGGATCCGCGTCTTTTTTATTCTCCCCGCTTGCGTTTCCGATGAGCTTAGCCTTGGGTTCGAGATGAGGTGTGTGGGTGCGTGGGCAAGCGGGGAACTCTTTTGAATAAATAAATACAATGGATGAAACAAATGTATCATAAATAAATAAAAATATTACATTTGCTGTTGCCATGAGGAACCGAACTGATGGTACGATCCTGTGGAAACGTGCTCACTTATGTTGCGGGGGGAGGTTGGAAGGTGATACCGGTAGGTGCGGTGCATTACCTGGTTTCCCGAAGCGCAATATCATTGCCGGGGCTGGCGGGGTGGTAGGCGGGGTGTGCACCGACCGAGACCGAGTGGGGGGGGGGTGGTTGGGGATGTTTGGGGGGGAGGGGTGTTGCCGGGATGGTGATGGGTTGGAGGGCAAGGTATACAGTAATATGGTACCGTGCGGTATCGAAGAGCAACGATAACTCATGATTCTAAGAGCTATCAGCAACATACTGTACCGTAGTGCTCGGGAGAAACAAGGATACCGGTATCACAAATAAGTAAGTTATACTGGTAATAAGATACCGGTGTCGGTACCTCCTCCCAGACCCAGCCACAAAGCACGACAAGTTCCGCCTTCTGGCGGTCTGTATGATATGATACCCAGTGACCGGTAGGGACGCTACGGTAACGGTACCGGTACGTACGGAATTATCACGTCGCACACCCATCAACACCGAGCCGAAAAGGAAAAAAAAGAAAAATTAATGAAACCCCCCACATTCTGATAAACCCAACCCACCGCCCGTCCATCTGCCCCGCCTGCCCGCCCGCCCGTCCACTTCAAGTCCTCTAACCAGAGATACGCACGCACGATCCGGCAGGCCAGAACAGGAGGACATGACGGCTCGCTCGGCAGATCTTCAATACGATGCGGTGCGGGAGGGGGCGGGGGGTTCCGCAGATTCTTACTGTACCTTATCGTTTCATACTTGGACGACGATGTGTGTATGGTTTGTGTCACGCTCTTTTGCATTGTCTGACGGTGCACGGGTGTTGTATTTTTTTTTCTTTCCGCCCTCGTGGAAGGAAGGAGGAAGGCAGGGGGAGGGGGGGGAAGTATTTAATTTGGAAGTGTGAGGAAGGAACACTTCCTTCCTTCTTTCCTTTCCCTCATTTATTCCGCACAACCCGGCGCCGGGGGAGTACCCTACCCGCTGGAGACACCAACGCGGGTCTGATAAAATTTAATTATGTGCCGAATTAAGAAATTTCCCTGGACAACCAACCAACCAGAGCAAAACACCCCACAACAATAGCCCAAATCCAGCGGCCGAAGAAAACCCCAAGACCCCCATCCGACACATAGTAATAGTACCAAAGCAAAATCCAAAACCAGCAAGCATACCCACAACCGCAACCACATCCGAGTGACAGGAGAAGAAAAGAAAAAAAGAGAACTCAATCAATCCACCAACTACCGTACTCGTACCGACGAGAACATGATACGTGTTCGAAAGAGCAAAAGGAAAAGCATGAGGGAAGTGTTTCAATGCACGCCTTCGCACGCGTGCGATGCAGACAAATTTTTTATGCTTGAGGTTGGGGTTGTTTTCCGGGATGGGATGGGATGGGATGGGATGGGATGGGACGTGCACAGATCAATTACCGGTAGCGTCGTGGTTTTTCTTCCCTTTTTTTTTTTTCAAGGCGTGGGTTTGGTTCGGTTTGGTTTTGTAGGGTATAGTACTCGTACACGGTCCCATAAAGTGCGGGCCGGAGCGGGGGTGGAAACAATAATAAGCCAGCCTTACTGTCCTAGTGCTCGCGTCATGCTGAGGAATAAGGAGGCGAGGCAGGAAGGGAGGAGGGAGGGAGGAAGGGAAGGGAGGAAGGGAGGAAGGTTCACGATGGATGGACCGAAACACGGGTTACTGGGAGGGGGAGATGCTGGTTTGGTATTGCACAATATCCTACACGTGTGGGCAGGTACTCGGGATAGGAAGGAAGCCTTGGGATGCAGGGGGGTAAGTTTCTGCGTTCGTGGAATAAAAACGACCCTATTTATTGACCTAGCTATTCCCCATGTGGCATTAGAAATCCTTTTTAGGCATCCTTGCGGCCTCAACTGTACGAATGAAGGAATTTTTGAACTGACCTCGTAATACTATGATATATATCTGCTTGTCCCAATACTTTCCCCAACCCCTAATACTGTGGCGTAGAGTATGGTACCGGTTTAAGTTTGTTGGGTAACCTACCGGTACCCTACCACATCGTGGCTCTTGACCTTGTCCTTCGATGTTTGGAAACGCGTGGGGTGTACTAGTACTTTACACGTACCCCCAGTACTCGTACCAGCGTGCAGTACTCGTGCTACGTGCGTGTTGTGTTAGATGCGTGGGGCTGTTGTCAAAATGATAGAATTGATAGGCAGCTATGCAAGCACCATTTTGTCTGTTTTTCTGTTCACTCTCCAATTCTTGTGGTAATTACTCTACCATGCTGAGATATGATACCTGTACCAGGACTGCACCCTTTCCCTGCTTTCCTTCACCCACGCCTTGCCTTACGGCACGGTACTCCCTCGCATCCCACTCCGGGAAACCCCTAAGGCATATACGGCACTGTATGTCAAAGGGTAAGTTAAAAATTTTTTCCTTTCCCTCTTCCCACCGCCCACCGCAATACTGTGCCTGCCGCACTCTACCTACGATGCATGACCGGGATGTGGGGTTGGGGGTGGGGTGTTGAGGGACCTTTTCCATTCAATTGCAAGACATTTTCGGTGATGTACGAAAGGGGAGGGGATGAAAAAAAGTGAAAGTTTGACCGTGTCTTGATCAGATTCGCGCATTGGAGAAGGGGAGAGAAGTTTATCTTCCTGCGTATGTTAACTGTGCAAGTATCGTAACTAAGGTGCGTAGAGAACCGTAGCTAGCGAGGAACAGGTGATGGCAAGCAAGTAAAATATACGGCCGCATTCGTAAAGTTCTCATACCCCCCTTGTATCTCAGGAACTGTGCCAACCAGCAAGTGAACAAGAAATGCCTTTTGACTGAGTGTTCTTAGATATGCGGCTGTATGTGGGTGACATCGGCGGCCAGGGTACTTCGCCAAGAGAATATTGCTCAACTTCAACCTCTGAAGTGGTTTTCAACCACCACCCCCATGAAAATCATCGCTCTGTCAATGACCCTCCTCCACATTGATACAGGTAGAGGGGAGCTAGGGATATCTCAGAGATATTAGCGTTTAGAAGCACGGTAGGTCAAGCGTTTGGTAGGAGAGGGCAAAGTTCGGGACATGTTAATTGCTGTAATTTTCCTTGGCAAGGACAATTAATACTCGAGTTGATATTTCTGCCAAGGAATTAACCTGTACCACGGCCACACTTGGCAACTCAACACATTACTGCACGAGTACCGGTACAAGCCAGAATGAATGTTCGCCCCTTTCCGCTACAGAGGCCCTTTACCTAACGGTTAAAACCAGGGTGGCCTGATATGGGGGGTGCTTGTACGATGGTTCTCGAAACACCGGCACAGTATCGTAGTCGGGTAGTGCAGGCGTCGCCTGGTCGTACTTTCTGAATGGGTTATCACACCCAAATGGCGGTGAGAGCCTGATAAAGACATGTCAGGACGGATGCCAGATATGTACCTACTTGCTGTTCATGCTACCTCGCATTCATAGCTATGATATCATAACTGTGATAACGAGCCAACAAACTTAACGAACTAACTGGCTACGACGTGGTAGAGGCGCACGGTTAGGTAGCTGCTCGAGTAGAGAGGGAGGGGGCGAAAGGAGCTACGATAAAGGAGACATGTACCTATCATACATGAATTCTATCATACCGTAGAAGAGTACGTAGGGAAAGAAAAGATGCAAGCTCTATCACAGTTTTCTGTGACAAGAACTACATTCGCAGAATGTATGATAATATGATGTGGAAGAAAAGTAAGGAAAGGAAAGGAAAGGGAAAAAAAAAACACAGCGGTGCCGGTAAGGGACTACCCTATCCTGCCCCGTTGAATTTTCCCTTTCAGCAGAGCGCGACCCCCGTGGAAGCCATGTGGATGAATGAATGAATGAATCGGGTCACCCCTGGCCTGGCCTGCTATGGTATCATATCGTACCGTGAGGAATCAATCGTTGAGCCCACTTGTACTGCTGGTATCTCCTACCGGTAGAGGCTTCAAATCTCCGCAATCAGAGATGGTATTCTCCAGCCGTGGCATAGCTCGGGCAAGCTCAGGTTGCCAGATCTCATTAACCTACACTGCTAAGCCTATTGTGGTCTAGTGCAGTGATTTCGGCTGGGTAATCTTGAGAGCGCGGCAGATTTAGCCGTATTTTTTCATCCTTCTTTATTTCTTCCTTCCTTTCGTTCGACGTTTTGAAGATTCTGCCCAGCCTAGCCTTCCCTTCCAAAGAATTTCCCATTGTTTTTCCTTTTTCTTCCTGTCCCTAAATCGATGTTTTCTTTTTACCGTACCGCTGTCCTGCGCCGCACCGTATCCCGAGTATTTGGGAGATGAGGAACGAATGGGAAAGAACTCATCTCTCCCAAAGGGCGGTGTCTTTTCAGAAAAAGAGGAATGAATGGGTAAAAAGAGATAAAATACAGCACTCACACACTCCATGTATGATAGCATAACAAGGAAAGGAGCTTGCATTGCCCTAAGCTGTACCGTAGTCTATTCTGGATGAAAGACAGAGGAATAATTCGTCTTGGCAGAAACAGACAACACAGTGGAAAGCTTTGTCTCTTGCTTCGCGCTTTGCTCTAGCTGTGCTCATGTACGTACGTACGTATGTATGTATGTAGGTGGGCATGTCACAAGGTCGGAGGGAGATAACGAAAAATAATCGGGAGGGCCAGGCAAACGTGGGAATGAATTATTCCGCTCCGTGCAGCATGGGGAATGAACGGGTGGATGGATGGAGATGGTGCAGAGTGTGATATGATTGATTACGATGATGATAGTGATGGATAATACAAAGTAGAGGATAGGCAAGAGGCTGGTAAAAGTATACATACATACACAGTCGGCACTCACGTTCAAAAAGGCCAGTCAGTCAGTCAGCATGCAATAGAGCAAAAAAGTGCCAGCAATACAGTGTGGCACTAGTAGTGGCAGTTAAGAAGCAGCGGAGACGAGGGCTGGTTTTAAACGGTTTGCCAACACACTCAAGGTGCACTGCGTAAGCTGTTCCCATTCAGAAGTGGAACCGTTTCTATCTCTCAGCCTGGTGGGTGAAAGGCACACTGTGGGGAGAAAAAGAGGAAACTAATTTTTTTAGTATGGAACTGGCGGGGGGGGGGGTGGTAAGGTTATGGTGAAGCAAGTTGTTGGGCGTTGAGGATGAAGGGGAGGGGAGGGAGAAATAAAGAGAGCGAGAGGGATGGATATGGTGTATGTGTGCGAACTTGTTGCTCGTCCATGTTGTGATGGATGTGTGTGAGTGTACTCGAGTACCGGTATGTGTACTAATAGTGGTGGTGGTGTGTGGGTGGGTGTGATTTATTGATCTAGGGACGGGGCGGTCTTTTCGCTTCGTTGGTGTATTTGTGGAGAACGGTACCGGTAATTAGCATAGGTTTCAACTTTTCGGGCGAACCGTTTTTGCCATAGATTCGTTCAGTCCTGGCTTGATTGTATGAAATTCCGGCAGGGAGATTTTTTGGTTGGGTTATCCTCGCTTCCGCGGTCCGAGTCTTCTCACACAACAGCCGAACCCAACTGGCGGCGGATCACATTTCCTTCATCGAGGATGAGGCGGTGGGAAGAGAAACGACGCTCCGCAGGGCTTGGTTCTTCGAGGAATGCCTTCCATTTGTTGAACTCGAGCAAAGGGACCTGACAGATCTGTCCCCTCTATTTTAGGTAGTGACCCAGGGTGGACCGTACGGATAATGTGTACGAGTACTTTTCCAGGAACTGGGGGGGGAGGGGTGGTTTGTCGAAGAGGATGGTCATGGGTGATGCGAGTGGGCGAATGGATAATGATTGTGGAGGGGGATGGTTGGGAGGAGGGGGAGGGGTGGCATGTGTTTTCTTTCACTACGAGTAGATTTCCTCAATATTTCTTCCGGCCCTTTTTTTCTCATTTGGATTTTTCTGCTTTTGTTTTTGTTTTTGTTTTTGTTTGGGGGTCGTTCTGTTTTGATATTCGATGTTTTTTTCTTTTCATCTTTCTCCTTTCCTCGGATGGCAGCGAGTGACGGATGGATACCGAAGTGAGAGTGGATTATGTGGGCGAATACGGATCATAAACTCCTGGTGGATGGGATTGGGGTTAAAACTCCATTGTTGTCTCGTATAGGAAGGGAAAGGAAGGGGGGGAGGTTGACAGGGGTGGTTGAAGGAAGGATGGAAAGAAGAGGGTTGCGGTGGTGGTGGGTTGATGGTTGATAGATGGATACAATTATCATAAGACAAGGATTCTTGGTGTGTGGATGATGGAAGTAAGGCTAAACAAATCAAAAAAGAGGCCACGGCTACGACTACTCGTACAGCCACACACCTCTCACTCAACACTGAACTCTCCGAGTCTGGTCCTCCCACAATTTCTCCAGATCACCCATTTCTCTTGTTCGCTCACTCTTCCATTCACTCACACACCACACCACCTATTAAAACTTCCAACAGGATTATTATTATAAGTTACGCATCCGGTCTTCTTCAGAGGTTGGAGGCGAGGGCCAAACAAGGGTTGTGTGTGGGCAGTTCTGGGAGGGTAACGCGCGCTGCGGCGGCACGAAAGTCAGCAGCACACTAGCCTCCCCACCTTCTCAAGCTCCCCGATTCCCTCGCACCTTCACCTGAACTCATGTCGGAGGCTGCAGAATCACCAAGGGCAACGGGCAATTTTGATTGCTGCCTTCTGCAGTGCGGGCGTAGTGGTTTTTCTTCCTTCATCCATGATCCCATCCCTCAACCCATCTGCTCCCTGCCCCCCGACAATGGTCCCCAAGCAGGGGCTGGGGAGGGTAAAGGGTAAGAGGCACAAGTGCACAACAAGTGCACCGGTACCGGTGTCATACTGGTACTTGCCTCTCGAGTAAAGAGAGAAAGCGTGCCCGCGGGAACTGGGTGACAGGCGATCTCAAGCGAGCGAGGGACATCGTTTTTTCAAGGAGAACGGAGGCTGGCATATTTGTATGGCACCGCACCGGTAGTCATGACACCTATACTCCAGCACTTGTACTCGAGTATCATCGGCATTCACGGTAAGCTAGGTAAGCTATGAGACTCGAGCAGAGCTCCCACACACACCCACGCACCTAAACATACACCTCCCCGTACCATATCTTACTGGTAGCATACCATACACTTTCAGGCGGTCTCCTTCGCAGAGAGCAAGCAAGAGTGTTGTCTGCATCTGTGTCGCTCTTTCCCTCGCCATCATCCGCCCACCACCCCTCCATTCTTTGCGCTGCAAACCTTTTTTTCTTTTCTTTTTCTCCATTCGGGACTTGCTCCCTACTGCCACCATAATCGCCCTCACCTCGTTCCCACCTCCCTCCCGGCACCTCCTTCTGTGGGGCGCACTCGTTCTACCACCTGCCTTCCTTCCACTTAATCCCCCCCCTTCACCCTCCTCACTCGCCTCACTCACCCTCGTCACTTACTCCTTCCTTCTCGTCTGTGTGTTGCGGCATCCTCTGAGAAGAGAGACACCCAGAGCAACAACAGACAGCGTACGTACTCGAGCCCAAGCTGCCCAGCACAGCAACCGTCCAAACCCCTTTCACCTCCCCCTTCCTTTCACTCTCCCTTCACCATCGCCCCCCCTCCTCCCCTCCTCCCCTCTATCCATCCTCGGTTCCTCTCTCTTCTCTCTCTCTCCCTCTCCTTCCCCCTTTTCCCCCCCGCACTCCTTTGCCCTCTCCCCCCTCTGACACTCCCAATTTCGAATAATTTATTGCTGTCTCTTCGTCGCGCACTCACGGCGCGCCCCTCCATCTATCTTCCCCCCTCCTCCCTCTTACTTCCTACTTCCCCCCTTTTCTTCCATGCCCCTCCTCTCTTTCAAAAATCCCACCTATCCTTCATTTTGTCTTTCGCTCCCTCTCACTACCCCGCCGCCTATACAACGTTCATCGTCTCTCTAGCTATCATCCCCTCCCCCACCCCCACCCCCTCCATTCCTTCCCCCTTTGCCCATCTGCCCGAGAGCGTGCCTTAATCCTCCTATTTCCGCCTCACCGTCGTCAAATACCCCCCCCCCCCGCCCCCTTTATTTTCTAGCCCGGTACTTTCGTTTGTCGGTTATATTCCTTCAGAGAGTTAGTCAATGAGAGGACGCTTCCCCACAAGTATACATTTATAATAACCCGGATTCAACAATACCGAGCATAATCTCCAGAATATCGAGCGATTTCAACATCGATCCCGACCATCACAACTTATTCGCATCCACCAGATAATGCACGAAGTCATGACCGTTCCGGCTGCCGCAACACAGTCGACCAAGAAGGCTGTTAGTGTTCAAGAGAGAAAGTACAAGTGCGCTTACTGCTCAAGAGCATTTAGTAGGTCGGAACATAGAAGTAGGCACGAGAGATCACGTATGTGTTCCCGCTATTTTTCCCTCCACGGGGATTCACTCGGTTCCCTCATTTTACTGACCCGAACAATAGATACGAAAGAGCGACCATTCAAGTGTCTCAAGTGCCGAAGCACCTTCGTAAGACGAGATCTCCTCCTCCGACATGACCGAACAGTCCATGCCAAGGATGGGGGTGTGCCCTTGCACAGTGAAGTTAAGAGGAGGTCTACGAAGAACTCGGCTTCGGCTGGCCCAACAAAACCTTCAATAGCTATCGAGCAGGCAACAATCGAGCAGTTGGAGGGTGATGGAGGCATGGATGATTTGGAGACAGCTGCTGCGTTAATGACGGAGTTACATCATGCCGCAGCGGCAGCTATTGTGGATCATGAACAGGAAATGCTGTTGCAAGAAAAATCCAGACGCTCGATGTCCTCGAATCCTGAGTCTGTATTCGATCCCAATGTGTCTTACGCGTCTGGTGCGATTCCCGTACAAAACATGTCCACTTGGGACCCACCAACGCCTTCTTCTACGGCAGGCCCTGAACCACCCAGAAGCCACTACATGTCCCACTCACAGTCCTCTCAGGACTCTTATGTGTCCTGGGGTTCAAACAGTTTGCAGATACCCTCATCGGCCAGTAGCGTCATGGAGCGGTCGCTTTCGGCTGATCCCGGACATAGCGCGACTGTGACCCCGACATCATACGCCTCGCCTCATCCATTGTTCACTGGCCCCCCTTCCCCTGCAAACCATAGTGGGCCGAGCGCTTCACAAGCAGCCCCTCCACCAGCCCCGCCATCAGTAGATAGCGATCATGAACGCAATATGGTTCTAGATAACATTCGTGAAATCGATGTTGAACGAGCTGTTCTAGACAAATTCCGCTTGCCTAGTAGAAGTGGTTTGAATAGATATCTAGCTGCGTACTTTAATCTTTTTCACCACCATCTTCCGTTCCTGCATACAGGATCATTTAGTCCTTCCACCTTAGCCCCGCCTTTGTTGTTGGCTGTGTTGTCCATCGGAGCATTGTATACCTTTGAGAAGGAACAAGCGTAAGTCCACCCGTCACCCGCCTTCTATTATCGTCATCGTCATCACCATCACCACAAGCCCGATTGGAAATCTAACTAACTCTTCTGAAACGATCTGCCTTATTTATAGTTATACCCTCCATATGTCATCCAAGGTTCTCGTGAATAATTTCATTGCTCGCCATCACGAATTCAACTCGCGTAATTGCCCCTTATGGACCACCCAAACTCTGTTACTCAATATGGTCTTTGCCAGTTGGAGCGGCGATCCAAAGGGTTTGGATTGGGCTTGCTCCATCAGGGACTTGCTCGCTAATGTAATTACGGCACTCCTTCAACTATTGGCTTGGTGTAAATTTACTAACATAAACTCGCAGATCGTTGCTGGTGGCCGATACGAGCTGCAAGTCCGAATGGACCAACGTGGGGATGAGATGCCTACTCGTGAGGAATGGATCTTCGAAGAGGGCAGCAAGCGAACATATTACGCCATCTATATCTTCTTTGGTCTCTTGACCTTGACATACAACCACATACCAGCCATCACCTATCACGAGTTTGACACACTTTCTCTCCCCTGTTCCGAGACCTTGTGGAATCTCGATGGCTCCGATGATCAGATCTGGAGAGAGCACCTATCGAATGCTTCCATGCCCACCTTCGGGGAAGCACACACTCGCCTTGCCGACGGTGACATTCCTCAATACAGTGTATACGCGGCTCGTGTTATCATCAGTGCTCTGTTCCTCGATGTGTTGGGACTCAAACGCAACACCGAGATTGTCGACAGTGTTGTCTCCGAGTATCGCGAGAAACTCAGTGTCGCGCTAGAAACCTGGCACAGAGCCTTGGAGTACTGCACACCGGAGACAATGATTGTTTCTCTCACAGCCCCTCAGAAAGGACATCCTTTGGTGTTCAACAGCATGGCCATTTACCGCTGTGCCATGGCAAGACTCGAGGTGGACCTTGTTTCCATCCAAGAGACTCTTCGCTACCATATTCCTGAGGATGTCGCTTCTGTCATGACATCTGCGTCTGGGTTAATTCCTCGATCGGAAGCCATGACGAAGGTCATTCAGCAGTGCTTTGAATGTTTTCAGATCCCCGCGTTGATGGGAATCCGCTGGGTCGCGAGAACTTTTGCACTGAACTGGAGTGTAGAGCATCCGCTCTGCGGCTTTGAGCTGATGTTGATTCTCAGTCTCTGGCTGTACCGGCTTGAAGAGGAGATGGAAACCGACCCGCCTACCGAGGAGGAAGAAGTTATGTTGACCAAAGTCCGGAATCTTTTTGATGACGATTCTGTGGAGTTATATGGATCCCGACTTAGCACTGCAGTCGCTATGGTCTGGGGGGGTATGATCGACGAAGTTGTTGTTTGGGGGTAAGTCATATTATTCCTATTTCCAGTTCTCGTATCCGATTTGAATGCTAACATGTACCCTCTGTAGAATTACAAAACTACTCGGCGAATCATTTAAATTGCACTCGCATACTCTTGCACTCAGCGACGATATCGGAATGACTTCGTCCTCATCACCGTCCCCATCTGCCACTCCCGAGGCAGAGGATTTGGACAGCGAGATGGAATAAATCCGCCCACTTCTTTTGAGAGGAAGAAGAAGAATTGAACCATGAAACCATGCGGATGATTAATCACACCTTTATTTATGACCGTTACGAAATCTCTTTTCTTCATATCCCTTTTCATCTTCTCCCCTATTTCATTCCTAGTACTTTTTTGTTTGCCAAGATTATTTTATTAACCCCTTCTGTGATTCTCCATTTCTTTCTTTCTTACCCAAAAAAAAAAACATCCAGTCGTCTTTTCCGTTTTCTTTCTTTTTTTTTTTTTTTACATTAAAAAACCGTACCCGTCTCTTGTGAATAGTTTTTGTTCTCCGTTTGCTCTTTGCTTTCACCTCACATCTCAGTTAAATGGCGTCTCTGGCTCGGTTCTGTCTGTCTATGGTTCTCAGCATGGATTGAGCGTTTAGTTTAATAACCTTTCCTTCTCCTTTCAAGTTTTATCGGTCGGTTTTCTGAACAAAAGGTTTATTTACTCAGTTTTATTTGCTTGCTTGCTTAACCCTCTTATACTCTTCAAAACAACGGATAGGGCTTTTTATTATATCCAACTATTTATTTGTTTGTCTGTTTTTTTGTTTTTTTTGTTGAGTTGTTCCTGTTTTGAGTTTTTTACACGCGAAAGATTGGTTGGGGGGTTTAGTTTATTTGTTTGAGTTTTTTCTTTGGAAATTTGGTCGTTTGATCTTGATCATACTTTTACCATCGGGTTCCGGATTCGGACAGGATGGATGGAAACTCCTTTTCCCTATATATTTATTTATTATCATCTGTCCTTTATATATATCATCATCACTGTTTTTGTTCTTCCCTTCATACCGCTCTTTTTTTCTTTTTTTTCCTCCACTTTTTGTTCCCACATCAGAAAGGGAAGAACATTTACGACCCCCAAAACAAAACAAAAAAAACTCTGGAAACTCTGGAAAGTTTTCAGTCTACGATACTTGCTACAAGGGAGTGGTGGGGGAGGGGGGTTATTTTAAAATAATTTATTTTTTAATTATTGGAAAACCACAGTAACTAGGAACCTAAAACCCTGAGAAAACAAACAGAACTTGACCACTATTCATCTGTGTGTTCAAATGCTCCATGCGAGTGGACAGTGAACGAATGAGAGTCCATCTCTCTCTCTCTTTCCAACCTCACATCATCAACCACCCCGGTTTCACCACCGCGGAATGATGAGTTGTGCATTTTTGCCGCTGCCCATTCATTTTTCCTCCTCTCCTCTCCTCTCCTCCTCCCCCCCCCCCTCGGTTCACTCGCATTGGGCCCGCCAGCGTAGCGAGAATGGAAAAGGAATCGTGGTCACGAATACGTATGACAAGTTCTACCCTGCAGACTCGTTGTTACATATATCGGCTCTGCCGGGTTCGCGATGGGTAATAAATGCCCGGTTCGCGGCGCGCATAGGGGAGGGGGGGGGTATTGCTATTCGTTGTTTGTTGTTACGAGCCGAGGATCGTGCATGCGAAGGAGGGAAAAGGAAAAGAAAAAAAAAAACTGGGATTTTGCGGGGAAATGTGAGGTCATGGTTGCGCTGTATTTATATGGTACGGTTAGTTGGTTATTATATACTTGTAGCGCTGGTAAAAGTTGTTCTCGTGATGATGATAATGAGGAGGAGGGGAGGGGGAGCGCCTTGGGTTTTGTGGGAACGCCGGGTTACTGTGCGGGCATCAAAGTTCCCCTTCCCCCCTTCTCCCTTCTCCCGAGAATGCGGTATCATACATGCTCGAGATGACTAAGGGGGGGAGGAGAGAGAGGAGAAAGTTATTTTACCTGGCGTTATCTATCTATCTATCTATCACACGAAACTAACCAAAAAGTGAGCAAATGATGTTTGTCCGTCCGTCCATCGGACACACGGTGTGGACTCTACTCTACTCGTACTGTCTGCTATCCCTTCCTTCCTTCCTTCCTTCATCATGCCCGAGCCCGCCCCTTTCTCAAAGGTATGATACGGGTATTCACAAGTTTCCCCCCCCCCCCCAAAAACCCCCGGTGCGGTCACCAGACTGCACGTGACTTTTACACTTTGTAAGTGTGTGTGTACGGTAGTCTATGTATGTGTGTGTGTGGGGACGACTTTACGACACTTATTTGCGGGGGCGGATGTTGCTGCGCTGTTGGCTTGGCTTGGCTTTTCGGTACTTCGTACTGGTGCCGTATCGTGGTGTTTACCGGTATTATGGCGGCTTGTGACCGCAGTGTACTGTACCATCTATCTATCTATCTACTTATCATACTTGCTCACGCTGTGCTCACGGTAACGATGTGATACGGTGCGGTATTGTATGATACAATTGGAAAGGACCAACATTCTTCTTCTTCTTCTTCTTCTCTCTGCATATATCGGAGGTTAAACGGTCCGTGGGGGGGGGAGGGGGAGGAGACTACAGAACTAGGAAATGGTTATATATATATATAGTACAGTACTTGTACATGGAGGGAGCGAGGGAAAAAAAATAATTTTCTGAGATATTATATAAACGCGCGCACCAAAAAGAAAAAAGAAGAAGAAGTGATTGTATTGTATCTCTGGCAAAAAAAAAAAAAAAAAACTCAGCAAGCGCGAAAAAACCAATCTTGGCTCTCTTAATAAATGGAAGGGGAGGAAAAAGTCGGGCGAAACCCCCCCCCCCTCGACGACTTTACGGTAACCGTCACTCCAGGATATCATACCCCCCCCCCCCTTCTCCAATTTGACCGGGATGATCTACGAACCAATCGCGTCTAGTCTATCTACCTTCGCTTATCCGGTTTATATGATACTCGATGGGGAAATAAATGAGCTATGATACCTTAATTTAACAAGCTACTAAGTTAGTACAGTACGAGTACTCGTACATACTTACCGCTGGCACCAATCGCTCACCAAAGTAACAAGAGTCCAAAAAGTCTCCCCCCTCCCCCCCCTCTGCAGGAGAGAGAGAAAAGAAGAAAAAAATGTGATGAAGAAAAAACATGTTCATTACTGTAAATATGATATTACCGGTATTGTTGAATAATTCCTCAGGGGAGGTGGGGGGGGGGTTCCCACACACACACCCCCCCCCCCACCCCCGCAGTCCCGATCGAGTAGTTGCAGGATGGATTTATTATCATATCATATCACAAAACCCGTTTAGGGGGGGGGAGGGAAAAAAAAGGGGAATGTAATATAAGTTACTCGAGTACCGTAGATGGATAGGGAGGAAAAAATAGGAGGAAAGAAAGAAAGAAAGAAAAAAGAAAAAAGAAAAAAAACCCCACCCGGTTTGGGTTCCGCACACTGAATAATTTTTCCGGGGATAAAATGTATCTCAGTAGAGCGCAGACTAACCCCGCGTACTGTAGTACAAAGTACGGTTACGGAGCCCCGGTTTTTTTTTTGTCAAATGGGGGGGGGGGGGAAATGGAGAGAGTATGGTATGGTATATATAAGCCGCAGGGTACCAGTACCGTACCGGTACGAATGAGATGGTAGGAAGGAAGGAAGGAAGGAAGGAAGGAAGGAAGGAAGGATATATATGCAAACATGGATAGAATTGCCCTTATTATCGGCGAGTTCTGGAAAAAGAAAAAAAATCCCAATCATGTCTGCCTGAAAACCATGACATATTGTTTCGCACCTGATAAAATGGAAAAAACGTGACTTATTAAGTAAGTATATAAGTAAGTAGGTAAGCATTTCCAAGCACAAAGTTAAAACCCCAAGGTTTGACCTGGCAAAGAAGATGTTCTGTTCAACCGCTTTGGGGAAAATTGATGGCAAAAAAAAAAAAAAAAAAAATACCCCCAGATCTTTNAAAAAAATCCCAATCATGTCTGCCTGAAAACCATGACATATTGTTTCGCACCTGATAAAATGGAAAAAACGTGACTTATTAAGTAAGTATATAAGGAGGTAGGTAATCATATCCATGCACCTAGTTAAAAGCTCATGGTTCGACCAGGCAAAGAAGATGTTCTGTTCAACCGCTTTGGGGAAAATTGAAAAAAAAAAAAAAAAAAAAATACCCCCAGATCTTTCACTGTATCTGGTTTAGAACTTAGAGCGGATTAAGTTTATGTCTTATGATACTTGAGGAAATTTTGCTTTGGTTGCTGGCTTTTAAGAGTGGCGATGTGTAGGATTTGTAGTGTTCGCATATCACGAAATCTCACTCGGTACAGCGCTGGGGGGGGTTTTTTTTTTCTTTTTTTCTTTTCTTTTCCCCCCCTTCGAGCATACTTATGCTGGCCGACTACCAGATGGGTAGATAGATTGAGGGCTTTGTAGCCGGTCGATCCACAGATACGATAGGAAGAAGAGCATAGTAGGTCTCTAGTGTTTGCCCGTGCTCAAATATTACAAAGCTCGAGGTAAATATCATATGATACTCGGCCATACAGTCCTCACCTTCCCCCAGCACCATGAAACTGGATGGTACCAGTAGGGTATAAGTTAACTGGCAGCTCCCTATTAATAATAGCCCTACCTCGACGGTTTCCCTTTTGCACCCACCCAACTGCCCCATCACCCGCCTGGTTTTCGTCGCTGACTGCACCGTAAGCGTGATATTTGACAACGCTGCACTGATCCGCACTCGTGCGCTCGCCCCGGGGTGCTGCGGACGCGATGCGATGCGATGCAATTGGGCTATCGTAGACTGATGTTAATCGATCGGGGCAGCGTTTGGTTGGGATCGGGATGGATGAGGGATGAGGGATGAGGGATGACGTTTCGGTTGTGATTGAGATTCTAAATATACTACATATTTCCCAAGGAGTATGATGATGATGATAATATTATGATGTTTGGTTCATTTTGCGGAGTGGGCGGTGGGGTGGGGGGGGTATGTTTGGATGAGAATTGGTAGAGCGGGTAGGGTAGGAGTGGTATTCTGCCGGGGTTGTGACGGTCGTAGAGTACAACTCTGTATCATATCAGACCGGTGATGGGCCCCACGGTACATACGGTCTGGTATGGTTGGACGGTATGGGAATTGTACTCTTGGGTTGGCGGGCCGGTGGGAAGTGGGGATCCTATTGGGCGGCGTCGGGATGGCATGTCACAGAGTCAGTCGTGAGAAACATATCCGCCACCATACGTACCTATAATATGCATCTCCAATCCACGCCCCACACCATCTCGAGATAATCCCCGCGCTCCGCAACATTTGTGAATACGCAGCTTGTCCACTACCGTAGAAGTGCAGCATACCGTTTTGAAAAACCCCCCTTATTATTATGATGCAAGTCCTCGCATAAGTTTGCAGATCAGCCGGTTGACGGGCCAAAAATTGATCAAAGCCTAACCCACTGTCAACTGCCACCAACCAATGGTCACCTCGAAACAGGCACCCCTGGGCACTTACGGCACGTAGTACGAGTAGAAGCTCCCGCCCTTCACTTTCCCGACTAATGGAAACTCCCCACACCACACCCCAGGCTCGCAAGACACGGACCAGTATGGACCCGCACGTCATTTAAAGTTGAGCCTATCACCTCCGCAGTCTAGCGTTCGAAACAAACTCGTACCTCCTGCGAGTTGTATAGTCTACCGGTAGGGTGCCATGCCATACCACTAGTAAGTTGTACGCGCGGTATGAAACTGACAAAGGCGGATTATCAGCCAGTTACGGGCAACCTCCCCCCCCTCCCCCTACATGTCATAGCATAAATTCTACCTTCTGGCCATCCAGAAGACACTGCTACCATAACGATATTATAATGTCCCCTCCTCGAGCAAGGTAAATTCGTGGTTTACCATGCCGGAAGAGGGTGTAGGTTACTGACTGTCGAGCACTTGAACATGAATGACCGACCGCAAGCAGTTATCGGGATGTTGTATATTGTGAAGCTCACCCAATCACTCTCAAGATATAACAGCACGTAAAAGAGCGGAGGAGGAGGAGGAGGAGGGGAAATGAATGGGGGGGGGGCAGAAAACTTACTTCCCGGGGAATAATCCGAGTGATAGCCAATGACCCTACAGCAAAACAAAATTGGTTTTTTCCGCTTGCGCAAGCATAAAAATATAGTGATATAGTATCATACACACCTTGCCATATCCAAGCACTTGGCTATTGCGCAACCGTCCCACCTCCCCCCCCCACATACGATCTCACGCTGACCACCCATTTCCGCTGGCACACTTTTTGTTTTTTTTCCTTTGTCTTTTAAGAAAACGGCATGAATCTTCGTACGGCCGAAACAAGAGCTAGGGGGCTGAGCGCCCTACCCCACAAGCATGATACTCGCTGACTTCACTTTCCACACACACACACACCCGAAGAGGGGGGTTCGGGATAAACGTTTGGGTAATCCCCGGTAGCGGGATAGGATGCGTGGGAACAATCGGTAGAATGAAGATGGCTATCGCAAATATCGAGATAAGATACTAAAGTCTTTCTTTATTCGCATCTTGCTCGGGGTCGACGTGATATCTTCCTCGTACCACCCATCATAATATTATTATTATTATGATACCGGTACTACGCAACATCAGTTAATACCCCCACCATCCAGCCCCCCCCCGCCCCTCACCCTCCAAAAACACCCTATGGTACCGTACCCCAACCGCCTGGACCAAACGGCACGGCCACAAAGCTTCAAGATCATCGGGAAACCTCTTAGTTCTTGGATACTTTTGCTTTGCTTGTTCGAAGGGTTCAAAACTTGTATCTCCGTTTTCCATGCCATGGATGAATTAATAATACCCCGCACTACATTTCTCCTCCTGGACAATCGATTTACATGACCTCCCTCTATCATTTTGAATGCTTTCGGGGGGGGGGGTTATCCTGCGTCTTTAGAGGGCACAGGGAGAAGGCCGTTTCTCTGAGAGAGAGAGAGAGAGAGAGAGTGCTACGATTTATTTATAGTGGGGATTTGTTATGATACTGTTTTGTTGAGATTTCTCGGGGGTGATGCGGATTCCGAGCTTGATCATGTTAGGGCGAGTGGGTTTAGGTGAGGTACCGGTAGGCAACGTGCGGCTCCATTTTTACTTTCTGCTATTGGTATTCTCCGAGTCGGCGGCGGAGGTGAGTGGACGATACACTGCTTTTTTTTTTTTTGGGGGGGGGGGGGGGGAAGGAAGGTTGAGTTCTATAAGCCATGGATAGGTAAAAGAGAGTTGGTTGATCAAAGTTTCTTACTGACTGCTGCAGCTGTACGGGAACCACTGAAGCAGGATGATTGCGGCGCGGGGGTATGAGTTTACCATCCACTGGCTACAAATAATGTGATATAGAACACCAAGTAAACTAAGAAAACCCACTTCAGCAGAGAGAGAGAAAATGCTTCGAAAACCCTAAACTCCCGAAAACTATGCACGAAGAGAGGTAACAATTCAACGCCCGCACCAAACACGATTAAATAGAGGTCGCAATACCCGAGGCGATTACGAGACCGCAAGGACTTGTCTAACGCGAACGATCCTATCCACAGCGCTCTCCAGCACGCCGAGTCGTTGCTTAACCTCCGCGTCCCGACCTTCGAGCATTCGCACTCTCTCTTCCAGTTTGCTCCTTTGCCGTCGCTCGTCGGCCACCATCTCGTTCGCACTCTGAAACAAGCTCGCGCTTAATTCCTCGAGCTCTCCCGTGACCTGCTCCAGGCGTTCCTCAGCTTTGACCCTGGCCTTCCGTTCCTTTTCCAGAAGGACCTCTGTGGAATTATTATCAGGTGGCGGACTGGGCGGGGGACCTCCCCTCCCACGGGAGGAAGCAGTGAGGAAAGCGGATATTCTATTTGTCGCTGAGGTGATTCCGGAAGGGGCATTTGATGCCAAGGAGGACGAAGAAGAGGAGGAGCTGGATGGCGGAGTAGGTTTTCCTCTTAATGCTTTCAACTCGTCTTCGTAATCAGCTAGCTTGTCCACTGTTTTAGTTGTTATGCGTTAGTTTGTGTGAGTGAGTGAGTAGGTTTGTAGGAAGGGAAACCAAAAAAAAAAAGGCTTACCCGCGTTTGTAGCCTTTTCGCTAAGTATGCGGACTTGAGCCTCTAGCTCTGCGATCCGACGTTGTGCTTCGTCGGAGTGTAATTTTGCTCCACAGTTCTGACATTTGGTTGTGTTTGCGGTGGAAGGAGGCGAAAGTGCTATTGCTGAAGACATCCCGCTGTTCTTGTGGTTGTAGTATCTCAGGTCGCTCAGCTCATGATTTGGAGGGGCTTGAGCTTCCGGGAACTTAAAGTATGGTAGAGGGGCTGGCAGGTGAAAACGCGGGGGGCGTGATTTCTGTGGAAGCCCTAATATTTTGGGAGGGTTGCTCGTTCCTACTCTTTGGCTCAGCCGGGCAGTGTCGAGAATAGAAGGGGGTTAAGTTTGGGGTTTTCGGGGGTGGCGGGTTGGGATACGGATTTCGGGTTGGTGGTGTCCTAAGGTTACTGACTGGTGGAGTTAGACGACGGTTGGCACGAGTCGATCTATTAATGGCCCCTGCTGAAACATGTGAGAGATCTGCTTGTAGAGTACCGGTATGGTGTGGGTGGGGGAGGGATGATGGGATGAGAGATGAGTGAAAGGGATGAGAGAAGGAGTAAAAATGAAGCATCGAGGGGGGGGGAGAGTAGCCCTGCTTGTCTAGGGGCGAAACCCGGAATTCTTGGCAATATTCCCTTGAGTTCTCCTTGGCCAACGCCTTTTATCGATGCTGAAGTTGTATTGTAAACATGGCACTCACGTGCTCCATATCCGATGAATACTCTTCAAACCTGTACGAGTACCGGTAGTCTACTCGTAGCTGATAGGGATTTACTCTCATCTTAGTAAGGTGCCAAGCTCAAAGTGGTATCTCGATCCTCTCAACGACCCCGCCGACAAACCAGCAGTCTAGATCAATTTATCTACACAGCCACCACAGAACCAGTTATCGATACAGATGACACCCTTCGAGTTCTAATTATGCACCTTATAAAAAGGCAAAGCCCTGAGTGGAATTAGGAGAGTACGGGGGGCAACAAAGACCATATCCCGATTTAGAAAGATGCACTTTGTATCAGTTGACACCAACGTTACAGTATCGATTTTTTTTATGCCGCGAACGAATACCGTAAGAGAGTTCACCAGTCAATCATGACAGATTCCACCTGCTAATAGCAAAACCTGGAAAAAAACCCTAATGATAAAAAGTAAAGAGGAATAAGAGATACACAAAAGCAGAGAGGGGTGATAGAAATGTAATAAGATATAAGAATCGTCGAAACTCCCTATAGGCAAAGCTCATAAAACACCGCCTTCTATAACCTTGCTGCTCCTCTCCTTGGTAGGGGTTCTGCTGATCTATTGCTGAGCGCATTGCCGACCACTATCATCGTCCTCGTCACCTTCATCAACCCAGGCTCCCCCTCCAGCGTCGTCCGAGTTGCCAAACTATCCAATATTTCGTTAGCAAGCCTGTTTCATCCATCTTCATGTTATTGAAGACTCACGTCGTCGATATCACCGTCTGGATCAAATGTCACATCATCCACTTGCTCTGCTTGTACTTCCTCACCGGTCCATTCAGGTAGGACCTTTCGGATACCACTGACATCTGGGGCCCAACCATCCTCGGGAAACTCAATGTCAACAATAAGAAAGAGATCTCCTTTTCCATCTCCTTTCTTATGAGGCATCCCTTCGCCTTCAACCTTGAGAACTTGGCTTGGCCTAAGAATCTTTCCCTTGGAATGAGTGATCCGAATTCCTCTCCCGTCAAGATGTTTCAGAACGACTCGAGAGAATCCAGTCAAAGCCTCAGCCAAGGAAACACGTAATGGTGCCGTGAGGTCAGCCCCAGCGCGCGAGAATACGTCGTGATCTTTCTCTTCCAAGAGGAATATAATGTTACCAGTTTCGTGGTCTGGGGCTTCATCTGCTTCACCTTGCAGAACAATCTTGTCGCCTTCCTTAGAACCACGAGGGATGTATATCTCCAGAACCTTCTTCTCTTCAACCACGCAATTCCCTTTGCATTTCTTGCAGCGATCCTTTTCTCGAAAGACGTCTCCGCTTCCTTTGCATGACACACAAATTACATTTTCTTGGGTGACGATACCACGGCCGACTTGGCGAAGATTCTGGTTCCAACCGCGGCCAGAACAAGTTGCGCATTTTTTAGCCTTGGCTTTGTCTTTTCCACCAGACCTAAACGCGAACGGTTAATGGGAATTTCTGTGGAGCAATTGGAAATGAGCCTACCCTTTGCAGAGAGAGCACAGAATATTTCTGGTACTAGCCAGCTTAACAGTCTTGCCTTTGTACAGTTCCTCCAGGCTCACTTCGTACTGTTGCACCACGTCTTTGCCTTTTTGCTTTCTTCCACCTGCTCCCCTAGGCATTGGACCCATACCTGGGAAACCTCCCATTCCTCCCATTCCACCCATTCCAAACACGTGACTTAGCATTTCCTCAAGATCAACATCCCCTCCCATACCTCCCATACCCCCGCCTGCAGTAAAATCTGCCATTCCAAACCGGTCGTAACGAGCGCGTTTTTCATCTATAATAAAGTAAGACGCGGGCGATTAGGAGAAGACTGTTAGGAACAAACCATCGGATAAAATTTCGTAAGCCTGAGAAACATCCTTGAAGCGATTTTCAGCATCTTCCCTCTCGTGTTCCGGAACTTTGTCGGGGTGAGATGAGAGAGCGGCCTGTGGGGGTAGAAAAGGAAGCTCAGTTAGCACTGCAGAGTTTGGGGGCCTCGAAGCGGTGTTTGTACCGGTTGGGTCTAAATATGCGAAAAAAGAAGAGGAGGAGTCAGAACTTTATGATACGCCTTCTTGATTTCAGCTTTTGTAGCACTCGATTCTATCCCGAGAATCTCGTACAGATCTATGGATTCCGCTTCAGTTGCGCCGTTCACTAGTATTGTTGAGCCATATGTTAGAAGGAGTGTCTCGGACTCAATGCTGGAAGGGGCAGCCTACTTGTACTTTTGGTGAATAATTAGGAAGGAATTAAAGAAGAAACTATTCGAAGTGGGGAACGGGGGGAAGAGAAGGAAAAACAGCTGCCGGGATTGTATGCACGCTGACAGTGTTGGAGATTGCGAGCGGAAGGTGGAAGAAAGGGTTGGTGGATAGGGTGTGGTAAATGATTGCGGTGGAAATTTTGGCAAGCAAGATGGTGCAGTAAGGTTTATCACCAGAAGAGACAGACAAGACGCGGCTCTTCAAGATGGTATCATATGGCTTGATGCCTGCCAATGAAATGCGCGGGCTCCAGGTAACGCTGGGCGATAAAAGTTCTTGGCACAGAAACTCTTTTTGATCCCTTGATCGCTAAGGATGATCTGATATGATAATGAATGCTTGAACCGTTTCAAGATCAAGAGAGATAACTATTTCTTCACTCCCTCATCTACATATTCATTGGTCACATACTTCCCAACCGTGCCGATGGTGTTCATATTTTCCAAGACAATACCCAATTGCTCCCGCTCCTCGCGGCTTTGCCGGCGATGCATTTCTACTTCTCCCATGTTTTCACATTCAGCAATTCGTGGATCCTCTGCCGTTACTCCTGCGCGTACGAGATTTGCTCCGTCCCCTACCGGTCATTTGCACCTGGGTAGCTTAAGAACCGCTCTGTATAATTATCTGCTTGCTAAGAGAACTGGTGGTCAGTTCTTACTCCGGATTGAGGATACCGACAAGGTTAGTCCGCGTACTTGCGTTAGATAGTTCAGTTTGTTTCATTAGCTAAGGCTGGGGAAAGAAAAGAACTGTGGAGGGAGCTGAAGAGGGTATTTTTGATACTTTAAGGTGGGCCGGATTGCAATGGGATGAAGGTATACGCTATCACGATGAATTGATTGAGACTACGTAAGCTAATGAGTTATAGGGCCATTGGTCGGAGGAGAATTCGGTCCCTATCGACAGGTTGTCTCCTGCTCCACTCCCCTATCCTTGTACTGATACCTTGTGTCATAGTCAGAGCGCACGGAACTTCACAAAAAGCATGTCGATATTTTACTTGAGGTGATTCTCTCCGGCTTGCCTGAATAGCCCCGGTCTAACGTATTCATAGGGGGGTCATGCCTATCGATGCTACTGCACTCCCCAACGGCTGGAGGCCTTAGCTTTGACCCGAAAGCATAGTGGGCAATCGACTGACTACGACCGCCATTGCCTCAATTCTCCGCCAACGGCCTCGGTCGCGGAGCCACATGTGGTCCGTCTCAAGGCCCCTGTTCAATATCCGCCTTACCATGATCTGGTCTACGGCACAATAACTCCGGGGGCTCAGAGTCACGACCACGCAATCGGTGCCTTTGAAGATCCGATCCTATTGAAGTCTAATGGCATGCCGACATATCACCTCGCAAATGTAGTAGACGATCACTTTATGAATATAACGCATGTCCTAAGAGCTACGGAGTGGATGCCATCTACGCCTAAACATGTGCATTTATATAGCTGTTTTGGTTGGAAGCCGCCAAAGTTCGTACATGTAGGGCTGCTACAAGATACACAGGGGAGGAAGTTAAGCAAGAGAACCGGGGACGTATTTGTTTCCGAGTTCCGGGATAAGGGGTATCTACCAGAGGCTCTTAATAACTTTGTTGCTTTAATGGGCTGGACCCATGCTGGCGAGAGCGATATTCTAGATATACAGAAGCTGGTAGAGCAATTCAGCATCGACGGGTTAACAACGGGTAATACCAAAGTTGAATTTGGAAAGCTCGACTATTTACAAAAACAATATGCTAGGAATCGGGTGATGGAAGGTTCCGGTGATAAGGAAATCCTAGACGCGGTAGAAGCCCAGGTGCGCAAGAAATTTGGAGAAAAGTATTTACCTTTTTTGCAAAAACCTCAACTTTCTCTTTTCACTCGAGCTAACGGTACCGTAGCTTGGAAGACGGTGCCCCGATCACGAGAGGATACATAAACTCGGTCCTTCAAATAAACATCCAAAATTACCTCACTCCCCCAGAATTCGCAGAGATATCCTCATATTTCTTCCAAGTGCCCTCACTCAACGAAAAGCCAGCGATCAAGGTGTTCTGGCAAATAGTAAGGGCCTTCGACACCACTCCCGTGCCCGCATCCGTAAGATCCTTCTTAGCAGATACAATGTCCCAACTGGAACAAGCAGAATGGACAAAAGAAGGATTAGAATTTATTACGGACGCCCCCCAGAACGATAGGGCTGCCTTCCAGGCCTGGAGAACCAGAATGAGGATCATTAGACTAGCCCTTGCGGGTGGCGCTGATGGCCCCACTATCGTGGCAACCATGCTGGTTCTGGGGAGGGAGAGGTGCATAGAGCGGTTAAAGGGGGTTATTACAAAGCTGGATGACGGAAGCTGGAGGGCATAATTGAAGACGGGGGATAGACAGTGTGTAGGGAGGGGGTGTTAAAAATGAATCTCTTGGTCTCTGATCATGGAGTATCACTCGCAAAATTTGCATTCGACCTACTGAATGCCGAGGCCCAAATTAGGAGCACTGTGATGGCCCTTCGGGTAGGGTAATTGGTTTGATCGTGTGCGTTAAGCCTTTGGTCATCAATGAGTTATTTACTTAATCCCATGAATTAGGCCTACCACGGCCTCCCCACAACATAGCATGGCGACACCCGACAGCGCAGTGTCGTACAATGGACTCCCGTCGATCACCACGAAACTAGCTCCCCCCACGTAATACCATATAAAAGTCTCCAGAAACGGCGACAGGCAGGATTCGCGCCCAGCCACCGGCCCAAAATACCCCCACTTCCTGCCCCGCACTGCTTCCATTCCCTCATATATTGTCCTTCTCCCCCCGGCCGATGTAGCATCCTTCCACCACCACCACCACCACCACCACTCTCGCTCATCTTCCCCTCAAACAAGCCCAACCCAGAAATCAAGCACAAACCCAATTACCCACTGCGGAGATCCGCACTGGCGGTCCGTGCCTCACGCGACCGTAGGGCCTGATAGCTCTGTCAGCCCCTACGGTCTACGTGAGGCACGGCTCGTTGATGCGGAGTCTGATGGCGGCTGGTTGGGTAGAGTGGCTTTGGGTTGAGCTGGTGGAAGAGGAGTAGGAAGGAAGGAGCGGGTTCTGGATAAGGGTCTTTTTTTAGATTTTCTTTTTTAGATTTTTGTGGGGTTGCTTGAGGGAGGGGGAGGGTATGTAAAATAAGTATGATCTGGCTTTTATGGGGGCTGTATAGTAGAAGACTCGGGTTCAAAGGTAGATATTGCGTTGGCGTGGGTGGGTGGGCTTGGATGTTTGATGTGGAGGAGGATTGGGGTAAGGTGTAATGAGGAGTTGATGGTATGATATAATACTGGGTAGTTTTTGGCTGGGTTTAGGGAGGGGCTTAATGCTGGCTTAGTTTTTGTTTTAAGTTGTTTCTACATGGGTGGTGTGCGGATTGGAGTTACAATGAGGGCCGTACTCACGGTTCAAAAATGGTGTTTGAGATTATGAAGCGCGATGTGTGTATGATAGATGGTGGTAGAGAGTAGAAGGTATTATGGCACCCTGATGCTGTTCGCTCAATCTAACAACTGTTGGAAATGCTTTTGAACCTACTGAACTTTCCGAGACGGGCAGTAGGAAACCGGACCAAAGAGGACCACCAGTTCCAAGCACAAGATCAGAGTCAAGCCACCCACGCCTATCCAGCCCTGGACGCACAACAGTATCATAAAACTAGATGTACACTTACCCCTTTGCTTTTTCTATTAGGGAAAGTGTAACAAATTCCCTTGGTCTCCTACCACTGTAACTAGTATGATGTTAGTTTTGCCTACTCAGGACTTACCTGGTAGTGTTTATCTTTCTTACTTGTTATATCACTACCCAGTTATGTATTTTCTTGCATTATTATTACTACTGGATTAGTATAACTGTAGTGATTGCTACTTTGGTCTTGTTTGGATTTCATTACTTGTTTTGTTAGTTATATCCTGTTGCTTGAAGTCTTCTGTTTTAGGACTTCTCTTGCTTTAGCTTTTGCTACTGTGATAGCTATGTTGTATCATCTCTTTGGATGGCATATTATTATTATGTTTTCTAGCTACAATCTTTTGTATTTAAAGAGCCTTCAATCCCTTTAGAATTTAGTCTCTCAAGCCTCACAGGAATGCTCTTCTGAATATACTACAAGTTGTATGGTCACTTTATCATTCCCTCAACTTTACTATCCTTGGAGAACACTCACTGATGCTTCTCCCTCACGCTCTATTCTAATAGTATCTGGGAATCTCTTTGAGATTCTCATAATACCTGGGATTACTAGTAGGTTACAGAACCTGTAGTATATACTCAGCATGAGTGACTCAAACTTGCATTAGTTGGAATTCCATTGCTCTCACCTGCAAGAGGCTTGTGCACTGCACCAGGAGAAGAATATGGATCTAGCAATGCTTTATCGCAATAAATATGGTCTTTTGAAAGCATAGTACCAGATTTGATATTAGGAGCTTAATGCTAGTCTGATACTGCATCCTAGAAATAAGATTAGTAATAATACTCACTTTACAGACATGAAGCTAAAGCTTTGCCATTAGAATATCATTCCAGTATTCCTGTTTCAGCTTTCCAAATTGAAGTTCCAAATCTTGAATCTGTATCAGCTGTGGTATTCAATACAGTACCTTCTGTAATACTATCTTGAGAGACTGTATTATTGAAAACTGACTAAGCTAGAATTCTACTTGAGAATTTTGTTCTCTCTTATAATTATTGCTAGAAACTGGTGTACAAAAAGCTGGAATACTAGCTGTAGTACCTATATGTAGATGGTAATCTAATACTGTATTATCTGTAATAATATTAGTAAGAACTATATCATAAAGGGGGAGAGTACACTACCGAAATCATGATATTTTGTATCAGGATTAGCAGAGCCAGGCTAGTGATATTGTAGTGATATTAAATCTCATTATTCTGTATCTGCATCTTGTGGAATTTGAACCAGATTGTGATCAAGTAAACTGCCAGAGGTGAGATATATATATAGCTCAAGAATAGCTGCTATCATGTCTCTATTGATATTACTTCTAATTATAGCATCACAAACTAAAGTTCTACAAATTCACCTATGCATGTTTCCCCTTCAACCATGCCATCAAAGCAGGTACATTTTCCTGGCACTTGTAAAGTACTGACAGAACTAATATGAACTGTATTTCTTGACACTACATCCTGTAAAATTAGTTTTAAATTACTTGGATCTTCTGTAATATATGTACCAGCAGTATTAGTACTTGCACTAGCAGCAGCATTAGAGGCTGTACTCAAAGTAGCTAGACTGGTCTAGAGATAACTACCTGAAATAGTAGGAGCATCAAGATAGTATTGCAAAAGCACAATCCTGCAAGTAGCATAACTACCTGCTTGAAAACCAGGCTGACTACCAGTAGCTAGATTTCTAGCATCACAGTAAGAATTGCCCTATTTTCTAAAGGCAAATCAGGAATTCATAACAAAATGTGAGTACTTTGTGGCCTAGTGCTGTAGTTTGAGAAGTGGCACTATGAGATGGCAAAAATAAGTTGATAAGTAAGTCCAAATTGCCAATATAATGACATACGTTCCAAATATATAGAAGTAATATATAGTCTTATTAATTAAGAGAAGAATCAGTTTTAGACATAAACTAAAATTCCAGTTCTCAGAATGCTATCTGCTACAGGTTAAAAGCATTGCATAATGTCATTTGTATACCTATTAGAGTATCTTCATCTTGGTTGATAAGAATTACCAACCAAGCTTCCACCTACTATAGGTAGTGGTATCTAGTAACCTGAGTTGATATTAGTCCTAGTTCACATGTGGACCTACTGAGAACATACCTGAATCTGTATATAGTTGTTTGATTATTCTAGTCAAAATACATAATAGATCACACCCAATTTGGTACTTGCACGATCCCTGAGTATGCCCATGCTAGGTAAGAAGCAAATCTATAAACTCCTTGAAAGTAAAGTTTTTATCAATTTCTTCCTCTGGTGTGTCTTCTATATTATTAAAAAAGGCTTTGTGTATGTTTGCCACTTAGAAGCCTCTTTCCTATCAAATTCAGCAAGCTAGTACCAAGTGTTGTACTAAAATTCAGGCATGGTACGAAGGTCTTTTTCCATTGTAGAACATGAGCTACTTCTGCCTTCCAATAGAGTTGACATTGTAGTTAGTAAAGTTTGTGTATCTCAGAGCATTATACTTGAATGTTAGTTCCAGCTAAAGCAGGACAGCTGAGTATTCAGTTATACCTAAAACAAGAAACTGCAGTCCAATATTTTAGGACAAAACTATGGGTAGGACTAGTAGGATATGAGGACTAAAAGACTTGGCTGTACTCAGCACCTCAATTTTTGCAAACAGAAGGCTGGAAGCTTTGCATAGTAAGAGTGTTGATTTTTGAAACAAGAAAAGAAATAAAAGAATATACTGCAGTTGTCTATCAACTTTTGAAGACAAGGAAAAACAAAGACATGTTGTTATTGGCATATTGATCTTTGACATAAGAGAGAAATAATAGTTTATGCTGTAGTTGGGATATTGATTTTTGAGAAAAGAAAAGCTCAGGAAAACAAAAAGACAATAGGTTATACTCGTAGTATCCTGACGTTTCTGAAATAGACTAGGCTTGTATGGTGGCATATAGGAGTATAAAAAAGGCCATGGTGAATCTAAATAGGTCTAGTAGAATAGTTAGTGTACACTACTTGAGTATAGTATTATTAAGATAAAAAAGTAAAATAGAGGAATACTTGAGTATATAAAGTATATATTGTATCCACATCTTTAGGTAAATATTCTCAATGTAGAAATTTACTAAAATGTCAACACCAAGAGGTTGAACATGTCAGGCATATGGAAATCTGAGACAAGTGCACATACCCACGGTAGGGTAACTGCGCACAGACTCTTGATTTACTGGGGAGCCAACACCCATCTCCGGCCCCCTTATGAGGCCTACACATTATTAGTGAGATTTCGAGAGTTGCATCCTGTCACTAAATGGTTACATCAATATAGCCCACTTCATAACATCATATACATCACCGCTGTCTGTCCGACCACATACCGTTTACAGTGTTTATATGAGGGAACCTTTGGCGACATCAGAGAAGTGGAATGGAAGAAATCCATTGGAGGCGCATTGAGATAGTAGGCTTCAAAGTTAGGGTTCTTCAGCTATAGGCCGAAAGTGATGGGACATTTTCAGCTAAATACTCCAAAAGGATGTCCTTGTAGCAGAGACTATTAAAGACATACCAAATCTATTCATACCCTTCTGAGATCAGCTGTATATTGGTTGGTCCTAGTAATAGGACCCCTCTACGGAGGGTGGCAGACTAAGTGGAAGCACACTCAGAAAGAAAGACCTAGATAAGTCAGAGACCCTTAAGACGTTGACACATTGGGCTTGGACTTATGATTGGCACTAGGTGGCCTGGCATGAACCTGATCACTTCATGACCGAAGAGACTAGTGGAATGATAGTCAATAAGACTAGAGTAATCTAATAGTCTAAGTGGACAACTAAGTTGAAGACCACTATTTGGTATAACAAATAGCACAGTTATCTCAATTGAGGAATACTATTCTGTAATAGTGAAAAGGTATGATAAGTTTCAGAGTTAAATGGTGCTCGCACTTATAATATTCTAGACATTTGCGTATTAAAATCAGAGTAGTACTTTGGAGGCATAGTAGTTAGAAGTAGTCCATGAACACTCAGATACGGGATATAAATATTGAAGTGCCTCCTGAGCTTTACAAACATCATCAAGCAATGGAGAAGAGATCTTATCAATATAACATTGTTTTACACTTTAAAATCTTTACTTTACCTACTTTATCAAGACAAGCCTTCCTTGACAGATTCTTTAATCAAAGATTTGGCCTATGTTCCTTAATTGTACTAGAATTTGGAGTCCACCTAACAGAATAGCGTCAATGGCTAAGCATGGCCAGATTGTTGAATACTTGATGCTAAATGAATCACAAAAGATAAGTTTAACAGATATTTCAGCAAAAACTGGTGTCCTAATAAGTACTTACTCAGATATTATTAGAATAGCATACCAGTGAGCCAGTGAAAACCAAAACCCTGATCTTTGTACTAATGAGAATCTCTCACCACTACCAAGCTCAGTAAAAGGTTCTAATGAGACCTTGACACAGGTACGGAAAGAACATTTGGTAGAAGTTACGTTGCAAGATGCAGACCATTGCCGTATGACCTTTACCCAGTTAGTGGTAGCATGTACTATAAGTTTTTTTTTTTAAAAGAAAATTATTTTATTTTATTTTAAAATTTAAGTTGGAATATGTAACTAATAATCAGAATTTTTTAAAATAAGTAGAACTGAATGTGAGCAGACAAATGATTTCTAAAGTACTGCATGAAAATAAAATTTATCGCTGAATACCAGTTGAAAAACCAACTCTCAACCCCAAACAAAAGGTAAGATGACTTGCATTTTGCCACCAATATCAAAATTATGAGTGGAGGAATATCATCTTTATAGATGAGTCCTATTTTGAGACTGGGAACTTGCACTCTCACTATACTTGTAGGGTACTCCACTGTACTGGTGAGGCCTATCAGCTACAAAACATTAACAGAAAGCTTGCACAAGGAGCAACAGTTATATTTTAGGGTGCAATCCTCCATGGAAAAGCAGGTCTGTACAAGTATAATTTTGATTATATACTTTTTATAATTTAATTTACACTTTTTCTTATTCAAAGTTATTGTTTATTACAACTTCATAGTTTAATTAATTTTATTTCTAATATTATGTACATAATATTTAATACTAATAAATTATTAAATAATATTATATACTAGGCTATGAACTTCCATATCATATGTGTACTACTTCATATAAGACAGCCAATCAATGGAAAGAAGCCATTTGTATTCTCCAAGAAGAATATTACTTTGAGCTTACAGCCAATCCAAATGCCAGTTCCTTGGGATTGTCAATTCCGTTTCCAGACTGAGTATTGAAAACCCGAAAGGTGGACAGAAAAGGCGGTATTGACTGGTATATTTACTGTGAGCAAATTCTTAACCCCCTTCTCTATTCATTCACCAGTTAGGTGCAAGTTGAGTTTCTAGAAAGAGATCTTGTGATAATGGAGGACAATGCTTCAGTATATGTCCACTATTATTACGATATTCTTCACGAACAGCTAGGGTTTACGAAACTTCGTTGGCCAGCTAACTCCCCAGATTTGAATCAAATTGAGACAATCGAGATGGAGTTAAAGGACATTCTACACAATAAGATTGGTGCACAAATGACTGCACAACAAATTTGCCTTATTCTTGAAGAGGTAAATTTGAAAATTAACTTTTTATTAATTTTTATTTAATACTACTCTAGGCTTGGAACAACTACCCACAAGAACGAATCGATTACCATATTGACTTCATGCCACAATGACTAACAGCTTGTATTGAGGATGAAGGAAGAAATAATTTTAATTTTTAATTTCCATAATCATTATAATGTATAATAAATTACCCTTGTTGTGTTGCCATTTATGTTCAATTGATTCCTTTTTGAGCTTTTCTGTGGCACTGTACATGTCCCTCTGCATCCCTCTGCACCCTCCTGCAAGCCCAGTGCATTTCACAAACGTCACGACACGATGAGTAGTTGAGGTGTCGATTTTTGAAATACAAGGGAACAAAACATAGCATGCAATAGTTAGTATGATAATCTTTGAAGAAGAAAAAAAGGAAAAAAAAAGAGTTTGTTGTTGTTAGGGAGTCCATTTTTGGAGGCAGAGGTGGGGGGAGAGGGTGTTCTGTAGTTCAGGTATTGGTTTTTGGAAAAGGAGAGGACAAAAATGAAAACAGAGTTCTGTAGTTGGGGTGTTGATTTCCGAAAAAAAGAAAAAATAATAATAGAATGTCCTGTATATAGTTGGGGTGTCCATTGTTGAAAAGAGGAGGGGAAAAACAAAGACAATGTAGTGGTTGGGGTGTTGATTTTTGAAAAGAGAAGGGGAAAAAAGAAGACAGAAAGGTAGGGGAGGAAAGAGAAGATGCAGTTCCTGGGTAACTGCTTACATGGAATGGGTGACACTGGCAGTCACAGGGTGTCACTCACGTCCACAGCGAGGTCACAGTATTGCCAGCATTCCACTCGTCTTGTAGGTATGATAGGACCTAACAGAACAGACTAAGTATGATATGTGTCATAGCCAGTCTTATTGTTTTTACTTTTTTCTTTCCAGAGGCCCGACACCCAGTTGGAAGCCGCAGTTCTTGGAGTAGAGCTATCGGGAGTCCTGCTGCCGCCAGGGTTACAGGTTATCCGGAGCCGGCCGGAGTCAGGTTCGTCGACACTCGCACATCCTTTGATCCCAATCAACGGAAGGTTGAGACCGGGGTTAGGTGAGAGAAGTTTGGCAGGATCATTTACGCTGTTAATATCCTCGGTGAATCTTGGGGATTCAAAGAAGTCAGCAGCATCGGGTGGACCGGGTTCGCTTGTCTTGATTCGCAAATTCAAAGGACTAGGCCCCGGCTGCTCCCTCCAATCATCCTGCTTAGACATGCACCTTCTCCACCAGTCATAAGCCCAAATCACCCCCACTTCCTACCCCGCACTTGCTTCCATTTCCTCATATATCCCCCCCCCCTTCCCCCGACTGATCCGGCATCCTTCCTCCATCACTACCAACCCTCTCATTCACCTTCCCCCTCAAACAAGCACCAACCCAATTACCCACTACGGAGATCCGCACTGACGGTCCGCAACTCGCGTTGGCCGTAGGACTTGATGGCGCCGTCATACCTACGGCTTACGCGAGTTACGGCTCGTTGATGCGGAGTCTGATGGTGGCTGGTTGGAGGTGGGGTGGCTTTGGGTTGAGCTGGGTGAAGAAGGGTAGGAAGGAAAGAGCGGGTTCTGGACGAGGGTCTTTTTATTTTTATTTTTAGATTTCTGTAGGGTTGCTTGGGGGGAGGGAGGGTATGTGAAATAGATACTGGGGACTGTACAGTAGAAGACTCGGGTTCAAAGGCAGATATTGCATAGGCATGGGTGGGTGGGGCCGGATGCTTTGATGTGGAGAAGGGGGGCTGGGGTAAGGTGCAATGAGGAGTTGATGGTATGATATAACATTGGATTGTTTTTGGCTGGGTTTATGGAGGGGGTTTAATGCTAGTTTCGTAATTTTTGCTTTAATTTGTTTCTGCATGGGTGATATACGGGTCGGAGTTACAATGAGGGATGTAAAAATACTCATGGTTCAAGAATGGTGTTTGAGATTATGAAGTGCGATGGCCTGTATGATAGATGGTGGTAGGGAGTAGAAGGTGGTATGACACTCTGATGCTGTTCGCTCAATCTAAGAGCTGTTGGAAATGCTTTTGAACCTACTGAACTTTCCGAGGCGGCGATGTCGAGAGCTGGGTGGGAATTGTGATGGACGGATATTCTGGGCTGTAGAGGATCTTCTGTACGTCTCTGCTGGAAACAAATATGGAAGTCGGGTTAAATAGTAGCAGGGTCTCAGGAAACGGTACCTCCCGGGCATGTTGTAGAGCACTAGTAGCGCCACCTACAATACATAGTACGGCCTGTAACTCATACTTTAAACCAAGGGTCTAGAGGGCTGTAGGAAGCCGGACCAAAGAGGACCACCAGTTCCAAGCACAAGAATCTCTGTCAAGCCACCCACGCCTACCCAGCCCTGGACGCACGACAGTATCATAAAACATGCACCTTCTCTACCAGCCATAAGCCCAAAACACCCCCACTTCCTACCCCGCACTTGCTTCCATTTCCTCATACATAGCCCCCCCCTCCCTCGACTGATCTGCCATCCTTCCTCCATCACTACCAACCTTCTCACTCACCTTTCCCCTCAAACAAGCCCGACCCAGAAATCAAGTGCCAACCCAATTACCCACTGCGGAGATCCGCACTGGCGGGCCGTGCTCCACCGGGCCGTCCTGCTTGATAGCGCTGTCACGCACTACGGTCTTGGTGGAGCACGGCTCGTTGATGCGGAGTCTGATGGCGGCTGGTTGGGGTGGAGTGGTTTTGGGTTGAGTTGGTGGGAGAGGAGTAGGAAGGAAGGAGGGGATTAGGTTTTTCTTTTTTTCTTTCCACTTTTTCCCCGGGTTCTTGAAGGGTTGCTTGGGTGAGTGAGTGAGGGAGAGGGTATATGAAATAAACGCTTGCTTTTGTGGGGGTGTATGATAGGAGACTCGGTTTCAAAGGCGGACATTGCGTTGGTGTGAGTGGGTGGGCTTGGATGTTTGATGAGGAGAAGGAGGACTAGGGTTGAGGTGCTAGTGGGGTGGGGTGGGGAGTTGGTGGTATCATATTATTATGATATAATACTGGGTATATTTTCTTCTTCTTTGGCTGGGTTTAGGGAGGTGTTTAAAGTTAAATGCTGGTTTCGTAATTTTTGTTTCGACTTGTTTCTGCGTGGGTGATACACGGAATCGGAGTCACAATGAGGGACATACTCAAGCTCGAAAAATGGTGTTTGAAATTAGAGTGTTATGAAGTGTGATATCATGGATAGTGTCGAGAGCTGGGTGGGAATCATGACGAATGGATACGCTGCGCTGTAGAGGATCCAAGTCTCTGCTGGAAGCAAATAAGGAAGTTGAGTTATGAGCAAGGATCTCAGGTAACAGCACATTCTGGGCATGTTGGAGGAAATCATATATTTTAAACCAAAGGTCCGGCAAGGCGGTAGGAAACCGGACCCAAGAGGGCCGGAGTGAAGCCACCCATCCATGCCTACCTACCTGGTTCTAACCCACCTGGGACGCATGATAGGATCATGTAACGTGTACCTTCCCCACCAAATCACAAACCCAAAACTCTCCCCACTTTCTACCCCGCACTTGCTTCCATTCCCTCATATATCGCCCCCTTCCCCCAACGGATCCATCATTCTCTCCCCATCATCAACACCGCTCACCTTCCCCCCAACGAACCCAACCCAATCACCTACCACTAGACCTCGCACCAGCGGTTCGTGCCTCTGCCTGATGGTGTGGCTCGTAGCCGGCCGGGCCTCTCCTATCGGTGGTGGAGGCACGACTCGTTGGTGCGGAGTTTGATGGCGGCTGGTTGGGGTGGAGCAAGTCTGGGTTTGGTTGAGTTGGTGGAGTGGGAAGGAAGGAATGGGTTCTAGGTAAGTTTTTGAATGTCTCTTATGGTTTTTGCTTTAGCGGGGGAGAGGGTATGTGGAGTGGGTGCTGACTTTTATTGGAGGGTGTGGAAGGTTCGGCTGTGAAGGGTGGATATTTGGTGGGTGTTTGCTGTGGATGAGGGGAATTGGGGATGAACTGTCAGTGGGGTGTAATGGGTACTGTAGTTGGCGGTGTAATACGGGTGCTTTTTATATGGGCTTTAGGGTGGCGTTTAATGCGGGTTTTGTGCGGGTTTTGTGCGGGTTTTGTGATTATTGTTATTCTTGTTTCGTTATGAATAATATATCGGATTGGAGTTACGATGAGAGACATATTCAAGCTTCAAAAGTGGTGCTTGAGATTGGAAAGTCATGGCTCGTAGAGGATACTGTGTTGTACTAGACCGGCATGAGGCCAGCCATACCGGAGCCACCCAACACCAGCCCGCTAGGAGGCAGGATAATGTTGTACATAAAGGCTTTGATCTCATTCAATTTTCCAACTATGTCTTGTCCGAAATTCCCACACCGAGTGATGCTTCGTGTTTACCCATCTTCTTCCCCATAAACTCCTTCAAGAAGCCGGCCGACTTCTTAGGCGTCCGGTCTCCGGTCTCCGTGTCAACAAATGTGACGCCGAACTTAGCCGTATATCCCTCTTGCCCTGGGCGCACGCATTGGGGTTAGCGGATTCTTTGTTAGAAACAGAAGGAGATGCATACACTCAAAGTTATCCGCAAATGTCCAAGCAATATACGACTTTATCGGAACACCTTCGTTGATCAATTCGGCCATGACGTTGATATAGCTACGGTAGTAATCAACTCTGAAGTCATCTTCGACGGCTTCTTCCCTCTTCATGTCTTTTTCACCGGGGCAGATGACGCCATTCTGCCTACTGTATCAGATCAAGAGCTGAAATGAAGGAGGTGGGGGGAAGGGGACACCTCAGTAACATAAATATCCCTCCCGTACCTCTCCCACAAATATCTCAGGACCTTCTTGAATCCCCAGGGTACCGGCCGAACCCAAGGTAACCCGGCCTCTGGTCCGATTTCTTTCCCGTCGGTGCCGGTGATCGTCTCTTCAACGTCGTGGAAGAACTGCGATCTGAAGTCCGTTGGTGCGGCCGGTGTAGTGCGGACTCTGACATAGTACGTGGTGTAGTGATTCAATCCGAAGAAGTCGCTTGAGCCTTTCAGCAGGGCCTTCTCTTCGGGTGTGAATTCCGGAAGCCTGTCTCCGAGAATTTCTTTCAGAAGGTCCGGATAGTCGCCCTGGTGCACCGGGTCAGCGAGCCAGAGCGAGCAGATGGTGAAGTATCTTTCCGCCGCAGCGATGCCTGTTTCTCATTAGCACGCGCATTCGCCCCAGCCGTGCCCCGGGAAGCGGCGTACTCTGAGCCGTCTGATCGTACGGCTCTGCCCAATTCGCGTTGACAACCAGCCCGATTCTCCCGCCCTGCTGGGCGAACCTCTCCCTGTAAACTTTCACGGCCGCAGCGTGCGCGATCAAGAGGTTATGCCCGACAATGTACGGCTCAACGAGACTGTCCCCCTCCGGACTCTTTGTCCGATCGCTCGACCTGCCCGGCGCATGCGTGCCGATGCAGTGACCGAGAGCAGCGTATACATTCGGCTCGTTTATTGTCAGCCAGACCTTCACCAGATCGCCCAGTCCCTCGAAGACGACGCGGGCGTAGTGCGCGAAGTCGGCTACTATCTCTTCCTTGTTCAGGAAGCCCTCGTAACGGTCTTGGAGGGCCTGCGGAAGGTCCCAATGGAACAGAGTTGGCATGGGCTGGATGCCGGCTTCCAGGAGGGATTGGATGAAGGTTCTGTAGAAGGGTATCCCGGCCGGGTTAACGGGGTCTGTGCGGCCGCCCAAGGGGATTATTCGGGACCAGGAGATGGAGAAGCGGTGGCAATTCACACCTGGGATTGATTAGAAGTTGGTGAGGCGGGTTGGGGACGTGTGTGCTACCGTAGCTCTTCATGAGGGCAATATCCTCTTTCCAGCGCCTGTAACTATCTGTTCCAAAGTCGCTGGATCTTCCATCTTCCGTTCTGTCGCCCTGGCGGGAGAAGGTGTCCCAGATTGACAGCCCACGGCCATCGACTTCTGGTGAGCCTTCGACCTGTCCAGATGCTGCGAGAGTTAGCTACTGGATTCTATTACTCTAAACTTTTGCAACATACAAGTAGCATATCCCCAAAGAAAGTCATTCGGAAAGGTATCAGAGCTCATTGCGAGGGTGTTGTTTACTGTACTTTCTAGGGTTGAAACTTTTTGAGTGGGGTAATGGCGGGACTCCTAGCTCGTCGTGATAAATGCGTCAATGTGAAATATGGTGCTTGTACCACCCACTGGCAGCTTTAACCGGTGATGCTCCAGCAGAGGTTACTATCATACCGGTACTCGAGTGCCGCCGGGTGCAAAGTTTTAGCTTTAGATCCCGGCCCGTTCTGGTCAGCCGAAACACCCCCCCGCCCATAGTTATCTGCTCCCGTCATCCTCGGTGAAAAAGCCGAAACATCAAGAGAGGTTGTGGGGTCTGCTTACGCTGACACCTCCCGGCGATCTTTCCGATGTAGGATGAGTTTGGATGAGGCACTGAACCGAGATTGCTAAAGCCTCTTATGGTCTTACCGGTACTGTACTGTACGGAATGCGAGGAAGAACGCTACGGTACTTGTATGGTTATTTGACAGAATACCGGTAGTGCGGTAGTACCATAGGATCTCAACTAATTGAATTACCGGTATGTTTTAAGTTGTTCGAGTTGCCTCCTCTAGTAAGGTCCAGCGTCTGCTCCCGGCCCCTTTGTCTCTCACGGGGGCAGAACAACTCGGCTTTGGCTGTCCTCTCCTTTCTGGAGAAGGAATTCCCGAGCTGCCCAGCACACCGTTCAATCACACGTATATTTGAGATCCCGTTGTGCTCGAGCACAGTGCCGGTACCGTGTCGTACTCGTTTAGCGTGCTAGACAGTGAAAAAGTAATCGGAAGTTGAGACACGGGGTTCCGGAGGACTGATGTGAGCATCGGGTGACTCCAGCCAATCGGTTTCCTTGTTTCTGCTCGTAACCCCACTTTTCCGATTTTTTTTCCAAGGGCAGGTTGTACTTGCACCGGCCTCGCCCGTCATCATGGCATATGGATTTTGGCAGTTGACTTGAGTTTTGCCCCATTCCGGGGAGTGATATAGTATCGTTTCCAGCATTGCCCTTGTAACTTAGGAGTGAGCATTCTAGGAATGGGGGGGGGGGGGTGCGACATACTTGTAGTGGATCGCTTTAGTGTTCACTAGAAAGTGCTGTGCTACCGGCAGTGCAGCCATATTGGTAAAGTTCTCGTAACCTTCTCGAAATATACCCTCCCAAGTACCCCAGGCTAGGGAAATGCTTTTCTAACCATCCCTTTCTTATTATTAAGCAACATAAATTGTGATAACAGTTTATAACACCCCCAGGGGAATACCTAAAATAGTTATCGAAAAGGATCTTCCTGTTCGCTTGTTACAAGTAATACAGTAGGCACGGTTCTTGAGTGTGCTGACTACGTACAACTATACAGCAAGGTTTCTATCGGTGTAAGATACTGTACTCGGGTACTGTACTGTACCCGTAATATCGGATCATTTCTAAAAAGCACTGTTATTGCAAGCCACCAAAATTTGGCCCGTTGCTCGGATTTGGGTGGTATGTAATACCAGTTCTTTTTCAAAAAAAACGCCTCATCATTACGAGTAAGGGTTTGACCACTTCTATCCATGAGCTGGAGAGGTGGTAAGAAGGAATGCGTCTAAATTTCATAGGAGGATTTCAAACATCATCATCACGGCCAATGTTTTCGAACCATGGAAACACAAAGCATCATGTCGGATTGTCAGCGGGGGCTAGGGACTAGTTAATAGTGAGCCGACATACCGGTACCAGGATTGGCCCAAGGGTACTGTACTGTACGATGTTTGGTCTGACCGCCCTAGAACAGCACAACGTCCTCGAACCGTTGGGCTATAGCATTTCTACCTACCCACAGCAACTGTAGTCGCAAGTTTGCTCGTCTCACAGTCGCCTCGCGACATTTTCCCTACTGAGGCTACTGTTGCCGAAACGAAAGGGGATGTACATTTCTCACCTTTCCAATGCACTGATACACTCTCCGACCTCAGCTGGCTCGGTCGACCTAGGCGAGTGAGGAAACTGGATTGACTCGCGATTACAGAAAACCGTACCGAGTACTTCGCTACCCGAAGAGCCAAATTTGTGGTTGAATTCCAAAGCGAAATGCAAGCTAAGTTATCATTCTTAAACCCATATAGAATATTTGGATCAACCTACGTGCACCCAGGCCTTCAGTCACCTTATACCCGACTATCAGGTTAACTAGGGAGCATATTATTTAAAAATCTTATATTGTATATTATAGTGGGGGTTATTGAAGTCGTTCTAGTAAATATGATGTGAAAGGTAAAGTAGATAATGATTGTTATCAAAGTCTAGTGCTAGAATGGATTTAGGGTGGATACTGACTTTCTAATTCGTGGGGTTGTTCTGTTTATGAGATGGTTAGGAAGGGGGGAAAAACAATTTATTTCATCAGATTGTAAGATATCATGATGACCTTGTTTTTTTTTTTTGATTATTTTGGTTGGGATTTCTATAAGCTAGCCGTGACCCTTTGCTTTGTGGACCTGGTAGTCTTGCTAATACCATACTGCAGACTTATTCGTACATTCGTACTGTACCAGTTTAGTCTCCCTGCTGATCAGCACTTGTAGGGCGATGGTGTTGTCTTGCCAGCCACTGGGATGTAATGCCGTTGGGAGCGTACCGGTACCGGTATGACAGTTCGGCGGACCCCTGTAGGTATTAACTTTACGATAACGGATTTTATTGAAAGTATTAGGACGTACAGGGGGTAGCAAATGTCTGTGCAAAGAACACAAAAAATATTATCTGTGCCCCCCCGTTTGTCCCAATACTTCACCCCTGCTAGCAGTACAAGCACTTATGGCCTGGATAAGTAAGTATTGCGCGCTGTGTGAGCTTAACGAGCGCTCAAGGGTCCGAAGTTGCTTGGGAAATAAATCGGGGTTCCCGAGAGCAAATCTAGCCACTTGAAATCGCTGTAAACTTTAACTCACGGGAACGATTCACTGGAACGCTGCGAGCTACTACTGGTATGTACAAGTACAAGTACTTAGTACCGAGGTGCAGTAGCTGGGAATTAAGCTTTTGGCACGAGTACCATGAGGCGTCATACCGTGGATTGAGTGGGCAGAGTGAATCGAAGGGAAGGAAGCGTTTCGATATTATAGTAATCTGTAACGCCTCTTTATTTTTGCTTTTTTCTACTGATCTGATCTGAAACCTAGTGCTTGTTGAGCATGATATTTGCTCGTGCGTCGGGCTGCTTTTTTATTCCATCTTTTTTTTTTTTTCTAGCCTTGTTGGAGCGCTCAGGAATTAATAAAGAGCAAGGCCTCTGCCTTTCATGCTCATCTCTAATCAGGAGAGCACAGATCAGTTCATCAATTTATAATATTCGGTCATGGACACCAAGCCAACTTCGCTGTCTGGGGACGACTCCAAAGGAGCTTCTGCTGAGCAACTCGATATTGATGTCACTCAACACACGCTTTTTGACAAGGCGAACCAATACGATCACAACCAGACATTCAGGGAGGCTCTCAGAGATGAGAAGGGAGTTCTGCTCTGGGCAGGTGTGATGGGCGCTGCCGCATTGAGTTGGGGATTTGACGTTCAAGTAGTAAGTCATACCTACTCGCTGCCCTTTCCTCCGGCGATCGAAACATTCCTAATAGCGGGAATACAGAACGGGGCAGCAATCTCGGTAGAGGCTTTCAGAAGAGACTTTGGATATATATACAAGGGAAAGGCTGTTCTTCCGGCCAACTGGCAGACGACATTCAACGTCACTAGTACGGGTCTGCACCCCCTCTCCGTGCTAGCTTGGCTATTCAATTCGTGCTGACAAGTAAAAAAAACTTCTAGTTGGTGCGTTCTTCGGGGGCCTGGCCAGTGGTTACATCGCCGACAGGATAGGCCGTAAGTGGTGTACTTGGTTGGGGTCATGGATACTCTGCGCGGGAATTGCTCTCGAGGTCGCAGCGACGACACGTCCTGTGTTCACCGTTGCAAAGGCACTCTTAGGAGTCGCACTCGGGTTTTATTTGTCTATGGCACCCGCGTACTGCTCTGAGGTATGATATCATGCCCTTTCCCGACCTCTCGCGAACCCCAGTGCTGATGGGTCGCAGATCTCACCGGTTGTCCTTCGTGGTATCACAACTTGCGGTGTTTCACTTGCCATCGTTATCGGCCAATTGCTTTCTAATGCGGCCATCAAAGCCTTTGGAGAGCGTCCCGATAGCTGGGCCTACAGAGGGCCTTTCTGTGTGCAGTTCTTCCTGCCCGTGATGCTGATTTTAGTTATTCCTTTCGTCCCAGAGTCCCCATGGCACTTGGTACGCAAGGGTAACATCGAGGGAGCTCGCGCTTCTCTAATCCGGCATGTACTCCTCTGGGGAAGCAAATTTTGAATAACACTATACTAACCCTTGCCCCCCCCTCTTAAAGCCTCCACGGAACAGATCGTGACATCGTGCCGCGCCTCGCGCAGATCCAAGAAACGCTCCGCTTGGAAAACGAACTCTACATGGATGCCGCATGGCTCGACTGCTTCAAGGGCGTCGACGCTCGTCGAACAATGATAACAGTGGGCGCATTCTGCTGCCAGCACCTTTCCGGCATCATCTTTGTGCTCGGCTACTCGACCTACTTCTTCCAACTCGCCGGTCTCCCCACCTCGCAGACCTTCTCCCTCGGCGTCGGCGTCACCGCGTGCGGTGTCGCGGGTAACATCTCCAGCTGGTGGCTCGTCAACACCGTCGGTCGTCGGGTCGTCACCTTCTATGGAATGGCGGTGTTGACCGGCATGCTCATGCTCATCGGCGTCTTCGACGTCATTCCAACTGCCGGGGCGCATTGGGCGCAGAGCGCGTTCACTGTCATCTACTCGTATGTCTGGTTCCTAACTATTGGAGCGATGGGTTATGTCATTCTTGGGGAGACATCTTCTCCTAGACTTAGGAGCAAGACTATTGGCCTTACGACAGTGGTGCAGAGTCTTTGGGGGTTGATTATGAACTTTGCTATTCCTTACTTTGTATCTCCCCCCCCTCCACCCTATTGTGGAAAATTTCCTTGCGCAGGCGCTGATCGAGATGGTGAATAGGTAAACCCTGATGAAGCGAACCTTCGCGGTAAGGTCGGATTCATCTTTGGCGGTACAAGCTTGCTTGCTACGGTTTGGGTCTTCTTCTGCGTGCCGGAGTTTAAGGGACTTACTTTCTCGGAGATCGACGAGAGGTTTAAGATGAGGGTCCCCGCGAGGAAGTTTCAGGAGTATAAGGGCCAGCCGGAGTCTGATGGCTAGAGGGGTTTGCCGTTATTTTATTTTGTCAGTATTCGAAGGGGTGAGATTGTATGAAGGGATTGTAAGTTAAATGATGTTGGGATAATGTTGCGAGATAATGAGATTAATGTAATGTTAGCGAATTATGTAACTTATTAATTTTGATCCTGAGCCGTGCTATTTGTGTCTCAGACACACACTCGGCCCAGAGGTGCTCCCGGTCTCCTGGGCCGTTTAGAGAGGGTACTCGCGATGTTAGGGCGATTTCCTCTGGGCTACCTTGTAATGACCAAAGCATCAAGCTTCACAAGAGATCACTCGATGCCCGGTACAGTACTCTGACTTCACGACTGAATCGACCACCCAGCTTCAACCCGAAAACACTCCCCCAGCTCCCACACAGCAACGAATTGCAAGGGCCCAAACAGCCCGCAAAGGGGGGGATAACCCCGAAAAGATAATTGACTGATGAATTGCCTTCCAACAGCATCCCCTCCCTCCCTCCCTCCCTCCAAATTATCAGCGAATTATGAGACCGCCAACACACTATAGATTTCGGAAGTGAGTGGCCGAGAAGGTTACCGGCTCTTTGATTTGCCCGTGCCTTTATCTCTCCCTCGCAAGACCCGAATCAACCCTCACCCGCTTAATTGAAAGTACATCATTCCATAATATGGGGGTAGTAAGTGTTGAGAAATATATACATACATTCTCTTCAGGAGCCTCGTCTCATCACCACCCCCCCCCAGCATTGAAAATTCTTAGCCCTGACGTTAACTCATGTATGTAGGAACTGCTACTTGCCAGAGGAGTTTGTCCGCGATTACCAGGATTGATCGAACACACATGTGAGGCCTCCGCTGTGTGAGGTGGGGTTTTTTTTTTTTTTTTTTTTTTTTTGAGTTGTGACGAGGGCTTTGAGAACTTTGGTATGATACGTGCGGTTTGGCTATACAGTAGTATTGGGGCTGTCGGGAATACGTTAGTGGGTAGGATATCGTATCAGGTTCGCACAACAAATCCGTGCGCGAGCGGGAGTGCTCTGCAGGGGATAGCTAGGCTAGACCACTTCCTAGGATCTATGAGCTATGAGCGGCTGCAGTTGCTCGCATTGTTGGACGACTTCTCGTCGACGCCCACGGTAGATCTCGGCTTGGTATTCCTCTGTGCCTGAAGCTGCTATTGGGAGGTCGCACAGAAGGCTATTTCCTCCGTGCTCAGATTTCCAGGTCGCTGTTGGGTTTTCTTAGTGAGTTACCGCTGGGAGACGGGAAAAAAAACGGGAGGAAACTGCATCTCTGATCCGGCTTGAATGTATTGAAACCCCCTTCAGCTGAATTCATAAGTCTGCCGATGTCATGGTATGATATCTGCTTTATTGATGGCTGAGATTTGGAGGTTTGGAGATTTATGACACGCCGGCGTGGGATCACAATGTATCACTATTCACGCGGCGTACTCTCTATCGCAAACGGAAAAGATAGGAACGGCCTATTTAAGACCACATACTGAAACCCTAGCTCTTTTCAAAAAAAAAGGAAGAAAAAAAGCCCTCCAACCCTCAAGTCGTTATTCTGATATGCCCCCCCACCCGGTAACCGCAAGGAGATCAGCGCCGCCAAGCCAACACCACTCTAGCCTCGCTTATCTCGCCAAGCCAACCCTAATCCCACCTCACTACCGTTGCTATGCTTGCGCATGTCCACAAAGAATCAGACTAGAACACAAAAAGCCTTGTCTTCATAGAGATCTGCATGGAATCAACAGGAATAGTTTTCCGATTCTTACCAACACACACACACCACACCGAAGAAAGCGCGGCACCCACCATTCATCGCTGAGCCGCGTACATCTTCGACTGGTATCTTTTCCCCACCTTTTTTTCTTGGGAGCCAAGTGACGACGCTGTGGAATTTTTTTCCACAAAACCTGTGTTCCTCCAGTCGAGCGCTGTGGTTTCAGCGTTGGGGGGGGTCTCGGTTTCGGGCTTACAGGATCGCTAGTGCGGCTAAGAGCTTGGGGATGTCGAATTCGAAAGGGGATACGATGGGTTCTTTGGAACGTAAGCGAAAGTGTCTGTTTGAGGCAGAAGACGCAGGTGAAGGAGAAGAAGGTACTAAGGCCGGTATGTGCCCCTCCACTCTCCGAAACCAACAATATCAATCTTATCGGACAGTAGCCAGAATACATCGACACCCCCAAAATCCTGCCACAACAACCTGCGCCCCGCCAAAAGAAATTCCCTACTCTCCCCGCGACCCTCGCGACACCCTGGCACCCTACATAATATCACCGTCCGCCTTCTCTCCCTCCATAATCTTGAAACAAACCCCAACATCCGTGTTCATCCGGGATGCGTTCCCGAAAGCGCTTGTGCACACGCTACTGCTACCTCGGGATCCCGAGAAGACCATGCTGCACCCGTTCGAGGCGTTCAAGGACGAGGCGTTCCTGGCGCGGGTTCGGACTGACGCGGAGGAATTGAAGGGGTTGGTGGCGAGGGAACTGAGGAGGAAGATTTGCGGCGGTGGCACGGCGGCGGCGGCTGCGGGTGGGGAAGGGGTGGATTGGGGGGCGGAGGTTAGGGTTGGGGTTCATGCGGGGCCGAGTATGAATCATTTACATGTGCACGTAATCTCACGTGAGGGGTTCTCGGATAGGGTGAAGAAAAGGGTGCACTATAGTACGCTTCCCCACCCCTCCCCCTTTTGATATGATTTTGTCGGGGGCTATTAGGCTAATTATTTGGAGTAGATTCGTTCAATACGGCGTTTTTTGTACCGCTTGAGGAATTGCCGTTGCGCGATGATGATCCTAGATGGGAACATCATGAGCGGGCAAGATTGCTGAAGATGGACTATACGTGTTGGAGGTGTGGGCGTGGGTTTAAGAATTCGTTCGTTGGAATAAAACAACATGTTGCTGAGGAATTTGTGGAGTGGAAGAAGGCATTGGCTGAGGCAGGAGGGGGTGGAGGTGGAAAAACTACAAGTAGTTAGCTTTGGTGGGTCCTACGGTAGTGACTCGCCGAGGTTGTACTACCATAGACTATTTAAAACATTAGAATGTCTCTTGCGCGTTACTGGCGGCTTCCTCTCAGATAAAGCAATCTCCCATGTTACGCAGCTAGAATCTCTCATCATCATCTTCATCGCCCCTCTGTCCATCCCCTATATATGGTATCTTTCCAAGATCCCTCACCAAATTTTCTGTGCCCAACTTTCTCCACAAATTAGCACGAGAATGGAGCATCTTCCTCCTGTACACGACATCCACTGGCTCCTCATCCGCTTCATCGTCCTCGTCCTGCTCTGCTTCATTCTTCTCTCTCTCCTTGATCCTCTCTTTCGCCTTAGTTTCCAAGTGAAACCGGTTATTAATTTCCCGAACCCGATGCCACGTGTGTTCGTCATCCTCCTCGCCAACATGTAATAGTAGGCTATCTGTCGAGAAATCCAAAATTCGGACTTTTCCCCGCGCGGACCTTTCCCGCTCTTCGTTCTCCTCTGCAGTCGCCAACGCTTGGTTTATGGACCGCCAATTTTCAAAGTGTAAGTGTTCGGAAGTGTATCCCGTACTCTCGTCCACCTCCCCTGGTTTCGCTGTACCCAAACTGGCAAGCGTAGTGTAGTAGGATTCTAATTCTTCCCCTGAAATGGGAGGGGGCGATGAGCCAGCTGGGAGCTTGGAGGGAATGGTAGAGAAACTGGGGTCCGCCGAAAATTCATAGGGCTCTTCGTGATTCTGTAAGGCCAGGAGGAACTTTGCGGACGCCTTTTGAATATCTTCTTGCATGTTCTTTACCGAGATTTTCGGATTTTCGATGAGGGGACAGGAGAGCCTGAGGAAGTGAGACTGGGAGACCATTTTTCGTGCAGGATTCGAGAATGCATTGTCCGCCGCTTCGAGAATATCTGAGGAGGACATCTTTGAATCTGCGAGCTTCGCGGCATCTCGCTGTCTGAGTCCACATGCAACAAGGGAGCGCTCGAGATGGTTTTTGTCCGCAGACTCTGGAAACCTTTTTTTTAGAGATTTCCAGGTTTTCACTACCATGTTTATATCGCCAATATTGCGATAGGCACACCCCATGGCCATCAAGTGTTGGCTAGCAAACTCGATCCCCATATCCCGCATCACTCTTAGGGTCGCTTCTAACATGTCCCTTCTTTGTAGGTCACCGGCAATATATATGAGAGACACCCATTTGGAGGGAGGAAACAAGGAGCCCCTGTTCAGCGCCATCACCGCAATCTTGTCTATCTGTTGATGTATAAACTTGTACCCTTCCTGGTATCGCTTTCCCAGGCCTATAAGAGGGCCGTCGCATACGGATGACATAATAGCGACTAGTAGCCTTAAAATCAAACTACCATTGACCTCTCCCTTGGCACCAGCGTATGCCGTCGCAATGGCAAGCATGGATCGCACATCCCGGTAGTTAATCCATATGCCGTAGAGAATATTTCTCATCAGCGCAGGCACTAGTGGCATACCCACCCGACAGCGGATGATGGCAATGATGGCTCCTTCATTTGGGGGACGCTCAAACATGAACAATTCCTCAATGTATTTTCTGGATACAGATTCCGGGTGCAGCCTTAAGTAGTGATCATATAGCTCGTAAGCCCCCCTCCAATTCCCGTTCAATAGTCTCGCCGCCAGAATTCCTTGTATAAGTATCCGGGATCTCGGGGGGCAATCGGACTGGCAAAAGCGCTTTACAGCTTCCTTATACATTCCCTCCATAATGCTCAGTTTTGCGCCGCGGTAGGTCAGCGCCTCAATCATGATGCCAAATGTTTGAACGGAGCATGATTTTCCGCCGTGGTCCACTAGCCAGTTCCAATACCTCGCCAAGTCCTCCAGCGTCCCCGAAATCCGGAGCACACCAATCAGATACCCGCTCACTAAATAGTGAGAGGGCAATAGACCGGCCTGGATGTCCCGAATGACGATATGGGCCGCAACAACAAGGTCATCGCCCGCGCCCGAGCCCTTCTGCCGGACTAAGGCTGCAATGACCAACTCTCGGGTGACGAGCTGTACATCCTCCGGTGTTAACAAGCCCTTGTCGCGCAAATAGCAGTAATCCGTCGTTCCTGCCTGAAATGGCAGTGGATGTGGTGCAAAATTGGCGCGAATACGTCCTCGAAATTCTGCTAGCCGCTTTGTGTCGGACATGGTGCAGTCTGGTTTGATGTTGAGGGCGATATTTGTGGAAGGATTGTGTGGTGCGGTGCCTAGTATACGGGCCTCATGGGCCTTTAGAACATCTGGAAGCGGCCTTTGCTTGCTATAAAATCGGTGGCCGCAACACGAATTTGACTGTAGAACCCGGAGGAAGCCACGGCGACGACGGCAAATTGGTGCGAGACAGTTCATTGGTACGGCTGGTAAGTTTTTGCATGCAAGAACAATGGGCTAGAGGACATGGTGGTCCTGAGCGAGATTAATTGCTTGTTTCGCGGGTAGGTGGGTGAATTGAATGGCTTTGTCTTCTTCTGGTGATGAAAAGTTGGGCAGGGCCTGTGTGAGAGGGCCGTTTCGTAGGGGAGAGAAACTGCTTAGTCTATCATATCATAGAAAATTTCGAACGATCTCGATTAATAAGTGTCACGTGTCTGTGGCTTGCATACCAGTACTCGGTCGTTATAAAGTGTTTGGACACATTGGCATTATTAGTACATGTCTTGGCGAAAAGTGTCCGAATACTTTATAAATATCCAGGTACATGATTGTATGGTAACCACGTTCCTTCGAGGGCTCAACATTTTGGAGTGGGGGGGGGGTCTCATTAAGAACAATTCGAACGGGAAATGTTGGGAGTGTGCAGCGGACCATGCAGATGAATTTGCCGCCCGAAAAACACACTACGGTATGCAGGGTCGGTACTCGAGTACTCAGTATTTATTGGCACAGGGCAGGAAGTAGAAGTGCCCTTATGCAGATACGAGGGAAGGTTCTGGAACAGCGGTGACCGGAGGTATGATATCATAGTAAGGAAGCCAATCTAAACGGTGGAGAATGCAAATCCAGGGGGAGAGAACTTTGATGGTGTTGACCACAGGGTGTTATGGAGGGTATTAGTTGCTATGCAAGGAAGGAGTTGGCTTAATTGATGCCTAGGGGGAATACCGGTATCAATATAATAGAAATAAGGAGACCCCCGAAAGTCACCACGTCAGAATACAGGAGGCCTTGGACGGAATCCGTGCTCGAAAGTTATACCGCCGGATCTATCGTCCAGTGGATCTACTCCCGCGGCGGAGTTGAAGTTGGACACCTAAGGGGGTGATTCCCGTAGAAAGTGTCCAACTTCGACTCGGCTGCAGGGAGGTGGTTTGAAGGAAGGGAGTCTCAACGCAACTACCAAAAAGTGACCATAGCCGTAGCTAGCGGGAGGGGCCCATATGAAGCAAGCCTTCGTGCCATGATATATATCACTTCGGAGCACTGCTGAGTGAGGGGGGGGGGGCTTATAAGAATTAATCCGGACCGTAATTATGACACCAGCCCTTCAGCTAGCACTGACAATTTTGTGTATCATAATCAGCTTCTGTGTTGTGTAGTAGCCTGCGAAACAAGCAAGGGGGGGCGTACAGAGAGGATCTTTTGTGTGCCAAGCATGGCAACGATAGGGGGAGGGGCTAAGCTGAAGAAAATGATATGTAAGACCAATATCCTAAATTATTGGTGAAAATCGCTGTGTTAGCTTACTAGGGGTTTAGTTTGACAGGTTAAGAGAATTGCAAAAATTAGTCTTTATCTTGCCCAAGACCCCGAAAAACAGACAAGAAAAATGCGGCAGGAGTATTCCGATCGCATTAAATATTGCCTAGACAGGAGAGTAGTGCTTGGAGTATGGGGGAAAAAAAACGAGTTGGACAAACACTGCCGAATGACGTGGTATAGGGACTGCTGGAACTTGGCCCATGGGCATGGATATTACCCGGACTTTAGTATCAGTTATGATACCAATGAAGAAACCTTTCAAGGGGTTTCTCTTCATTTTCCTTCGAGGGAAAACATAAAGTTTAGTTACCATATACAATTTCCGAGGAGGGCCAATTGCCATGTATCCTCAAGCACGATAACGAGTTAGTTTTCCAACATATATTTCTATTTGTTTTACTTTAAACTCTTTTACGTTTGATTTATATAGTTATTGTATGGCTTTGTTATGATACTGAATACATATCCAATTTTATTTTTTTATTCCCTTCCAGTTCTTGGATCGGAGGGAAATTTTACCATTACTTCATTCGGTTTCAATCATTTCGCGCTATATTCTGTTTCCATTAATTTCCAAGCTGGTATATCCTCTGGTATACAGGGGTGACAACTTGTATTCGAGATGAATGTGGATTTCAAACAGTAGTCCTTTAGCGCAGAGACATAAACTAACCAGTGGGAACCTGGAGAACCAGTTCTAAACCTCTGCGGGAGGTCATCCAATGTGTCCCCTAGCGCACCGTACTCCCATCGCTAGATTGAAGTCACACCCCTTCTGGTGCTCTACCGCCAAAAAAAAACGCGACTCCAATCCGGAAACATGAGTACAGTACATTCGTGTTAATGGAGTCTTGACCCTCGGGGGTATCCATCACATTTTTACTGTACTACTAAGGGATCCACAAAACAAACCTCCAGAGTAAACACAAAGCTTCCAAAAGCTTCCCCATTGCGATGGTAGGGCCAAGGAGGGATGGAGGGATCCGATACGCTTCCCACAGTGTAAAGTACGAGCTAGGATAGACCGGACTCGTAGCGACGAATTCCATACGGTAAAACGAGCTAACAGCGGGTTTCCAGCTAGATCTTGAATGCCCGGATTAGGCTAAAAATTATCAAATATTCTTTCCTCAGTACTCGTTACTAATAGTTTTGATAAAGGGAGCTAGGTTGTCGGGTAAGAGAAAGCAAGCTGAGTACTATGCTATACATGCGCAGTATCTCGTACAAAATTCCACTTTTAGCTACTATGGTATGTTGGCCTTTGTACAGTACAGTACTGTACTCGAGTCTGAAAACTTCATGTCTACAGCACTAGCCACCAGTCACTGAAAGTGCAAATAAGACTCACGGCCGGAGTACACAAACGCCTTACTTGTAATTTCGAAACAGATGTCAACCCGATCATATTTCGCAGCCTTATTCAGCCCAGAGAGTGTCCACTCATCCCCATAGCTCGATAATAATAGAGATAAAATCCCCCACTACTTTTTGAGATTCGATTCACCCGCTTTTTTCTTCTAATACCACCCCGACGCACAAGCTCGCTGCTCGCAAGTCCACGGATCAGCCAATACCCGGATGGGCCTGCCTATGCCTCCCTCTCAAACATGTCCAGTAGTGAATTTTTTCGAGTATTCGGGTGCGCACTGGTTTTTCGCCATACTGGTGCATTTTTCAAGTGCCCGTTTTCAGGTACACTACAGCGCTACTTTCCTACTCCGGGCGCACCACGGTTCCATATTCCCACATTCGCGTCATAATCGATCACTCGACGCATCGCGCCAGCTTGAGGGGTTGCACCTCGACATATGCGCTTGGGGTACCGGTACGATATCATGTAACTTGGCCGGGGCGGGGGAGTCGCTCGCCCATTGCAGGTGGTGGGGTGAGGGGGCACCGGAAGCGATACGGTGCTCATTACTAATGGCAACGTGGAACGCCCGATAAACATTCGCACTGGACTTCGCACAAAACCTAAGGTGTTCCTTTCTCTCGCCTTGATATTTACTGTACATCATACTCGAGTATTTTCCACCCACACACCCCCACCACGTGCGTCGAAGCTCGAAAGAGAGGAGCTAACTCGCAGGTGAGAAAGCGGGGGGATTCCCGCGAGCGAGCCTACTCGAGCATAGTAGTAATAATTGGAATACTTTTCTTCTTTTCTTTTTTTCCACCTCTTTTGCGAGGAATCAGCGGCGGTGCTAGGGGTGTACGCGTCGATTATGCAGTTTTTAGGCTCAGCATAAGGCATGGTAAGTTGTTAGGATTGGGAGAGTGTACGAGTAAGGCGCGCAGTCTTCATGAATCGGTCGCAAATGAAGAAGCACAAGACATATTTAGGTATCAGACATCCACCACATGCGATACTGTTTTAGTGGGGGTCCGTGCACTGGGATAATGAGAGCTCGTTATCTCAAATCTCAACGTGCTCAGATTCACTAGGGTAACACGAAGAAGGGTAATTGGTCAGAGTTCCTCAGCACCGGGGTATAATAACTGGGATCTTGCTATTGGATACGTGTTTGAGTTTGTATGGGGGAAGGAATCGCTAGGGTCTTACCGGGACGCCGACGGCAAGTATGGTAGACACCAACAGTTACCATTGAAGGAACAGATTGTCGGTGTCAGTTTTCTTCCCACATTCCGGAGCATATAGAAAGGTATGAGACGTGGAAATCCTTCTCCGGGAATGCTATCCTGGTATTATCCAGGGGGCAAAAGATCTCAATATACCGGTACCTTAATACAGTGTTCAGCCCTATGATCAATTAGTTAAGCGACCGATTAACCGGGATCGGCAGCGATATATTGGGCCGGTTTGCCTCAGATAACTGTTCCATAACTTCTTGCCGGACCTTTCATCCCCGGGGCATATTTTCGCAGACCTAGCGTAGCTCAAGTTGGGCGAAAACCATGGCGTATCTCTGAAGAGCTCCAAGAGAGCCTTGTTGCGGTGCTGGTTCTGAAAGATGGGCACCCCCGCCGTGATGGAGTTGTAGCCTTGGTTATGCTTTTTCCTTGTGTAACCCACCGAATGTATTTTCCTCCAGACCTGGGGACAAACCTGAGTTACGGTACGAGCTCTGGAGTACAGTATGCATGGGGGGGATCTACCCTTGACGGAAACTAAACCCGGATAGTGCTTCCCGTGCCGGTATTGGTATGCGGGGTCGGTTGGATACTCGAGTACCGGTACTCGAGTACAAGTAATACCTGAACCACTCAGAGGCGCTCTCAGCAGACAACCTGAAAACGAAACCCTAGGTTTGTGTTGGACTGCCTGGTCAACTACGAGCTACCGGTATATCGCCTCGGGGAGGGGGTTGCCCTCCTGGGCAGTGCCTGTACTGGTGCCGGTGTCTTGGGGGAGGGTGGTGGGAACTGGAAGTCGAGGAAGACGAGGAGGGGAGGGCAGATGTTCTATGTTATGTGTGTACTTGTACTTAGATGGGTTCATCGGGTACCGGTACTGTATTCGAGTAGAGTTTATTAAAATCTGGCATCCCACTATCCCCGCCAGACCTCTAATCTCCGAGCTCAGAGACAAAGAGGCCCCCAAGAAGGATTAGCGATTTCCTCACGCGGTAAAGCCCGAACGTGCTGAATGTGATAGATCTCATTAACCGGTATTCGCAATGCTGGTGATCTCTCAGGCTAAACCTATCGTGGGCCTATGCCGCGATCGCTAATACCGGTAATCCGATAATCGATGATAGGAGATTTTCTTTCATGGGCTATACACCCTGGCATGTTTGTCGTTCGAGTACGGTTAAAGCTCTTTCTCAGCCATTCATCTCTCGAAATTGGTTATCGCGGTTCGGGTGAGCAGGCTTCTGGGCTGGCACTAGTAGTACTCTACTTTGCCGTTGGCACGCTGTGATAGTGATTTTGGTTCGTGATACCGGTGCGGTACTGTCTACTCTAGTGTCGCGACATTCTGAAGCTGCCAGTACCCACATAGAAAATAGGCACCACAAACGGATCTCGACCAATCGCGCCGCAAAGGCTTGCCAATTCCTGCGAGGCCAGAATAGACTGTGAGTAGGTCACAAGCGCGTATAGTTGATTGGCGAGGCTCAGCCTACTCCGGTACGGAAACCTCAAACAACTGACGGACTTTCCCGCTCATCGGGGTCTTAGGGTCTCGGGGCGGCCGAGGAGAAGGCGATGATTGATCTTCGGGCTCATGCCAAACCTCAAAAAACCAAAAGAGAAACGCTGGATTAAATATCTTAGTTTTCAGAGTAAAGAGTTTGTTGCTTTTTGTGGGAACTGTTCGAGTAAGCTGATCGAGAATAGTTTGGGTAGTCTGAATCGTGAGTAACCACTGACCAGGTGTGCCAGCCTAGGCAGACAAAAGGTGAAGACAAGAGAGACAGTAGCGGTGCTCTACTCGTGGTTAAACCTAAGATATTGGAATATGATATCATAACATTCTCTACGAGCGCGTGGGATGTGAGCGCTATAAGGACGTAAAGTACGTCGTTTTTTTCCAAGCTCTCTTTTGGACTTTCTCCCGCTTTTTCCCACACGATCACACCGTATCGCCCTAGTATTCTTATCTTATCTTGCCTCTTTTAACTTCTCCCGAGATCTTCTGTTGCGAGCCAGCCTTCTCCCTCCCCACCATCTAGGGTCCGCGCCCGAGGTACGGTACCCTCGCCATTCAACTAGCGGGGGGACAACAGCGTTCTCCTTACCCTTATTCAGGCCCAGGGCTGTCCGGAGATTGGGAGATAGGACCCAGCCACATAATTGCCGGAAGGATTCCAAACGGGATATCATAAGGTCCAGAAGCGGAGCGTACCTGGAGTGCCACTAGCCGAGGGACCTTCGCCCAACCAAGGACTCTATTAAAAAGAACCTAACGAACGAACGTGGACTTTTGGAACCCCTTGCGTGGCCGCTGGCGGAGCAAATTATTATTAAAAAAAAAAAAAAAGGGAAGGGGAAGAAAAAAGAAAAAAGAAATCTGGTATTTTTGTGGCGGTATCGCCTTAAGGAAATCAGATATTATAGTTTGCTCTGTGAAGCCAGGTCCCCTTTTCACCGGAATATCCCCCCCCAGGAGAGGTAGCCAAGTAGGAGGACCAAAGCTTCTGAACCTCGCCTTGTTCTAGCCAAGTTATCGGACAGGCTATAGGACGACTTTCTTAAGCTTCCTTTCTTCGTATTTAGTGCTTATTTTGTTTTCCCGTCATTTCTGTCACTTTTATTATTTTTATTATTAAATTTTTAGTCATTCCTTTTTTCTGTACTCTCGGAAGATGAGCGGTCGAGGAGGAGGAAGCCATGGACGGGAGGTGGGTTCCTATTATCTTTACCAATAGGCTATGTTTTTAGTGGTACCTCAACTCACGATGTCATAGTTTCCCTTGTCCTACTCTATGGGTTCGAGCCCTGACTGGCCCTACCAGGCTATCGGAAGTGACTTTCTTCCGCCAGGTGCATCGCATTATATCCCCCAGAATCCCATCGACGTTGCCATAGAGGATCTGGTGCCATATGTACCTGATGTGCCCTGCTGCCAACCTCCACACCAGCACGAGAACAATGTTCTTTTTAACTCTTGTCAGGGAGTTAATGATATGTTCCCCATTGATCAAGCTTCCTTTCTGGTGGCAAATGGGTACCCACCCCCTGGAGCCTGGATGGTGAACGGCGGCCCGACAGAGCAATTGCCTCGGGATGATCCTGGACCCTCCGAAGCACTAGTGGTGCCGCAGATAGGACCTAGGCCCGCTACTATCCCACAGGACCATGGTGAAGGACCCCCGGGCTCAGGCTACCAAACCGCTTCTACCCCAGGGCTGGGCGGGCTGTCAACCTGCGCTCCCTCCCCGGCAGTGCCAAGTACCCCAAGCTGGACACCATTGCCAGTACAACCGCTAAGGTACGTCCCCTGGCTCCCCTCTCTAGGGTTGTGGAAGGTGGGAGGAGAAGGAAGGTAGAGAAAGGGAGGTGATTGAGAAGCGAGAGCCTGCGGGGCTTACTGGCTCGAAGCGTCTCAACTGATTATTTGGGGGTGGGGAGTAGCGTCATAACAAAGCAGAAAAAACGAAGAAAATCTTCGAGGGCCCCAAAACCCACATCTACATTTTCTTGCCCTCACAGCGAGTGTGATAGCACATTTACGTCAGGATCTGCTATGACCCGGCACATGAAAGAGAATCACCTCCAACTTGTGCTATTCCTCTGTCCCGAAAAGAAGTGCCCTCGGTCCCAAAATGGCTTCCCCCGTAGGCACAATTTAATAGTCCATATAAGCGGCAAAAAGCACACCCGCATTTATGGCAGGCATTCCCTGGAGCAGGAATAGGGGTAGGCTATTGGCAACCCTCCCAGCCAGCAACCCTCCCAGCCAGAATCTCAGCATAGGAGTGGAAGGAAGTGAGAAGGGTATTGCCTGCACAGTATCGGGGGGTATGCTCAAATTGGTGATGGGTGGGGGATTGTTCGCTGGCCACAGGTGATTTTTGTCTGGTAGTAGGGATACCTTGGGTTCATATGGCGTTAGATCGTGACGATAGATGGGAGAGTTGGCGTTTCTGTGGCTTTTTCGCTTGTTTCCTTTTTGGGGGTTTTTTTTTCTACTTCTACTTTCTCTTAGTCTGATGGATGTGCTAGTGCCAACAACTCCTTGGGACTGGGGAGTGTGTCCTCGAGCCCCTACAGTTACACTTTCAGAGAAGATCGGTCGTCTCGGGAGCCAAGCAGTTGCTTTTCCCTAACCTTCGCTTCATGTCGCTATCATTCCTGGAATCGGGATCTATGGGATTTTGTGGGATTTATTTCCTAACTAAACATGTCAATGTTTACTGATCTGGGCGTATTTTTGTTGTACTTAGTTAGCTTTCCCTTAGCCTTATGTTCATGATTTATGTCGTTTAGTACTTGCTTTTAGTTAAAAAATACACCGCTCGCTTAGTCACTCTTTACATTATGGGAGATGGTCAATCTAGAGGGTTGATACAGACTCATAGTCGTGATTCTTAACTACCTCACAAAACAATAATGGGCGTACCCACTAGTGGAGACAAAAGTAACGTCCGGGGCTTGGCGGAGATGCTCGGGGCAATCGGGGATTTCTCGATTATTTTAATGAAGGAAATGAAAAGCAACAAGGGTGTTGAGCTGCACCAACCAATTGAGAAGATGAAGCCGAGTGACCGTCAGTGAAGATGTGAAACTAATGGAGTTAGCGGGACACAGAAGTCCAAGCTCTTCAGATCCACAAAGTCTAGAATTTGAACCCAATAGCGGATGGAAGAATTTCCCCCCATCCTCATCGCCACTTCTTGTAATCACAAAATATTTAGGAAGCAAACACGGCCCGCAGATTTCAATGATTCCAGGAAAAAAGAAGGATCTAGCGGCACGCGATATATCGAGTTCATTAATCACCCTACCTGTATACTCCAAATCCTCCAACGGAATCGGTCCTTTAGGTTATATGCGGACTCTCTATACGCAACTATGGGAGAGATGCTCGCGGATGTTCTCCGGGAATGTCTCCCCAGGCAGAGTTTTTGGTGGGGACTCCGGTGAAGTGTGGGCTCATGGAGGGGTTTTCCTGGCATAGACGCGTTTGTACAGTACAGTACTGTGTGTTGCTTGACCCGGGCTGGTGACGTAGCTGTTGCTAGTACAGTGTTTTGGCGCTATCTGGAGCCGACATTCATGGATGGGGGAGGATCTGATCAAGTATCATACTCTACCCTTGGTTAGCTAGCGGCTGAAGTGAAGACCTGGATAAAAGGGACCCGGGACTTGGCTCTACCAATGCCGCGTGGTTACGGGATTAGCACTCGACTAGCCTGACAACGATAGCTCGGAATTCCAATTTTTATATGAAATCGTGTGTGGGGGTGCGTCGCTGTGGAGGGTATGTATGTCTGAAACACACATACCCGTAGCGGTCCTCAAAATGCGCATTCCTTGGCCTAACTTTGTCTGGCCGGACCGCCTAATGTTATCACTGCTCCAGCCTTGGTAATACTCTGGGTATTTATCTTTCGACCTAAAATGCATGTCTGACTTCCCCATATTCCTGTCCAAACGACATACCCACAGAAGCGATTTTGACAATATCGGGTAACCTTGGGTCTGAGGATACTGCGCCCACAGCTGAGGGTACCTTGATCTGGCCATGACACATTATTCAGTTCTCTTTAGCTTGTGATCGCACGCTCATAACATTGTTTTTTCTTTTGGAATCGAGGCCTTGTTTGGCGCACTAGGGAAGTGGGACTTTTCCGACCTTTATGGTATTTTTGTTGTAAACGAAATACTTTAATATTGCACTTCTTTTTGGGTTGCTCAACGCTCTAGGTGCAGGCCTCTTAATCGATTCTTACTTTCACCACAACAGTGAGGATCCTTTTGCGCTCTCAGGTTGAAGGGATTCTAGTTTTGGCGGGGGATGAATTTTTATATATATATATTGTGGTGTGCTAAGCAGGACATGAAACTTCTACTATCATAATCTAGATCCCCAAGGACTACCAGGAAAGCCGCGCCTAAGGGGGAAGGGCTTCACTGCTACCTTCTGACTTTTGTGAGGATCCCCACAGCGAGCGCTAGACAAAGAATGACCGGAATGTATGACTGCCTGATCTCAACTTGGTGACATCTGAAGGCTGAGGCTGCGTCAGAGGGCGGTATTCCATTCGGTGGTGGTGAGTGCCAAATTTCCCTTCTTTTTCTTCCGTCGGATCTTTGAATAGTAGTGACAGTGTTAACTCGATACCAAAAGAGGAGGGTATTTTATCGTCAAATCCGGCAGATGACCTGACAGCGGGACCCCGTGTGCTCTGGGCTCTCGGAATTAGCCTCGAATTCGGGGTAGTGTATTTTCAGTCCCTCCCTCCGTAGCAACTATTCCACTGCAGAGTGCCAAGAGCGGTAATGCATGACATCCTCTTCTGACTTCAGGTCGAGAACAATACTGGTAGCCATCGCCACTGCACAGGATGCCGGTGCTGTGCAGTACTTCTCCGGGAGTTCCTGGGAAGAGTGGGGGGAATAAACCCCTTCCGGCGACTAGGTCTCCCGATACCGTTCTTTAACAGGACTTTTCTGTTCCCCCCCCCCCCAAAATTAAAAAATTAAAAAAAAAGATAACTCACGTGAGAAGGATTGCTTGCATGAGGCTAAGTATTCACGCATTTCCTAGGTAGATATCACCGCTGATATATTTTTCCTCTGGCAAGTGGCTCTTGTGTGTTGGGGGATGCAAGAACCTCCATTATCTGTTAGATATCCAAACGACCCCACTACCCATGAAGTAGCCACCAGCAGCTCAAAAGTTGGTCTTTCACTCCCAAGTACTTTTCATTACCCGTTTTTTTTTTTCAGTACCCATTTTTTTCCCGGGCGCCTTCTTCCCACTTTCGAGCCGTTTGGTAGAGTTTTTTTTCCTTTTCATTCTTGCCTTCCGCTACGCTTATCCCAACATCTATACCCGAGCAGGCAAAAAAGGCCTTACAGAAGAAAAAAGTTAGCCTTCTCGCTTTGCACTCGGCATTGCATCCACTCGAATTTTCACATGAACAATCTACAGAGTCGAGAGTCTCACATGCGGAATGAGTGGGTCATGCCTAGGCTTTCCTCCTCCCTCCAACCTTCAACATGTTGCGCCATTAACTGGGGTATCCTTGACAAGTAGCACTCCGAGAACTGTCTTGGGGGGGGGTGATCCTAGTGATGGCTGGTGTTTTTGGGTTTTGGAGAGGGCTTCAACTGGTCATCCTGGGCGGCTCTCTTGTAAATTTTTTTTCTCAAGTGGACGGCATTTTTTCGGATATCTCGGGATTGGGCGTCTTTTTATTTAAATTTCCGTCTTTGTAATTCGGACAAAAAAATCTGCGACACTCCGGCCTTTGGAACTGAACGCAACTATGGAAATCTATATGAAGGCAAATGGGAGGGATTCTCCCACTTCACTTGCAAAAGTCACCTCCGTACGATTTTCTCATTAGACATTGGAATGAAGGCTCTTTCCTTATTTTTTTTTTTAGATACTCTACTGGATGGGGAGTGTCACACTACGTATACTGTACCAGTACTTTCCCCACTATTCGTTTAGCACACCCGCTTTTTTAACCAGCGCAGACTCATCACCAAGAATCACTCGTACACGTTGTGCAGCGTACTGTTGATTGCCTTATTAGGCTGTAAAAAGTGAAGTCGGGAAAAACCCTTGAGTCTTCTCCAGGAACTTCCCTTTGCGTTCCATGGTCTGTCGGTCCTGCAGCTGACTTTGGGTTCATACCCGGCAATTCGATGCTAGGGTTGACCGCTTTGGAGGAAGGACCTGCCATCATTGCTTCCACGGGCGTGATAACGCCATATCCCAGTCAACAAACACATCGCCCTCTTTAGCTCATGTTGAAGCAGCTTTCGCCACACCGATTTAGGCGCCTAATTCATGCTGGGTTTCTGTTCGGAGGAGAAAGTTGAGAAATAGCACTCATTTGGCTCTTTGCTGAGTTCCGATACCCGGGTCCACCGCTGCTAGGTGCGGGGCAGGCGCCCGAATAGAAGATTAAATGGGGGTAGAGGTTAGCGCAGTGGTAAAACGTGTCGGGAATAATATGTTGAAAAAATTTGCTTTCTTAGCCTTACTTGAACATCTATTCTTTCACGGAACGGGTGAATACTGTACAGTATTGGTGTGTCTGTACTGTACCTTCTATATCGTGCAAAACGCGAATGAGCGTGAACAGCATAGTGTGCGGTACAAGCACTACTCTTAATTCTCCACCGCCTTTTTGGAAAGCGACAAAAAACCGGGTCTATTGAATGGTAGTCGTGGACGGAATCATCTTGTATATTGAAATTTGCCGGTAATATTGCGCCTACGAGCTAGCTAGCTAGCTGCCTTCTACTTCGAGACCACGTTAGGCACAGAACAAGCTGGCTTTTCGGGCCCTCGGGTGAGACAGATATCATAAAAAAAAGGAAAGTACAACAGTGCTTACCAACGTCCTATTAGTCCAAATGCCCAATTGTTCCGCTTTCTACGGTAGCCCCTGGTGCACTCTACTTAGATCATGTGACTTGGCCGAGCGACAGGCCTTATGTCAAAACATCTGGATACAGTTTAAATCTACTCTTTTCCTAGCTTCAGTCAGGTTTGGTCTGATTAGGCTAGGAATCTTCGAGCAGCACGTTGAGTGCTTTCGGACTACGGGAACTGGCCGACGGCACTCCGTACGATGCCTGGAAAAAGCGTCATAACCGGCAATTGGATACTTCTGGCTGGTTTATATCATGTCTCGATGCCAAGATGAGTGTAGATTTAATGTCCCTATGAGGTTTTTGGCACGGGACGGTGTAGCAATCACTGCTCCAGAACTCTCACCCGGTATTTTGTTTTTCCTGGTCTCATTTAGGCTGCCTTACCTTCTTTCCATGTTCTAGTGGCGATCTGGTAAAGAGGGGTGACGACTGGTCGATAGAGATGATAATTTCACTGCCAATTATGTAATTGCCTGTATAGGACTTGGAAATCGGTGTGGCCCAAGGGGCCTTCACGACGATTCAGAGACTCTCCAGGCCCGGTAAGGGCCTTCCTCCCTTCCTCTGCCACCGCCTGGTGTCCTCCCTCATCTCCCCAATCCTCATCTATGGGGCGGACCTCTTCTCTACGAGCCTCACCCTCTTAGACCAGATGTCTGTCTTTTGGAGAACTGTCCAGAGATGGGTAACAAACTGCTTCTCCTCCAACCCGGTTGGCATCCTGGCCTGCGAATCGGCTCCCCCCCCCTCCCACTGTTGATCCTCCACCGACAGAGACTGGCCACTGTCCGACTTGTGTGCCTCCCTCCGGAGGCCAACCCGACAACTGCAAGACTCCACCCTTCCTTTCCCACATCCTCCCCATTTAGGGCCTTGGAGGACCACCGTCACTTCACCAGGGGCCTAACATCAGTCTACGCCCCTCTCCTTTAGAAGACCCCCCCCCCTGCCCCCCTATAAGGAAGCACCTACCCTTGGACGTGATAGCGCACCGCACCCTACTCTTCATCAATACCTCAGGCCCTGTTCCACTAGCCTCAGTCGCCCTCCTTCCACCTGACCAGCTCCCTGTGAAAGAGGGGGTCCCATCCTATCAGTCAATCAAGGCACGCGTAAAAACTGCACTTGCCAAGGATTGGGTATCCCAGTTCCCCCCCCCACCCGGCTACCAATATGCCCCGACCCTCTCGACCCACCCATTCATGGGCCTCGAAAGGTTCATCGCCGGCAGGATCCACCAGATGTGCGCGGGCAAGAGCTATCTCACTGCCCACCCCTTCTGGTTCACTGATGACCCCTCCCCCCTCTGTCCCCACTGCCAGGAGGATGAGGAGGATTTCACTCATGCTATCCTGTACTGCGAGTCCTGCAAGGAGCCTCATGAGCGCCACCTCCGGGGGCTCACAGACGTTGGCAGGGACAGCTCACTCTGGACTGACATAAATGCCCTCCAATCTCTGGCACGGTACCTCAACGTGACCGCCACAGGGTTTCCCCCTGGCATGCCGCCTGCATGCTGGGACATCCCACCCGAGCCCTCCCCCCACTCCACAGAGCTCCCGATCCATGGTTTCAGGCCCTGAATCGCCGCGCCCACTGTTGGTTTTATTCCATCCAGGCAATGTTTTTCCTATGTTGGTTGGTTTTATTTTCTGTTATGATTTTCGTACTTGCTTGCTTTAGTTCTGAGGGATTTTGTGTCGACTATCGGACACAGTTTGGAGGATTTTACAGTTTGGTGCGAATTGTTTCTTTTGTATTTGCAAGTTTTGAGATTGAGGTTTTGTTTATGCCATAGCTAGCGCTGTATGCAAGTTCTTGTACCATAAAAAAAAAAGACTTGGAAATCGGTGCATAGGAAACAAAAGGGGAAAAAAAAAAAAGACATGGCAAGCTGGGGATCTTTGTATTGGGTCCAAAGGGATAGATCCGTAAGCTTGGGGCAATATTCAGTGAGTAAAATAGGCACAGTACCCGAGTACACTGGCAAGTGGCTTTTTTTTTTTTTTTTTTCCTGGGGGGTCCGGTGTAAGCTGACACTAGGAAGTTGAGCGAAAAGCATAGTGCAGTATTATCAGCGTGTAAGCTCTTAAATAACCATCACGGAAATCTTGACACCGGGGCCTGCCAAAATATATCTTAAGGGGTCAACCAATAGAGTCCCAAAATTTAGTGTATGATAATTTCACAGGATTAAACAGACAAGCCGACTCAGCTTATCGACATAACACCGAATCGAGAAGCGGCTATTGGTTTGTACTAGTACAGTACGCCTCTCGTACCGATATCTTGATCCGGAGATTAGGACCTGCCAAGGAATGTGGTGGTGCGGCAACCTGCTAACCCCTCAAGTTTTCCCCACGAACTTATGCGTTTGTGAAATACTCCTCCATTATGGGGTGCTTTCACGATTTGCGGTGGGGAAACCCCAATAAACGGTCAATGTAGTACTGTACAGAGCTTGGTGTAATATTATGGATGGAAATTTCCTCCTCTGGAAAGCGGGCGCGAAAGGAAAAGGAAAAAAAAAAGCCAAAAAGCCAGCTTTCCGTCAATGAAAAAAGAAAAAAGAAAAAAGAGAAATAAATGCACCCAATCTTACTAGGAGATGCAGCTTCAATGTCCTAACACAAGGTCAATTTATTCCGGTTCTTGCGGCGCGCGTGGTTGGTTGCGTAGGCGCATATTGCGAGATTGCGGGTATCCATGGTTGCCTAGAGGTAGGCGAGCATTTATAGCTACTACCCGTATAACCTCAAATAATCGGATCGTGTGCCATGTAGTCGAGAATTCCCTACTTTGGAAAAGGGGTGAAAAACACGACAAAAACAAGAGTTGCTCAGCTCCTCGGAGAGACATTAAAAATAAAAAAATAAAAAATAAAAAAAAAACACCAAACCTTACCAGAGGAGGCAACCCCAACGACATAGCAGACTGTTCGATTATTTGAGATTATACTGTAGACATAAGTCTCCGTGATGTAAGACATGTTTGACTGCGTTGATAGCACCACCGGTATCTGTGCGGGGGGGGGTAGCGCATTTGCCATTAAACGGTCAACCGTCAACCGCTAGCCGGGAACAGGTAGAGGATCTAGGGGGTATGATTAAAAAGGTAAAGGTAAAAGAGATCTGCTATTGTGCTCGTACAACTTGATACTTTGCAATCCCCGCCTTGCTCCAAGAACGATTGTAACCTTGTTTGGCGTGGATTTCCGCCATTTTTCGGGAATCTCAGGAGGAATTATCTCCCATGCTAGGGGCAGAACCCTGGCCAACTTCTTATTTGCTGCCTCCCTTTCTCTTGAGGTATTAGATATCATTGGGTGTTGGTGATGTGGCGCTTTTTAACCACTGCCTATTCACCACCAATGGGGTTTGATATCTGGGAGATAGGGGGGCTACTGGAGTTGCTTGTAGACATAATAGTCGCAAGTACGGCAAGTAAGTCCTGAGTTAACGGTGTCGAAGCGGTCACTATCTTTATGGACCCCACCAGGTCCGGGTGACCTCTGATTAGCTGTCCAAGTTCTTCCGGGCTTTGATATCCACGGCTCACCGGCAAGTCGTCCCTTTTGGGCTGAATCCACTCTGGAGTGGGCAAAGTAGAGTACAAGCTCCAATTCAAGTTAGTCTTCTCAGAGATCAGGCTTGAGACCTATATTTACTTCAAGAAACGGGAACCATGGATAACACCGAAGAGCCAAGAGGTGGGCAACGATTTACCTTGCACCACGCGGCCTTCGGCTAAAACCGGGAGATGTATGCCTCAGTTGCTAAAGATCTGCAGGCTATCACGAGCAACCACTCACAACATCTTTGTGCCTACATATATACCTCAACTCGAACATCCCCCGCCCCACTAATGCAAAGGCGGTGCGGGGAGTGGGCGCGAGTGATGCACTCTATACTCGGGCAGGGGAGTCACACCGATGCGAAGTCGATCAACCCTGTACCTCTGGAACTACCATAAAGTTGAGTCCGATCTGCAAAAGCTTGTGTTCTTAGGAAAGAGCCTCAAACCTCGGTACTTATACCGTCCCCCGAGCGACCTTTAATAGGTGGAATCGCGCGAGTGATGGTATGTGATTGTTATGGTGTTCGGGTACTTACATCCCTGCAGAAGGGCTTGCGCAAAATTTCCGAGAGGGAATATGCTACTCAAGGCGCTGATTACGGTCAAATGCAGCCGCACAGTGTTGAATATGCTCAAGGTATCCTACGAATATAAAACTGCATGCACTTCACGGGTGCGGATTGGGGCTGTTGGTACGCGCGATGGCTTGGGTTTGGTAAGTGAGAACCCTTCTGGTTACTTAGCAGGAGAGGATTAAAGGGAGGGTTTGGGTTCTCGATGTTACGATCTCGCCATGCCAATTTTCAGCAACCGAAGCTAATATCATAACAATGCTACTTGCGACCGGTAATGGGTGAGGAACAAAGCCATGATCCGGGGTCATGATAGGGTGTGGTGAAGCGAGTGGCGGGGTGTGGGTGGGAGGGTAAGGGTTGATGCATCTCGATCTCTAATAGCCTCTGTTCTGAGCAACACTTGAAAGTACTTCCCAACTCCCTTTGAGGAGGAGGAGTCCTTTTATGACGGACGGGATAATGTTCTACTGGCTGAGTATGAAGAATCTCTTGTGGTCGAGCGTGCGGCCAACTGTGGTGGTTCTTTCGGGATGGAGATGACCTATTCTTCGATAACATTGGTGCTTAGTATTGCCATTCTGTTTTTCTCCACCTCCCTTCCCCACCCCGCCCTGGCCTATCTCTCTATGCTTTTAATCCCCCTTTTTATTCGAATCCAATGGTTATACTTTTTATCTCCAAGCATGACACCCCCGTCATGACAATTACACCCGCCAGACAGGGTGTCGTCCACACAGGGTGTCATTAAAGTCTGAGGTGACACCAGTCACCAAGTGACCAGATTGACAACCTGTTGTGAGCAACACTGGCTAATAGATATGCTGGGGAAATTTAGGCAAGCGCTGTATCCCCTCCTCGGGATCGTGCACCGTTGCACCCGCTTTCACAACGACATGTGAGAAAGTGAAAATCGCATATCGTTGGCACAGGCAACGGGTCTGGGAAACCCAACCGTAAAAGGATATAGGTTCCCCATGGTAGTTCCATCACTCCTTCAATTCCAATACAATTCTGTCATGGTTGTAGGCCACCTACAGTGCTTACCCTGTTGGCCCATAGTCGGCTCAATAGCGGTGGATCGCGGATGAAAGTTCACTTTGCACTTATCTCTCAACACCCGGTCCAAAGCCGCTCTATCCTGGGAATGATCCCATCGGACCTCGGTTGCAGTGGGGTAACCTAGAGGATCCCAGGGCGTTTCAAACTGCTGTTTGCGATAAAGGTTTTCCAACACCAAATATTACAGGTGTCTAGGCCATCAGCAAGCTGCACCGGTGCGGCTGGCCATACATGTTATGCTCCATATATTCTAGCAAGTATAATCGGCATCCACCTCTCGGTATGGGAATTCCTTGCTTGATTCCGAATCAAATATCCACAGGGTCGCCGCGTTGCATGGGACTTTTATGCGCTCTTGTCGTACCCGTTCGTGAGCTTATTCAGGGCTACCTCACTCATCTGTGTTACCTTTTTTTCGAGCTGACAACTGACGCTATGCCTGCCGGGAGTAGGATGCACGCGTTAATAGAGCACTAGAAATGGGCGTTCCCAACAGCTTACTGCCTGAGCGGGTATCTCGGCACGGTAAATGTCCACTCTGTGTGATTGGGAAACCTATTTCACGAAGTCTACACCCTCTCTCTATTCAACGCGATGATGGTATAGTATCATCCCGGTATTTTCTTTCATATTCAGGAGACCCCGCTTTTAATTCCGGCTGACATATATTCCAAAATTTCACGCGGTTCCACCCGATCTGTCCGAAACAAACTCGATATAATTTAATTATCTCGATAATCTAAAATCATTCAATTGAAACCCCCTCCGGATTATGCGCAGTCACTATGGAGGTTTTATTTCAAAACCCTCCAGAACATCGGCAGGATATATTTTGCGGGAGCCAAAGAGCTAGAAGCTTGTGCTACGCAAATCAATACAAGGGCATGACTAATCCAGGTAGTGGGAGAAAGAGAAAGAAGAAAGGAGGCCGAAAATTTAATTATAACAGTCCACCTTTTTTTTTTGACCGGAGATGTTCATTGTCAGCCATGGAAATGGTTCAACTTTATTCATCGGTGAAACGAAAATACTCTCAGAATGACCTCTCGTGTAGCGGCGGCGGGGGTAGGGGGGGGGGGTCCTATCATAATTTTCATTAAATTTTTATGTCCACATAACTCGCCGATTCATTTATGATCAGGCGAACCATAGCCTTAACTCTTCCCTGCCCCTCGAACCCCCTTGGGACCTTATCATACTCACTTTGTTCATTCTTCTCCGAGCATGATAAAAGCTACCTCCCTGAGCAATCACCGTAATAGCAGTCAATCTTTCGCCTCATCTATCTATCATCACGTTTTTTTTTTTTTTTCTAGCCTATATATTCACTGTTTATTATATAGGAATACTAGAGTATCATACGGTCAACCATACCCACGTTCGACCATGACGTAGAGGGGCTTCAGTAGGGCAGGATGGAGGCGGGGGGGGGGGGCGCGTTAGGAGCCGCACTCCAAATTACAGCTTGTCAAGACCTCCGTAGCTTGGGCGGTAGAACTCAGTATCCTGTAGAGTTTTTGCGTGACCAACATAGCCACGATTTCCTCCAAAGTCCCTGGCTATAAGTTATATACTGTGCAAGGAAACCTTGGTCTTGCTGATTGCTAGCACTCTTGATCTTCCGGGGCCTATTGGGGGGGGGGGGAATGGCTAGAATAGGTACCGCATTATCAGAAGCACTCTTCAGATTCCTATGAGTAGCTAGTCCAGTTACACCAGAGAGAGACTTGCCACAAGAATCACACTAAAGAGTAAGAAGGACGTCAACTGCTCTGAATCAATAGCTACTACACACTCTGCTAGTGGGACGAATAGAAGAACAACTCACTTGCTTAGGGGAGATGCTCGGAGCTCAAAGACAAAAGGGACAAGGAGACATGCGATGTTTAAGGGGACAGAGCCAAACTGCGGGCATTGGGGGGGGGGGTTCTAGTTATGCTAGGAGGTTGGCAAAAAGTAGGGTTCGATTCCGAAAAAGGATATGTGGCATTCATATTATTATGTAGATTAAACCAGGTTACTCCTTATTCGAGTGATAAGGGGTAAGCACCCTTTTTGGCGTCTGTTGGATAACATACGCGGCAAGCGCAGTGAGATGTCATAACCGGGGGTATCATAGCGGCGGAGGGAATCTAGTTTAGTGTTTGCAAGGAGGCTTGTCAAAGGGTGGGAGTAATGTATTGTTAGAGGAAATAGTAAATTGGAGTATCATAAGTGGAAAAAGGAGAGGGACAAGAAAGTGACCTCAGCAGAGATGAGAGAAAGCAGGCAGGAAAGAGAAGGAGAGATAAGAGTCATAGTATGACAAGGTAGATTGATTGTTTCATTCAAAGGTATGATAAAATGACGATCATCTCCCTTGAGGTGTTTTTTTCCAGAAGTATGATAGTCTTTGAGGCATATAAGAAACCTTTTCTATTATATCATACCACCATGACAGCCCGGTTTTTTTTTTTTTTTTTTTTTTTTTTTTTTTTTTTTCGTTTTTTTTTTTTTTCTGCGGTTTATTCGTAACTAAGTACAGGAAAATACATGGTATTGACCCTAAGGTATGACCTGAAAACTCATATAACATAATAAATCCCCCACCTTTACTATCTAATACAAAAATACTAGAAGCCCCTCGATCTTCGCTCGAGTGTGGAGTGAATGTTGAAAGTACAATTGATGAGACATGAACAGTCAGAAATTGCTATAACTTGGATATGATGAACTTTGAAATGTGTAGAAAATAATTATGAAATCAAAGTTTGTAAATTACAACTGAATATATAAAATATAGGTATGAGATTGTGGAACTTTCTACAAAAACTATATTATATAAACAGAGTATAAGGATGAGAAATAGAGGACCACATCCAAGAGACAGGCTTAATTTTTTATGAAACATGTACAATATTAGTTATTAAAATAAAATAAATCAATAGAGCAGAGAGGTATACAGGAATACATACCAGAACAAAGCAAGCAAGACAGCAAATTAGAACAAGAAGAACAGCAAGCTGAAGAACAATTAGTAACAAGATCATAGGTGAATAGCAAGGAGGAATAACCTGCAGAGAAGAAGGAAAGGCTGAGGAGGCTGTGGAGATAGAGTGAATTTAGGGTATGATGTTTAGGATTAGAAGTTCTGCAATAGAAAACAATAAGTGTTATAATCAATATACTTAGACATAGTACATGTGAGGAAGTCAACTCACCAGAGAGAGATTAAATAAAAACTTCAGGATATACTACATTATCCATCTGGGTAGGGGTTTGCTCTAAGGGTAAGAGAGTCAGTCCGTCTAGTAAGGTAACTCTGGAGAGAGCCACATACAGTTGGCCATGAGTGAAGGCAGAGGTGCATAGATCGACATCAACGTGGTCCAGAGACTGACTCGGGGATTTGTTAACTGTTATAGCAAAGCATAGATGGACTGAGACTGGGGCGTGCTCCTGGATGAGTGGGAGATCTTTATCTGTAGTGGTAAGCTTGATCTGTGGTAGGAGATGGATCATGCCATCAAACTTTCTACCCAGAATGGCTACTTGCAAGCAAGTTCATTGGATTCCCAGAACTCTCATCCTAGTACCATGGCATAGTCCCTCTCTGGGACTCAGATTATGAAGTAGAATAAGTAGGGCTTCAATCTTAAGTCTGTGTTAGGAGGGTGGAATAGATGCCAGGCTGATACTCTGTAAATACTCCACCGCAAAGGGCTCAGTGGCTGTGGTATTTTCAGGTATATTAACATAGTTGACAGCCTCAAACCTGTGCTCCTCACAGGGCATCTTTTCCAGGAGTACATTATTGAAATCATTCATAGTCTCATTGCTGTCACGGTTGTGTGGCAGATAGTGGAAGGAGACGTCTGTGGAAGGAGAGGTTTCACCATGACGAAGATATTCGTTATGAGGTTTTATTTGATTTACTTTCACGTACATGATCTATTAAGAGGTCATGGGGGCAGCGCACAAGGCCAAGGGGGCTGCGCAGTTTGATTTACTTTCATGCACATGACCTATTAAGAGGTCAGGTAGTTTATGCACATGACCAATGAGGCGGTCATATGATGTTTTTCATGAGTCATGATTATGACTCATAGTTGTTTTGATTTATAAGTGGGTTGAGTGAAGGACTATAAAAGGAGGCCAGTAGAGCCTGGTAGTTAGTTCTTCACGCAACCACCTATTATACTTTCTTACCTATACTATTAAGAATAGAATCTATTCTACTACTTCGAGAATCCTACCGCGATACGACTTGGTTATTAGCGTTCGAAAGAGGAACGTAGACAACGGTCTAAGAATAATAAACAGGGTCTTGGTAGAAAGAAGGAATGAAGTAACGGCACACTAAGGAAGAGAAGTATTGCACTATTACAAACAGACTAATAGAGAGCTGTTGCCTGTCGCAGGATACACATTGACATCGGCGAATAGGTAGGATACATAACAATTGCGAAGGCAAGAATAGCTCTGCCTGCAAGATAACCATGTAATATTACTACTTTATTCAATAATAACTGTGGATACAAGTGATTACAGAGCTAATCAGCTGTAGGTACTCAATGAATGTAATGAGGCAATTGCACACTGCTATGCAGGAGTGGATTAGTAACAATCTCTTGTAGAAAGGTGAGAAATTCCTGGTTGACCTCACTGGCAGCAATTTGCATGCTTGTCTTTAGTTTCAGGATATGTAAATGAGGCCAGATTGAGCTGTGCTGAATAGAGGCCAACACAGGGGACTGTTAGGTACTACGGTGGATAACTGGCAAAATCTGTGCAAAGTCACCACCAAGTACCATAGGAATCCGACCAAACAACTGCTGGTCACCAGAGTTGTAGACATCATTCAAGGTTCTATTAACTGCATTAAATCATGCCTTATATTGCATGGGAACGTCATCCTAGATGATGAGTGTAACCGCCTCTCGGGAGATGCGGTAATCGTAGGGTTAACGGGCTTTGTTCTGTACCAAGGTGGTAACAAGCGAATCAAAGTCCGGAGGCTTTAGCCAAGGTTGTTGAATAGACTTCTTACTGTATCGCAACTACTGAAGTCTCGAGATGTTTGGTAGGTCTCAAACTAAAGATTCTTGAAGCGAACTGAAGAGAGTAACTGTTCAACCAAGTATATTGAAAACTCTGTCTGCC
>JACCEG010000020.1:8680-69013 GCA_014065205.1 Tuber brumale
CTGCCCCCATAACCTCTTAATAGGTCATGTGCGTGAAAGTAAATCAAACTAAAACCTCATGACGAATATCTTCGTCATGGTGAAACATCTCCTTCCACAAACGTGTCCTTCCACTACCTGCCACAAACATCTCCTTCCACTATCTGCCACACAATCGTGATAATAGCTCCCCTTCCCCCACAGCCTAAGTCCTATTAGGCCATCGGGAACTCATCCTCCTCTTCGGTTCCTGCTGTCTGCAGGATATTGTGTCCTATCCGACGCATCCAACTCTTGCTCTCTTTTTGAAGGTTTTCCAACCTTCGAATCCTCGCATCCCTGCCCCTCAACCGGGATTCTGTTTTCCCAACTTTGTATTCCGCCAAACTTGCCCTGACCTGTTGAGCCGTTACCGCTCTTGCCAGCTGCATGTTCTTTTTCTCCCATTCCCTTGCCTTCTGCTCCCACATCAAGGACTGCCCTTTGTAGAGTCCCATCTCTACTTCTGCAGTCTTTTTTTGTTTGCTGATCGTGATCAGCTCCCGCTGCAGGCTTTCCACTGTATCCTCCTGTGTTGCCGATGAGATCAGCGACGGTGCTGGGTCCTGTTCCCAGATGACTTTTTTTGGATTTTTTGACCCCCCTTCCTGTAGATTTCGTCCCTGAAATCTTGGTCTTGTCGCCTAGTGGAGGTGACACCGGTGGTGTCCAGTCTCGTTTCCTGGGAAAATAATTTGTTCCCATCTTCTCCGTGTAGTGGGTGGGGCACCCGTCGTCGTAGCACCGTGTCCATGACAGACACTTGTATGCTTTCTCTTCCTCCGTTTCCTTCATTTTTCTAATCGGTAGGTCCACGAGTTGGACCCAATGCTCGTCGTTGACTTCTTCCTTGATCCAAACCCCTTCTTCCATTGGGCAGAAGTCTGGGCTTGTCGGGGTAACTCTGGTGGAATTGCCGGATAGCATCCTGGATGTTGGCGAAGTTAGTGGCTGGGTACCACTCTTGATCATGTTCTTCCGAGTAGCCTATCCACTTGGCTTGGTACTGGAGTTTGTTGCGGTGTATTCTTGAGTCGATGATTTTCTCAAGTTCGTATTCGTCTTCACCCTCGATTTCGATGGGCGGCGGAGTAAGTTTCTTTTGTGATGTGAAGGCGTTGTCTTGGTAGGATTCGAGGAGACTGATGTGGAATGTAGGATGAGTGTTGTTCATCAAGCGAGAAAGGTCAAGCTTATATGCTCTCAGTCCGATGCGTGCGATGATTCTGAATGGTCCTAATTTCTTGTAGTCCAGTTTTCTTGATGGTCGGGTGTTCCGTATATTGCTTGGTATCAACCACACCTTGTCGTTGACTTGGAGGTTGGGATCAGGTTTTCCGTGTCGATCGGCGTATTCTTTCTGTTTTTCTTATGCGAGACATATTTCTTCACGTAATATGTCATACAATTGTTGCATGTTTTTTGTTTCGATTGATTGCGCGGGTATGTTGTATTTTGCCAGTTCGTATATTGGATCGTATCCATAGTTCACAAAGCAGTGTGTTGTTTTGGTCGTTTCTTGTTTTCTGTTGTTGTATGCGAACTCAGCAGTTGCTAGCATGCCGGCCCAGTCATCCTGTTGATAATTGATGTATGCCCATAGATATTGTTCCAATATAGCGTTTGTCCTTTCTGTCTGTCCGTCTGTCTGCGGGTGGAATGCCGTGCTAAGTTTCCTTTTGATGTGCCATTGTCTTGTGATCTCTTTCCAGAGATTTGCCGTGAATAGTGATCCTCTGTCTGATATGATATCTTTCGGTAGTCCATAGATTCTGAACACCTGGTCCTTGAAGAGGTGAAAGAATTGTTGTGTGTCCATGTCCGTTCTGCAGGGTATGAAGTGAGCCATCTTGGTCAGGCGATCAATAACAACCCATATTGGGTCATAACCTTTCGATTCCGGAAGCCCTGTTATGAAATCCATAGCAATAGATTGCCATGGTCTTCCAGGTGGTTCGATAGGTTTTAGCAATCCATATGGCGCGTGACGTACTACCTTCATCCTCTGACATATCTTGCAGTTCTTGACATATCTCTTGATGTCCTCCCTTATCATTACCCAATAATATGATCTCCTGATCAGTTCCGTAGTTTTGGCTGTTCCGCCATGTCCCGCTTGTGGTATGTCGTGGTTTCTGCTTATCATTTCTGTTCGTAGAGGTTCGTTGTCCGGAATCCTTATCTTGTTGTCGTACCAAAGGTATCCCTCTTTTTCTTCGTATAGCCCGAGTGCTATCCCCTTCATTTCTTTCTGCTTTTCATTTAAAGCTTTCCTGATTGCTTGTATTTCGGTATCCTTCCCCATCGTGCTTCGTATCCATTCTGTGTAGTCGTCGTTGGATCATATTGCTGTTTCCATCTCATTGATGGATTCGTTTCTTTCGTTTTCCTTCTCGTCTTTGAAATACCTTTCCTTTGGTAAGAGAATCCTTTTTCTCTACTGGATTCTTTCGTCCTCCTTAGTTGGTAGGTCTTCTTGTCTTCTGGTAAGGGCGTCGGGTTGTCCTCCTTGTTTCCCAGGTCGGTACTCAATCTTGATGTGATATTGAGATTGGGTTTCGCTCCATCTCGTTTGTCGTTGGTTGAGTTCTTTGGTGGTGGTGAAGGCGAGGAGGTTTTTGTGGTCGGTTACCACCCTAATATCGTGTTCGTTTCCCAGTGCGTATTTTCTCCATACCTTAAGTGCCTGAACTATCACCAATAGTTCCTTATCGTTGATGTCATAGTTGCATTCGGCTTTGGTCATCATCTTCGATCGGAATGCCACTGGGCGCCATAGTTTGTCGTTGCCTAACTTTGATAGGATCCCCGAGCAGACGTAATTCGACACATCCGTTTCGATCATGATCGATAGTTTCGGATGGTAGTGTCACAGTATTGGTGCCGTGGTGAGTTTGTCCCTTAATTTGTCGAATGCTGTTTGCTGCTTGTCCGTCCAGTTCCATTTGGTATCTGTTTTCGTTGTTTCGTATAGTAGTTTCGCCACTCTGCTGAATCCTACGATGAATCGGCGATAAAAGTTGCAAAAGCCCAAGAAGCTTTGTACTCCTTTTACGCTCTTTGGTGGTTTCCATTCGTCGATTGCTGCTGTCTTGACTGGGTCGGTTCGTATTCCATCAGGGTTGATGACAAACCCCAAATATGCGGTTTCCTGTTGATGGAATTCACATTTCGTTGGTTTTAGTTTGATCTTTGCTTCCCTTAAGGCTTGCATAACATTTCGGATGTCCTTCCGGTGTTGTTCCATTGTTTTCGAATAGATGAGGATATCGTCTAGATAGACGATACAGCATATATCCAAGAACCTGCTGAGTTTAGTGTTGATCCATCTTTGGAATGTTGCCAGTACGTTGGACAGTCCAAACAGCATTACCAGGTATTCGTATAACCCGTATTGTGTTCGAAATGCCATTTTCCATTCTTCTCCTTCAAATATTCTGATGTTGTGGTAGGCATCCTTGATGTCTAGATTCGTGTAGTATTGGGCCTTCCCCAATCTATCCAATGCTTCGTCGATCAGCAGTAGTGGATATTGGTCTTCTTTGGTGACTGCGTTCAGTCCGCGAAAATCCACGCATAATCTGAGCTTTCCGTCCTTCTTCTTGACGAATAATATTGGTACTCCTGCTGCTGATGATAATGGCCGTATCCATCCTCTCTCCAGGTTCTGCTGTAGGTAATCTCGTAGAGCCTTCAACTCTTCTTCTCTCAAGGAGTAAAGTTTCATGAACGGTGCTCTGCCCACTAGGTTGATCCTGTAGTCCTCTTCTCTGTGTTCAGGTAAGTCCATCCTTTCTCCTTCTTCGAACATGTCTAAGAAGTTGTGGTATTCGCTTGGTACCAGCTGTCTTAGAGTCGCTTTCTTCTTTGTTGCTTCTTGTCATACTGCTAACCTGGTGCTGATCATCGAGGTCTCCGCAATTGTCGTTTTTCTTTCTTCTTGACCCCATTTGAGGACACCGGTTTGTTCTCCTCTCCCATATAGTTTTCCGAAGGTTTTGGCTGATATCCAGTCGATATCGATGCGTCCCTTTTCGGGTTCTTCGAGGGTGTTTTTTCCGGTGCTTCCAAATCCACGATCCTGTCTTCTGGTTTCCTCGAGGCCGCCTACTTCTTGTAGTCCTCTATTGTCGATCCTTTTGACAATCAATTGTGCTATCCGATCGCCTTTCTTGACTTTGTAGTCTTCTTCTTTCAGGTTCATCCAGAGAACCTTGCTTTCTCCGTAATAGTCTGCGTCTATCACCCCCGCTCCTGTGGTTAGGCCATGCCTGGTAGCTAATCCACTTCATGGGGCAATTCGTCCATAGGTGCTATCTGGTAATCCGATCGATATTCCTGTCTTTATCACCGCTTGCCCTTTGGCCAGGATGATTTCTTCTTGGATGCTGTACAGGTCGTGTCCAGCTGCTCCCTTCGACCCTTTGGTCAGTATCTTTGCTTCGGGATCCAACCGTTGGATCCGAATGTCCTCTTCTTTGCTCCTTGTCTCGGTGATCCGACTGTATTCGTTTTCCCAACGGGCCAACCCAGTAAGGACTGCCTCGATCCTTGGTGATTTATTTAGGCATACTTGGGTACACCTCTCGCTTCCGAAGTCGATCCGTCTTCTTTCCCAATCGATATTCAGGTTGTGTTTCCTTAGCCATGGTATTCCCAGGATAGCAGTATGTTTGACTATATTTGCTACCTGTAATATTATTGTTTCCTGATGAGATCCTGTTTCCATGGCTATTTTGGCCATGTGGGTAATGGGACCCGCCTTGCTTTTTTCCCCATTAACCACATAGATGTTCCTTGGTTTGTCGATTTTCATGAGAGGTATCCGGTGGGTATTGCAGAATTTTCTGTCGATAAAGTCTTCCATTGCTCCTGAATCGACCATTGCATTGGTTTTGGTAATCCCGTTTTTTGTGTGTATTTTGATTTTTATCATCAGCTGATCTGATTAGTCGTCGTTGTTATCCATTGTGTTGATTTGTGCCTTGTAGTCCGATGCCGTCGATATTCGTATAGTCCTAGTATGTTTTTCGTATTGGTCGTCCGTCAGACTACTCTTTACTGGGGACTCTCATCGTTTAAAGCCGCCTCTATTTCTTCCGATGGTCGGGTCCCCATTTCTCGAATCTTGGCGTTCTTGTCCGGACATTCGATTGCTCGATGCCCCGCTTTTCCACAGCGGAAGCATAAATAGCCCTCCCTGCACTTCCAAAACTCTTCCAGTGTTATCTTCTGGAGGTTCGGCCGTATTGGTCTCCAAGCTGTTCTAAACCTCTGTCCTGGCCTCTGGAATCGCTGGGTTGTTCCTCTTATTGCGTCAAGGTCCATTGCCTCTTCTCCTTGATTGGTCGTTAGGGCCCTCGGTGGACCATTTTGTTGTCGGGCCGGTCTCTCTTGGTTGCTTCATCCTTGGTTCTTCCTATTCTCAAGCTCCGCGAACCACTGGGCCAGTTCTTCGGTCGTGTTGAAAACTCTGTCCGAGTTGGTCCATGCTTTGTGCAGTTCTTCGTGGACCCCTCTTAAGAGTTGTCGTCGTAGGGTATGCGTATCGTATTCGGCATCCGAGGCTAACAGCTGTATGTTGTGCCAGAATTCGATGACCGTATTCTTTCCTTGAACCATTTTCTCTATCTGGTTCCTTGCTACTTATAGTTTTCCTTTATCTTTGTCCTCGAACTGAGCTCTGAGATCTCTCTCGAACTCTTCCCTATTCGTGCCACACCTTGGGGGTAGTCCCTTCCACGATTGGAGTGATCCATTTCTCTGCTGTACCTCTGAGCAGAGTTTTCGCAAATCTGATCTTTTTGTCGCTGTGTTCGCTCGTCTATTCTTTGGCTTCATAGTACAGTTTAAGCTGTACCAAGAATCCTCTGAGTCTGGTTGGTTCTCCGTCGAAGGCGTCGGGCTTCCTTAACTTGAGTCCTTCTGTCGTTTGTGCAGGCCTGAGTCCTGCTACCATGTATTCCAGTTGTTCTCCCATGATGCTCAGCACGTTTAATGGTGCTGGTGGGGCCGGGGCCATCCCCATCCCTTCTCCTATCTGTTCTGCCTCCATGTTGCTGTTGGGTGTCGCTTTTGAGACGCAACCAAATGTTAGGTATCCTACCTTTCTCCTGATATCAATATGTACTCTGCAACAGGCAACAGCTCTCTGTTAGTCTCTTTATAATAGTGCAATACTTCTCTTCTTTAGTGCTCCGTTACTTCGCCTCTTCTCTTTACCAAGACCTTGATTATTATTCTTAGACCGTTGTCTACGTTCCTTTCTTGAACGCTAATAATCAAGTCGTATCGTGGTAGAACTCTCGAAGTGGTAGAATAGAATCTATTCTTAATAGTATAGGTAAGAAAGTATAATAGGTGGTTGCATGAAGAACTAACTACCAGGCTCTACCGGCCTCCTTTTATAGTCCTTCACTCAACCCGCTTATAAATCAAAACAACTATGAGTCATAATCGTGACTCATGAAAAACATCATATGACCGCATCATTGGTCATGTGCATAAACCACCTGACCTCTTAATAGGTCATGTGCGTGAAAGTAAATCAAACTGCGCAGCCCCCTTGGCCTCGTGCGCTGCCCCCATGACCTCTTAATAGGTCATGTGCGTGAAAGTAAATCAAACTGCGCAGCCCCCTTGGCCTCGTGCGCTGCCCCCATGACCTCTTAATAGGTCATGTGCGTGAAAGTAAATCAAACTGCGCAGCCCCCTTGGCCTCATGCGCTGCCCCCATGACCTCTTAATAGGTCATGTACGTGAAAGTAAATCAAACTGCACAGCCCCCTTGGCCTCGTGCACTACCCCCATGACCTCTTAATAGGTCATGTGCGTGAAAGTAAATCAAACTGCGCAGCCCCCTTGGCCTCGTGCGCTGCCCCCATAACCTCTTAATAGGTCATGTGCGTGAAAGTAAATCAAACTAAAACCTCATGACAAATATCTTCGTCATGGTGAAACATCTTTTTCCACAAACGTGTCCTCCCTCTACCTGCCACAAACATCTCCTTCCACTATCTGCCACACAATCATGACACAGAGAGGTATACCGGAATGCATAAAGGCCTATATAGAATCTGAATAAGCCTAGTAGATGAACTAGTGTAAATTGGAGCATTAAAATAAATACTCAGAATAGGCAAAATCATAGAAGATACTTCATGTTTAAATCTTTCCATAATCATTCAAAATAACAGAGAAATCTAGCAAAATGTTAATACTAAGAAGTAAAACAATATCCATAGCTAAGCAGAGGCAGATTATCAGATATACCATGCTAGAGAAGTCCCAGAAAATGGCCTCAAAGGAGATTTCAGCAAAGATAGGAATGCAAATAAGTACTTACTTGAATATTATTGGAAAAGTATGTATATGAGTAAGTGAAAACCAGAATCCTGATCTCCAAGTCTGTACTGGTGAAAATCTGGTACCAGTACCAAACTCAGTAAAAGGTTGTCATGAGGTCCTTACACTTGCACAGAAACAATATTTGGTGGAAGTAACTTTACAAGATAGGGAGTATTACCAAATAACCTTTATACAATTAATAGAAGCTGGTAGTTTTTGTTTTTTTAAAAAAATAAAAATAAAAATATTTATACAAGTTTGAAAGTGTAATAGCTGGTTCTCCTACTATTTCACTTTGCTCATAGTCGGGGAAACTAAGTACAGTGCAAAAGCAAGTACAATGCAATACAAACTTTTTTTTTTTAAGTTTTTGTAAGTTTTCTTTAATAGGTTCTATCAATGTACATAATATAGGTTATAATACAGATATCTTTTATACTTGGCTATCCAGATTTCCATCCACTATTACAGTATAGTAACTATGGCATATTCTGAACTACAATGGCTCCAACACTGAAAAGGCTTGATATGAAAGTGACTTGACCAAGCACTATAGTAGCTAGATAAAGAGTCTACTGAAACAGCTAATATCACAACAGAACTCTTTAATGTCAAAGTCTTATCAAGTTAAATATGTCAACTATATAAGTGCAATCAAGTACAAAACTCTTAAGGAATATTCAATAAGAATGAAGGCAATAATTTCATCTTGATTGAGGCCCAAGAGGTTGCTATTTACCAGTATTGTTATGACTAATGGGAAGCTGATGTTAGTACTACTCTATCAATAATCTATACTGCCATTTACTACCTTCATGGAGCAGAGAAGATGAATCCACTATCATGAGTTTGGTTTCTGCAATAGTTGATGTTGATTTTATTGGCTTTGATTAAGACCAGACTACCTATTCAGAGATACTAATAGGTAGTTAATAATCTATGTTATGTACATTGATAGAACTTATTAAAAAAACTTACAAAAACTTAAAAAAAAAAAAAGGTAGTATTGCGTCACACTTGCTTTTGCATCACACTTGCTTTTGCATCGCACTTGGTTTTCCTGACTATAAGTGAAGCAAAATAGAAGGGAAACCAGCTATTAACTAATAATTAAAAAAAAAAAAAGTGGAACTTAATGTTAGCAGGTAAATAATTTCAAAGACACTATGTAAAAATAAAATCTACTGACAAAAGCCAGTTTGAAAATCAGTACTCAATCCTGATCAAAAGACTAGAAGGCTAGCTTTCTGTCAGCAATATTTGAACCAAGAGGCCACCATTATGTTTTAGGAAGCAATTCTTTGTGGAAAAGCTGGTATATATATAAGTATAATTTTTATATTCAATATTATTGTTTACTACTCCACTAATTATACAATGTTATCATATATATATATATAATACTTAATGCTAATAAATTATTAATAATATATAAGGTCACAAACTTCTCTATCATATGTATACTACATCATATGAAACAACTACCCAACTGAAGGAAGTAATTCTTGTACTCAAAACTTGACGAGAGTACTAATTCAAGTTAGCAGAAAATAAAAATGCCAGTTTATTGAGATTACAAGTCCCATTTCCTGATCCAACATTAAAGACACAAAAGGGTAATAGGAGGAGGAGAATTGATTGGTATATTTACCACAAACGAATCCTTAATCCCCTTCTTTATCCATTTACTACTCAGATGGTATCTGAGTTTCCAGAGAGAGATATTGTAAAAATGTAAGATAATGCTCCAACACATGTTCACCATTATCACAATGTCCCTTGTGAACAGCTTGGATTTACAAAGCTAATTTGGCCTGCAAATTCACTTGATTTAAATCTAATCAAGACCATTTGGACCAAGTTGAAGGATATTTTACATGAGAAAATAGGTGCCTGAATGACTGCTTGACAGATCTGCCTTGTACTTGAAGAGATAAGCAAATTGTTATTTTGCTACTTTTTATATTAAATCTTTTCCTAATAATCTTTACAGGCTAGGAGTAATTATCCAAAGGACTGTATCAACTACTATATTAACTCTATGCCTGAACATCTCCTAGCCTGTATTGAGGATGAAGGTGGAAACAATTTTAATTTTTAATGCTTAATTTTTAATGTTTAAATTTTTTCAATAATATTATAATGTATAATAGCATATCCTTGGTGTGTTGTGGTTTATGCCAAACTAACTACTTTTGAGACCCCTGTGTGGCTATCTGCACCTCCATGCGCCTCCCTGCAAGCCCGGTCCATTTTACAAACGTCATGACACGACGAGTACGGGAACAAAAAACATATTCGTCCGACACAACGGTTTTACACCAAAAATGGACATTTTCAAGTGGACAATTCTCAACACCACTTATATGAAAAGACTTCAAATCTTTCCATCAGCTAGTGAATGACTATCTATTCCAACCTCTCTACAAGTGGAAGTGTAGGGAATCAAAGCTGTCTTCATTGTTCATGATTGTATCAACCATTGTGAGAGTGACCTAAATTTTTGTATGGGACTCCATAAAAAAAAAAAAAAGTACATGGCAACCAATACCAGATACTTTATAATATTTAAGGATTCTGTGGTATTCTTCATGCTATCTACAGGTTTGCTAATGCATGGGCAAATTTGTGCAGATTCTCATAGAAATTGCGCAATGAGAGAGGAGGAGTGGTGAAGATGGGCACTTTTGGTGTAAAAAAAGGCATCGGACGAATCCTTCTGTCCTAGCACTTTACGTTGGGGGTATCGCAGTCCTAGACTATGTTTTACAGGTATCATTGCACTGAGCCAGTCCAAACCCCATCCAGACGTTCCCCAGCCAAGCCTACCTTTCCTTCACCATTGATATCCTAGAGGTGATTATTCCTCTAAACTCAATGGGATCGTGTTGCTACCAATCAGTGATCAATATCTACGATTTCTCTCTCAGCGAGAGGGTATCAGCTCAGATAATAATATATAACTAAATTTTTTGAACAATAATATAAAAAGTTGACCAGGTCCTTAACATTGGACGAAAAAAAAATCAAAAAAATCATTATACACCCCCCGCAGGATAAGTATTTGCTCACAAGGTAATCTTACACGAAACGGTGCCTAAAGTGTCAAGAACAAGTTAATTACTCGACGGTTAACAGGAGGCACGGGGGGGGGTTCAATTCCACTCCCGACAACAGTGCCGCCGGCTTTGCGCGCGTGTGACTAAAAAAAAAGGAGGAGGAGGTCCATTTCCCATTACAACCTTTTAGACTGCCCTCCTCATGCATCGTGGAATCCACAGGAAAGGTCGCACGATATCGACCAGCACCAGTCAGGGCCTAGATACTCAGTAGCGAATCTTCACGGGAAATTAACTTTGTAATTGTCCCCGGTTAGGAACCTTGTTGCCCCGGTATAGCACCCGTGACGACAGGCACGAAAGGTGGGACATGATTCTCTGGACCAGGTTGCGGTAAAATGAGAAATGGTTTGATGACTTTAGCGCTCTTTCTTTTATACATCCGTCCGTGTTGTGGGTATGTGTGGGGGTCTCGGGCATCGAGCTGGGAGAATACGATAAATAACCCCTCCCCCCGGATCAGCTTGGGGCCAAACCAGAATACTGGTGATTTTCTTTCATTGCTGAGATTGTCGTCGCAACCGCGATACATACCCTCCTCCGGGAATTGGGATCCCATCGTTACTTGTAGCGAACAGCAGTGCTCGTAGGACGCTATGTCCAACAGGTAGTGTTGAGTAGTGGTAACGAGTGATGTCCTGGGTAATCGTTTTAAAGAGATTATCATACCAAGGACTGCATAAAGAAATTGTAAGACAAAAAACTTCACTCCAGAGAACAGCCCCCCCCCCTTCGGCACTTCTAACAATACTTTACAAGATCTTGCTTGTCAGGTAGGTTAATTTCCACTAATTTTGCTGCCAGTGAGTTACATGCCTTACGTGCTGCCCTAATTTCCAAAGGTAATGCCCTGAATGAAGTTGATGCTTGATAATATCGTGTATTCCATTTCGCGAGTCGAACGATGCCGTGCGAAGAGATCCTAAGGGGCTACGATTGGGAAAGAATTGTGTCTCAACCACTTCCCCCTCCAGGGTCCACATGGTCCACATGGCACCAACCCTGTGCAGTGATTTGAATAATAATTATGATATTTGGACAACTTCTCGTAGAACCTGGAGCTTGACTAAAACTATTACTGCGCTAAATGGATCTTGGGTCTTTTGCTCGTAGACCCGCAGTAACTGCTCATGTCTGAAACCCATTTTTAGAAAACAGTTAGTTTAGGTAGTTAATGGTGGTTTGGTGGTAAATGGTCACCATCACAGATTAGTTGAGATGTGTTAGAACTAAAGAGTCTGTACCGTATCCCATTCACAATTCACGATCGCTATTGTAAATCAGGGGAGCGAGGGGGGGGGGGATTGTATTTTTTTCCTTCCTATCATACTACACAGCCGAACTCGCACCTCGCCCCATGATAAGGGTATGGTCTAGAGTCGGATTCTACCACCTCGCAGCAGGTCTGATTTGCGCTACAGCCCCTATAGGGAAGCCTAAGGTCTCCAGTTTCCCAGTTCCCATGGGGCAGGGTTTATTTACTCTCCTACCCTACATGACGGATTGTTCAATGATAACTCCCACTGCGGGGAGCTGAGCTCCTGGGCTCCTGCTAATTGTACAGGGGGGTTAATTGGTTTTACATCATAACGGCTTTGCTAGCTAGGTATATCATGTAATATTACTGTGAGAACAAATGCTTATCCTGTCGATGGGGAGATTTGGACCTTTTTAGCCCCAGGTGAATGAAAATGAACGACAATGATACCTCACTATTGAGCATGGAAAGCACTATAGAAGATGCATTCCCAAGAAAAGAAAAATTGTAAACACTGATCACTGATAGCTAACAAACAACAAATTCCCTTCGTGTGAAATAAGCACAATAAGAATATTAGTGATGAAAAAAAAAAAGTCTAGGTTTGACTGTGAGCAGGGTAGGCATTAGGGGCGAGGGGTAGGAATTACATATGAGCACCCGAAGGCGGCTAACCATCTACACATTTATAAGGGTATAACGGGGCACTGTGGCCAGCTCCTAATTCGGGAGCCACAGATTTAAAGACAGATCAAAGGGGCTAACAGTTTAGTCGAGTGAGAAGCGATGAAAAGATCCCCTCCCGCCAACATCGGGGCGCTTGCTTAAAGCCTAGGCGCCCCGTGAGTCATTCACCCCACGGTGGCCAGTACGTCTGGTATAATATTTAAGTTGGAGGTTAGTAATCGCCAGAGAGACAGTGAATGATGAAGAGTCCCGAATGGGGTGAAGAGTTTGTGAGAAGAATTTGGAGACTCGATTGAAGCAGGAAGGTTGAGATTGTATCCTCTGGATGAGCTAACCTTCCATACATCGTGGGGTTGGGCAATCTATCACCTTATGTCGGCTTTAATCCTCTCGCCCAAATTTTCTAAATCAAAAGAGTTCGAGCACTTGCGCTCCAGGTTCTTGCCCAAAGCCCAAATTCATCATATTTGTTCCGAGAAGACTTGAGCTTGGGCCCCTAGGGGATCCAAGTTCCCCAGGCGGAGTTATTGCGGTTGAGCTCTGGCTCTGGTGGCGTTTATTGTGTTTCCCTAGCAAATATGAAACCTTTCAACACGATATTCGAGAATGGCTTTATCCTGAGAGGCAAGAGAGGGTTTGCTCTGCTGCCCCCTGGCAGCAGGCATGCTACTTTTGAATGGCAGAGGGGAATCCTGCTGGCTTTGCGGAAAACAATATTTCCCAGAACCCGTAGTCCCGTCTAAAGGTGCAAGCCAAATACTGTGTAGCGAAGATTTCAAGGCCGGTTCTACAGTTGGATTAGGGTTCAGTGCGCGCTGCCAGAAGCTCCTTTTCCATACCAAAGCCTTACACGATTTCCCCGAAGATGTATTTATACAGGGATCGTCAAATGCCAATGTTATTCCGTCTTTATTAATCCATAGGTAACAACCCACCAAATTAAATATGATGTCATGCCTGGGGGGTTCTCCCTAGACACTCACTCGATCATCTTGCATACGATCCGAAGGCTTCCTGATACGGACCCTCAGTGATAGCTGTCTGCCATCGCCCAGTTGCCGACGCTATCAGTATCTCCTGTCTAAGTTTGCCCTCTCTCGGCACCCGCTATCCTGGCCCCGGCCTTGCTTTTCACCGCCCCCTCTGTTCTTTCTTTTTATTTCTCTCTATTCTCCTTCTCCCCTCCCTCATTGAAGGGCCTAGTTTTCTCAAGAACTACCCTGTGCCGCTAGCTCAAGAGTATCCATATTTTTTTCCTTTCTAGATTTAGGTTGTCAAACCCCCCTTCAAGTTCTCTTTCCTCAGCCTCCAAATCTGCTGTGTAATAGACAACTCGTAACAGCTCCTCTAACGATCCACCTGAATCCTCATGAGCAAAGAGTGAGTGATTTCTGATGAGCAGGAACTGGAAGGAAGGGTGACACAGAGCCCTGTTGGGACAAACCACCATATTATATAACTAATACAAAATCGAATTCCCCATAACCAATGATAAGCCATGAATCCGCTATCAGGATTTTGTTCAATCATGAGGGCCCAAGCTGATCTCTACCGAACAAGTTGGCAAGCCATCTCCACCACGCGGCCATAAGAAGGGACTTCGAAACGCTTGGGGTCCAATCCACAGCCCGTACCACCATTTGGCCTGCAGTGGTGTGTACCACTCCGGCTGAATGCCATAGCTTAACCGGATTCTTCCGGAGAGCAAGTAATGTATCTCCTTCACAGTCGCCGAATCCGAAATGCGCCGAGCCAGTGAAGGAAGGTGACGATACCTCTGGAATCTAATCGTAACAGTAAGTCTACATCACACAACACTTCAGAACACAAAATATATATCTACGCGAACAAGTGCTCATATAGAATTTTTTCGAGAAGTTTTTTTTTACCCCACAACGCGGAGGTCATTAAGCCCCCCCCGTCCGAATACGACATCATCTTCTATGATTCTTCCAATCCAGTGAGTGATAATACATGAACTTCACTTCTTCTCATAGGAGGAGCCCCCAGTCTAACCTCTCTCGCTCACTCGGCTCTGAGACGCCTGCGATTCGCTAGCCCCTCCTCCTCCTTCCTCTTCTCCTCCCACACACTGCACCACCACCACCACCACCTCCACCTCCACCGCCAACAGCAAAGAGCCCACTTCATAAACCAATTCAGCACCAAATTCCAGCTGACACACCCCCCCCCCCCACTCCAGCCCCAGAAAATCCCGATCCAGTAAATTTTCAAATAAACATCCAGCCAGTGCACCACCGCCAATACAACAATCTTCTCTCTCTCTCCCTCACTTTCCTTCTTCTTCTTCTTCTTCCCCCCCTCCCAACCACACCAACTCAGTGTTACGCTACATAGATAGAGGCGAGCTGCCATAGGACTGGTGGAACCCCGCTCTCAGTATGAAAATAAAAATAAAAAGTGAACACCACCGCCGCCGCCGCCACCATACCTAACTCTGGGTCTCCGGTTATTTCTAACTACCTGTCGTACGAGTAGGTCGATTTGAAAAACAAAATAAAGCAGGATTCAAGGAAAAAAAATTATATAATGCTGTCACATTTCGAGTTGAGGTTTTGGATAGAGGACTATCGTACATGCAATCCATCGAATCGCTGGGTCTTTTTTTTTTATTTTTATTTTTTACCTCTCTCTCTCTCTTCTGGTGGAATGGGTGGATGATTTGCTAGACAAAGCAAGCAGCCCCATAGTACTGATATGCATGTATGGGCGTGATACGATATCTTCTGAATCGGTCTTATAATACTGTAAGCGGGGATTATTCATCCGATACTTTCGCCAAACGCTCTGGGTTACAAAGAGGAAACACGACAAAATGAAAGTATGCATGTCTTTCATTTGGCCGTCCAATGAGTTCTATCTTGGTCCCTTCAAGAAAGGGTATAAACGGGTTCGCTGTTCGTAATAGTGCAAATCACTATCATATCAGTATGATGATAACTCCCCACCTTGTTTGTTTTTTTTCCCCACTCCTGCTTTCTTTCAAGTTTACCCCACCATTATCCCCATCCACGGCACAGTACCAGATGAACATGTGTTTTTGGCAAAGGGGCCCAGCTATCCTTCCTGGCTCTTTTGTCTTCCCCTTCTACATGGAGCATATTGCATTGTTTCAGAAAGAGTCACAAAGAGAAGAGGGACAGCGAAGCTAGGGGTGACCATGATAATCTAAAAAGAAACAATGGAGTCATAGGGTACAGAGATTCTTTAGGCAGCCTATACTTTTTAACCTCTCGCACATTTCTCTTTTTTTCTTTTTCCTTGTCTGCCTTCGATACTCCCCTCCCCCTCCTTCCCCTTCACCATTTTTCCATGTATCATATCGTGCCAGCCTACAGTCTTTCAATAGGGCACGACGAATAGCGGTGTGTGACGAACAGGGGAACCGCAAATTCTAGTCAAACTAGGCCCGCCGCTATACTTCTTAGGGAACCCACTAGCTCTCTTAAGACCTAATACTATGGCAAATGCGCCTTTCTGGGGATAGTAACAGCCACATAGAGAATAGTGGTGGGGTCGAGTTTACCTAGAATTTAGGGTATTGGGCAGGAAAAAGAGGTGGGTTCATCAATGTAGGGTAACAGAAAAATTACCTGTTACTTGATCCCTGTTTGCTGCCCGCCGGTAGCTAACATACCCGGTATTCGTGGTGCCTCCCCCGGTTGGTGACTGTGCCAGAAGGGTACTTGGTATACACGAACGGGGCACTCAAGTACCGTATCTGTTTCCGTGCTGTCGACAATTGCATCACAAAAGCACTGTCTTTCCCACCCCAACCTCCGAAAAGGAAAGAAAAGAAAGAAAGAAAGAAGAGCTGATTCCATTAGATTACACATTTGTTTTTTCTTCCCCGCCTCTTTTAACCCCTGGTGACTCACTGTCCAGCTAGCTACCCCGTGCTACTTCACCAACTCCCTGGTAATACAGAGCCTTAAAGAGGTATGTAAAAATAACCCATTGGATGTTAACCGGTATGTCCCCACCGTACCTCGTGAGAAAAGCCTTAGCACGAGAAGCACGAAAGTGGAGGAGAGGTGTACTAGTATCATACTCGTGCAACGACCTATCATATCACCAACGTAAGGGAGTGTGCTTGTGCTCCTGTACACCCCGACTTGACGCCTCTTTCTCTCTCTTGATCACGGCAAGCCCGCCATCCGGTATTCACAAGTACCAGCACCGTACGGCACTGCACTGAGCACACATGCCAAATGAGGGTAGTACTCACAGCACCACCCTCATCCCATGACAATCAACTGCAAACCCGCCACAGTAGCATCATCAGGCGTCCGATAGACCATCCATGCCAGTACTTTGACTAGTACAAGTGCGATAGCCTCATAAAAATGAACCAGAATGGAGAGATATTGAAAAAGCAAAAGCGGTGGAACTCTCCTCAAGAGCTAATTGTATGATGGATCCCGGTTTCTTCGAGAAGTGGATTTCACGGTTTGCAGGTTCGGGCAAGCACACAGGGGTGCTCCTCCTTGTTTCTATATTAGCCGGCTTGCAGGCACGAGGGCTTCGTATAGTCTCCTTTTATACGATGTCAACGTTTCTGCAGCTTGGATTGGATATTGGACATTGAGTTGGGGGGAGGATTGACTGACTGATTGCTTCGCCACTGTGCTTCGTGCTTGGCATGGGTGTTCCAACGTCAATTGCGACAATGTGTTGGACGAAGGTATCTCAGGGCAGAAGAGCTTCGTGGAGACATCGATAAACGTAATTCGAAGCACAGTGATGGAGATATCGGCCAAAAATGTGTGGTAATGGACCCATAGTTGACGCTTTAATAAGGGATATCAATATACATTACGCTTTTTGTACCACCGGCACAGTGTCTACTCGAGTACCTGTGTCCGCCTCAGGCGAGAGGTACCCGAGCACAGGGATTAGAAAAATACATGGCGAATCGTCCGTGCATATCTGTGCGCGCAAAAGAAATCGAAGATAACCTCGGTGTTTGGGTGCCTCTTGCCTGGGACGACTCCTGTGCTAGCAACTCCCACACCAGTGAGCAAAACACGCGCAATCTGCCGGTAGACTACTGTGCGAGTACTCGAGTAGACTACCGGTATTATCACCCACCGTTACCCTACCGCACCTTTATCCAACCCTCCACTCCCCTCCTCCAATCAAAGCCAAGTTTCATCGGACGCGGATCCCTCATCTTTCCGTCCGGCAACCAAGAGCGGATCCTCCCTGCTACCCCATCCAATCAACCAACAAACCAACCAGCCATCCAACCAACCATCCATCAATCCATCCGTCGCCGAGCCCGAGGGGAACACAACAATCCAAAGCTCCGTCCGGCCCCTCGAAGACACCTTCTCGCCAACCCGTTTCCGAATCCACTCCTCCTCGTTACCGGCAAACTACCGCAGATTCCCTAAAGATTACAAAACCCCCCGTCCTCCGGGCTTTGTGTTTAATTGCCGGTACTTGGCAAGTCACCAAGCTCGAGAATTCACAGTATATCTGGTTCTTCAGAGCAACACTTCCACTACCGATACGCCTCCGGTGAACACTATTACTCAACCAAGCTCTGAAGAAATAGAAATAAAAAAAGAAATAAAAAAGGCTCGGCGAGCTTTGGGCTCCCTCTCACTCCTTTCCGGGAATTTACAAACAAACCCGATCAAAAGGCTCTTTCTTTCTTTTTTCCACCGGTAATTGGGGGGTTCTTTTTTCCCTAATTAGTCGGTCGTACAACAGAGGAACACGCCCCCTTTTTCGTCCAGCCTAGCCTAAAAGAACAAAAAAAAACCCCCACCTAAGTTACATTCCTTACAACTCCAGCTTAGGAAACAGTTTCTTGTCTACTCATCTCACTCACTCATTCCACTACACCCTTATCCACCACACACACTGCCGGACCACGGACGAAAGAACGGACGAAACCGAGCAAGCAAGCGATGTCCTCCTCGTCACTCATCCAGCTTCTCCAGCGGAAGCGGTACCAGTATGAGGTTACCTTCTCGCTGTACATGCTTACCCCGACTGAGAAGATCATCTTCAGTATGTTTATTTCCTTTTTTCTTCTCCCTCACCTAATCATACATCGTAGGTTCCTCCCGGGCTCCAACAACGATTGGTTGACCGATGTGACAGACTCCTTCCTATTCGTATTTCTCTCCATGCTGATCCTCGCGGCCTCCTTGTACCTGCCTCATCATATCCATACCATTGCCTCGAGAGCTTGGTTCTACTACGCGGGAGATGAGGAGCTGGTTCATGCTCCGATCCCCGCTTTGACGAATTGATATTGCTGCTGCTGTGGCGGTAAAGGGGAAGAGGAAGAAGGGAAGATTGGGAGAGCTCTGCTGCTCTTCTCTCACTGGTCAGACTGGACTGGAGGGTAGAATGGCAAATACATCAGCAGTGGCACCAATTGGGCGGGGGGGGGGGAATGTATAAGACTGGCGGGTAGAGCAGGAAGGTGTTCCCATTTAAGGATTAGAAAAAAAGTTTAATGCATGCTTGAATACGAGGATGAGGCGATCATAGAGGGGAGGGAGCTGCCTCGCAATTAATGTTTTTCAATTCCTGTTTACTCTTTCTTTCTTTGGGAGTAATGTTCTGGTTGCTCACTGGATCACTTTTTTTTTTTTTTTTTTGCGTGCATAACCATACGAGTTGATACCAGATCTCTAATGTATGATATATCTACCTTACCGAATTTGTGCTAGTACCGTACGCCTCGAGTATCTGATCCTCCTTCAATCCTTCAATTTACCGGCGGTAACTTACCGTGCAGCTTCTGTTCGTCTATTTGGCTCCTGCGTACATATCATACCGGTGTACGGGCTCGTGGTTATGTTTACACGAGCGCCCATACGGGTGCATGGTGGGCCAATAGGAAGGTACAAACAGGGGGTCTTCTGGGTGTAAGCGAGGGATAATTATGCCCGGTACAAGTACTCGAGTACTCGTGCATGTATCCAGTTCCTTGGGTATGGAAGACTAACTTATCACCCCATGGCGTTCCTCCAGCTTCTTCGTGACACCTTGTGACGGCTCGGTGAGACCGACACGAATCAGAATTTGGCTAAGGCGAGAACCGAGAGTGGCCCCGTGCAGGCCAAAGGCCAATGTTACTGGGCTCTTCAACGAGGTCGATATCGGGTTTGCCGGAGGAGCACATCGGCCCTCACCAAGAGCTACCCCCCACTCCAAATCCGCGTCAATCACATTGTAATATAGAAAAAAGCCTTAGTTCCCCTCTCACCATCACACCAACGCATGTCCATTTCAACCCTGTAGCTATATGTATCCCCCGTGATACAAGAATTATTCCCCAAATAAACTAGCCCAATGAAGCGGCGCGAGACGAATCCGCTCCCGATGTCAACTGGATCAGAGATATCATCGTACTGTGCATAAAATCCCAAATCCCACCCAACCCTTTTTTGCCAAGAGCCCTCAGCACTGCCACCCGGAAGTCCGAATATGTTATCTTTAGTCCTCCGTTCTGAAGTTACACGAAGGGGAAACCAAGAGTACCCAGCGGTCAGCATATTGGGTAAAGGATGGGTTTTGTAGAGAATTCGTGCGCAGTACGTACCGTAGCAAGTAATTGCAATGACTTCTGTGTCACTGGCCCAGCGTGTCGAGTCTTACTCATTTCCGAATCGTTGGTGTTCTCCAACATCCGGAAACATTCTGCAGAGAACTGCGCAAGAACCGCAGAATGTGAGAGCGAGAACAAGGTAAGAAGGGACTCCTCGCGCTCGTTTACTGCTCTCTGGAGGGAAAGTACGACATTACTACTGGTGATTAGTGTTTCGGCTTCGTTCATAACCTTGGAATGCACCGGCGCCGCCCGAACCGGCGGGTACGTGTACATTTCTCGCCAAAAGAAAGTGGTGACAGCTTGGGTATAAAAGGGGGCTCTTACATTGCGAGAGTACAACCTAGAGCATTCTGGTCTTGCTTTGAGTCTGACCCGCCCCATTTGAAGGCACGGTTTCTCCAGACCAGGTTACATATGTCCATCAAAAATCCATTGAAATGGTTTACATAATCTCGAGGGTATTCCCCTGCCCCATTTGGGTGACCAGATTGGGCTTGTCGTAGTGAAAGCTCGAACCCGCGCTTGTATCTAGATAGATAGTAATTAGTTAGCGAGGCTACACTATGAAGTAAGAAAAAATTCGAACCTGGATAGTATGCCGCAGATCCTCGAGAGTGTCATAACATCACCGGAGAAGACGAAGTAGTACACCACTTGATCAGGGGGAAGAACAATACGGAAAAGCCCGTTTTCCCATGGAGGTGCACAAGTGCCTTCATAAAAACATAATATCGCATCGGCTATCAAATTTGATCCCGGAAAGTTCTAAAATACGAATTAGCATATACTCAGTGAGATTTGGGCTAGAGCAAAAAATACCGCAAGGCCGACCAAACATATTTGGCCTACATGACCCAGAGCACTGCACAAGGCTAGAGACTCCTCCTCAGAGAACCCAATTTCCCGGGCTTGATTTCCGTACGTGATAGCCCACTGACGGATGAGCTCAGTGTAGAAGGCGACTAATTTTGTTGTTGAGGTCTCATCACGACCTTTGAGCTGACGATCTACGAGAGCAAAAAAATTGCTGTGCAGTTCTGCACAAAGCAGTCAGACAATGATCAAGAGGGGCCTTTCTAAAACCTACCTTCAAACTCCCGAATAGGAAGGAAGCACAGGAGGCCCAGAAGGGTCGTGGTGTGGGAATTCCCGTCCCAAGTCCGCAAGTAGTTTTTCAGGAAATCCTCAACTGCAGGCAACAAACGCTACACAAAGATCCAGCTGTCAGCCTTCGGTACAAATCCAATCCTTCGGTTGTGATCCTATCGAACCCTTGCGGAACGCGTGTATTCCAAAACTCGAGAAAGGAACTGCTCCGTTCTATCCGCGCTCCTTAGATCCGACACGGGGGGCGAATGAAGCTCCCCAGATAAACATGCTGCTAACCAATTATTGATCCTCAGATTTGCCCCATCTATGAGATCGATTAGTCAAATTTCTGGTCGATATCTCTCCATGGGTAATGGTAATTGGCACCTGATGGTTTCAAAGAGATTAATTTCCGAAGCAACGGATCATCCAGCACAGCCACAAGCTGATTTGGCAACTCGAGTTTATCCAGCTTTTTAACAAAGTCGCTCACGTCCTCAACATCTTCCAAGGTAACCGAGGCCTATTCGCCGAGTGAGTACACCGACATAATTGCTCAAAAGACAGTAATAACCTTACTTCAATTGAGCGAAATGTGTGAACCTCAGGTATCACAATATGGTTTGTTTTTTGCCTTTTCATGGCTCGGCCACCAATCTTTCTCACAATCCTAAATGAAGACCGAGAGTCAGATGGACCAGGATAATCGCCGGCATTCGATTCTTGGATTAGAAGAAGCTTTTGCATCCATTCTACGTTCGGATGCTGATTATGAAATTTCAGTCGGTTAGACGGAAGCAAAGAAGAGTGCCCAGAAGTACTGTTCGGGGAAGGTGGCAGTTACGGAAAAAACCCCAGCTCTAGCAGTAGTGATTTCTCCCACAATCACGTCGGGGTAGTAGTCCTTGTAAACTTGGAGTAGACCAAGCAAGGGCTGCTCATTCCCTAAGCTCTGTTTGTGCGCCAACCTGGTGATGTCAGCTATGAGTCCTAAACGCCGAAAGAGTGCAATGATATCGCCGAAAATTTAAACAGCAGAACATACAAAGCCTGGATGCGGAAAGGCTTGACGTGTTTTCTTCGTGTAAGGGAAGACAAAATATGGCACAAATGACCTCTAAGGATTGTTAGATGAGAGCTCCTTTTACGGGTAGTTTTTTCTTTTTCTTTTTCTTTTCTTTTCTTTCCTTTTGGAGAAGGACGTACCTCAACGTGATCATATCTAGAAGGTTGAATAGAACGCCATAGAGCTGCGAGAGAATATCATAGGACTCTAGGAAATCGTATACCATTACCAACCAACGCAACAAGAGGGCCTTTACAGGTTAGTTTGTATTAAGAGAAAAATGCTATGTATCGATATGAGTATGATACCTGCGTTGCAAGGGAAGGCTTGCTTTGCCCTTGGCCGAGGCTTCCAACCACCTTAACCACAACATTTTCAGACACTTTTCTCCTCGGAAACAATATTTTGATGATACTTCCCACAGAGGGCTGGTCAAGATAGCATGGTGAGGTAGCCAAGACATCAATGAGAGTTTCCAGGCTATCATTGGCTAAGCCACAAACCGTCGCGTGCTGGGATATCGAGTCTATGACACTCGCAAGCCGATTTTTCGAAAGAGAGTTTCGAATCGAAGCAGCTGGGCAAAGTAAGCGGGCTGCATTATGCGATCTGATTAAGCAACATACCTCCACGAAGCTGGTCAATTAGGCTCTCCACATCCTCGGGGGGGGGATTATGCTCTAATTTTACAGTTTGCAGGTTAGTGTTTCTTTCCCCTGAAAGATAAAGAAAGAAAAATAAAATGTGGAGGGATTTGCAAGAGTGGTTGATGTACATAATTGTAAACATCATGCCAGCAATCAGGAACCGGGGAGGCGTAGAAGGGGGTATGATAGTTACCTTGGCTTCCAGGTGCTGAAGGCATTGTCTGTTCGGGTTTGCAAGACACAAATGCTGACTGATCAGGGGAAACTTTGCTCTGCTGGTATTGGTGTCGGAGTGGGGGGCAGCGGGCGAGGGCGGAAGGAGAGGGGGGGGGAGGAGGGGGGCGAGATGGAAATATCGGCAGCAGATGCAAAAGCAACGAGGGGGACAACTGGAGAAAAATACAGGCTCTGGGGTCTCACTCGATAAAGAAGTGCTTCCATTGGCCTCGCTGAAGTGGCTAGGTGGGCGAGAGACGCGTCTATCTCGCGCTTGTTCATCGTCTGTCAGATCGACGTGCCTCATGTCTCACATTACACCTCGGTCCAAAGCGCCATCCGAAACACAATCAATTTGCTACCATACTTTTCCACGCGATTCCGAATCACACCCGTACTAGTACACTACGGTACTCTAGATTATGTATGGTACCCTGGGCCAGTTGTATGACAGCGGTGCCGAGGGTGGACTTTCGGAACTCCAAACGGCGAAGAGCAGGACACTGCATCGATACCCTTGAGTGCCAGTATGGATGTGTCGAACTTCTGTGCGCTGTTGGGCAAGGAGTAGCATCGATGTGATATGTCGATACTCAGGTTACGTAGCACGAGTGCTAGGTTTGTGAAGTTACGACCCATGTCGCTTGTATTCCACAGTACTTGTACTCATACCGGCGAGTGATTGATTGAATCAGATGTTTTTCCCTCCCACTCCGAGCACCCCTATCTTTCGATTCAATGCTCAAGTGACCTTTATGTGGGGTGCTGGTCCGGTGGGCGGTTGTGGGTGTGTCACGCAGTCTATTTTTCCAATTTACTGGTGCCTCATGCTCCACCGTACTCGTACTTGTACAGTACAAGTACGGAAAGTCCGCCGCGGCGCTATCAGTGTGCTTGCTGCTAGCCTTGATTCTACTCCATTGCAGATATGGCCGGGCGCTCAAGGGGGTGTAGAAATATATGCCTTGCATAGGTACCCATAGCCAATCCCTAAGATATAAGTGTTGTGCGTACGAGAAGAGTAGTCTACATTATGCTTCATCTTGATTACGGACTGCCGGAGGAAACCCGGCCCGCCGGTCAAGCCCGCAAGTGGCCGGACGGCGAACACCCAACGCTAGATGGTTAGTTGAGAGGGCATGAGACGGTGCTGTACTCGAGCACGAGCGACTGTTGCGATGTTGCACGGCGGATACTTATCGAGCTGAGTGAAGCAGTCCATCCCACCCCCATTCCTCCATCAGCTCCTGCGTCATACAATTTAACCATGATACAAAAAAGAAAATAGCGATACCCCCTTGCAACAAATTTCACTCCAGACTCCCCCCCCCGAGAGATCAGATACCGGTACACTTGGCAAAGGCTGCAAATCTGAACACAGTCTAGAATGTAATATGTCTTGACTATTCATTTCCGAGTCTTTTACGAATCATTCATTATTCGGGTCTCTTAACTTATTTGCGAGTCCTGAACCGCCGAGAAGGGGCACAGTACCGTACCGCCGAGCGGTGGGTAAAAAGCTAGGCAATCGAAGGTTACCGCAGATGGAAATTCTGTGTGGCCATAGGGTGGGCCGGCCCAGCCACCTTGCTTGTTCGAGTACCGGTATGATACCAGGCCACCAATTAACTACCGCGTCTCACAGATGCACATAGAGTAGATACCGGTACGGTAAAATGCGAGAGGGGATATGATAAAGAGGTTCCCTGGAAGCCTTGAACCTGGTGCTCATCTTCATTGAGCGGTTGTATCTACAAGTAGACTAGATCTTCGAGGTATGGCAGCAGAGGCTCTTCCCCTTTTCCCTACCGTATTCTTCTTGTTATACCACAGACTTGGCTTGACGGTCTCCTTAAATCTTATGTTGGCAGCATTTCACTTCCCCAACGGGGCTTGTGGCTTGGGGACACTTTTGTTCGGCGAATCTTGGTTCTTTGGAGCTTCGCATGTTCCCGTCAAATTAGGCTTGCTGAACCACAACGTGTCGCACTAGGGTATCTCTGTTCAACCATACCGGTACTGTACTCGAGTAGGGAATTCTGGGCTACCGGAGCTCGAGTGCTTGGAGGAAGAGTCGCACAGACAGGGGAAGTTTCTTAAAGTTGCTTTTTAAGAATCAGGTAAGCCTGTGAAAAGGCCCATACTGGCTTAGCGTGGCTGCGTTGTGTTTGTGCCGTCCAAGCTCCCGGGCACTGCAACGGTGATCGTCACTGTAGAGAAAATGACGCGAACCAAATGGGGGAGCCCGGTCTCCAACGGTCCCCCGAGGCCTATCGTAGACGCCGGCCAACTGGGAGATTTTACAAGATGGCCATATACAATATACAATATATGGGGGGATGCCTGAATATTTTCATATAATAGCAGGCCTCATGGTTGGAACTCTGAGCCTTTTTTACAAGAACGTAGGCTACCATATCTTACTCGGCCCCCGCGGTCCGCGATGGCTGGAGTGGCCTAGGAAATTTTCGAGTTGGGTACCCCCTTCCTCATTCTGTGTCACTCCGTGCACACTTGCGCTGTGTGACAATATATTCCCTGCCGACTCAATCTGCGGTGCAACGTTGCGTGGTCTTCCCAGTGCAAAGCTCTGTGGGTGGTGTTCCGATCGTAGATGGTGGTGGAGCAAGTGGAGAGAGAGGAAGAGGGGAGAGAAGGGTTGGACAGCCGGGAGGCGAGTGGCCCTGCCAGCAAGTGCCCTACGGTAACTACTGTTTGGGAGTTTACTTTTTGTACCCATGGATATCTGTACGGATGGGCACGCGCGTTCCCACCTTCGTGCAACTATCATATCAGTGCCGTAAGTTATGTTACACATTTTTGGTGCGCAAGGTAGGCTGGCTCACTCACTCGATCAATCATTCATTTTCCTCTCGCTTTCTTGGTTTCTCGCGGCGAATCGACCTTCCCTTCCTTCCTCACATCCTCTCCCTTCTTCCTTCCTTCCCCTTCCCCCCTTCTCTTTCCCCTTTCTTTTGGTCATTTCCTCCATTTTCTTTGGTGTTATCTCGGTGATTCTCTTGCGTGTTTTTGTCATTTTTTTTTTAATTTTTTTTAATTTTTTTTTCACTATTTCCTCGTTCCCTCCTTCACCCTCTTCCTCCCCCCTCCCACGCTCCTCACCCGTTCCTCAGGCGAGTCATTGTTACTCTTAACGTCGTGGTTGTGTTGCCTCCGTTATTATACATTGACCTCCTTGCTCTTTACAGTGAGGCTTGACCTTGTCACCGTTCTGGGGTAACAACCGGGAATCCACCGTGCTACTCCGTGCAAGAAGCCGCATTTCTCGGCGTCTTTTTTTTCTTTTCTTTTCTGCTCTTTGGCTTCGCTTTATCCCCGGAGGCGTGTCAATATTATTTATTATTATTTTTGCCTTCTGGCTACGAATTCTTAACCTCATCTCTATCCGTCACCCTTACGGTCGGGGCAGGTGCCTCACACAGGTATACCGTCACGGCCACTCCTGCAGTGTTGAGCTAAATATCCTCCTTTTAATATCCCGGCACTGCTTCCGAGATTTTTTTTGGTTACACAGTACTTGGTTGGGTAGCAGATGAATTCTGGATACGACCTTGCTACAAAATCTGTGTCCTGGGAAACTCATAACTCAGAAGTTATCTTCATCTCTTCACCACACTTTTAGGGGAGTTGGGAGATCCCTGGATAGGATGACGACGGTTTGTGGTCTTCTGCTTCTTTGTCTTTTTTCTTTTGTTGTCGCTGACTGAACCAATTAATCCGTTGTAGGCCAATCCTGAGTGTGCGCAGCCTCGCAAGAGCCCTTCTAGGTCACTACAGCTTGACGATGAAACCCTACGGTATCTACCAATTACCTCTCCACACGTTTCCTTGGAAGCCCCTGACAGATTATCAAGGCTTGTAGGGCAAATGGTCATGGTAGGATTCGAAGGGCTCACAGTAACCCCCGATATCCGGATGATGATTGAGAAATATTATGTGGGAAACATACTGTTAACACGGCGGAACATTCGGGGTCAGTGAATTCCGGTCCTGGAACTGCGGGGGTTTACGAGAGTTTTGTATAGGGCCTGGCTCTGACAGCTGCACAGATGGCGTTCAATTAGCATGCTTAACTCAAGATCTACAGAATATTGCACAGTCAGCAGGTTTTCAGAGGCCCCTCATTATTGGAATAGATCAGGAAAATGGAATGGTACGCTACCATGCATTGTTGTGGTTCCACCTGCGTCTGTGTTACAGCTCGGCTGACGTGGTACAGATAAGTCGATTAGGCGACGGAATACGAGGTACTCACTTTCCTGGGGCGATGGCTTTAGGAGCAACTAGATCGCCAAGTCAAGCGTTCGATATTGCCAAAGCTACGGCAAAAGAGTTGGTGGCTGTGGGGGTCAACTGGAACTTCGCTCCTCTACTGGATGTGATCAGTGAATCAAACTCATCTGTGATCGGTGTCAGGGCTTTCGGGGACGACCCGCAGGTGGTGGGGCGTTATGGTGTTGCCTTCGCTGAGGGACTGAGGGCTGGGGGTATCGGTCATTGTGCAAAACATTTCCCTGGCACTGGACAGATAACAAATAAGGACGGAAGTAGGAGCTCTACTTTCAACTTCAAAACTCGGGATGAGCTAGGTGCAAATGAGTTGATTCCCTTTCGGAGGGCGGTATCGGCCGGACTGGATAGTGTCATGTTGACCTCCTCAATCTGGGGGGAAAGCCTCCAAGGCGATGGAGGAATTACGGTTCCGGCCGATGCAAAGCATATTATTCATGAGGTACTTCGGAGGCAATTGGGATACGATGGGCTCACGATGTGCGATGTGACAGACATGCCTGGCTATGGGCGGGGGCTCGATGTTAGGGAGGCAGCAGTAATAGCGGTTAAGGCTGGTTGTGACATGCTCCAAATATATGACAAGCCTGAAGCCCAACGAAAAGCAATTGAAGCCGTGTATGAGGCTATTGGAACTGAGAAGATAGCTAGGAGCGATATTTATCGTTCTTCTGGAAGGGTGCTACAACTGAAAGAACATTATTTGAGTTGGAGGACAGCCCTGGCAGCCCCAGATCCCCAACGTTTATCTTCTCTAATGCAGGAGCATCAGGCTTTGGCGCGAACAGTATACGAAAACTCCGTAACGGTGGTTCGAGACGAAAAGTCATTACTCCCATTGTCTTCACGGATCAGGAGCACTGATAGCGTCCTCCTTCTGACCCCGGTTGTAAGACCACTCTATCATCGAGCGCCAGATGAACTTCCCATAGACCCATTTGAGTGTTTGGGTCGGGCCCTTGCTCGACATCATCCGAAAGTTAGGCATGCCCCTTATACGGCACGGGGTATTACCTCGACGCATGTTGCTCTCATAAGACGGGCAGCAGCTGTTATTTTCGTGGCAGCTAGTGCGAACCGCCCGAATACCAATTCGCAGCTTGAAACTGCCGGAGCGGTTCACCGCCTCTGTCTGAATAAACCTCTAGTAACATTAGCTGCTTGTGATCCCTACGAACTTTTGACTGATAGGACATGTGAGAAGGATCTTAATCTCTGTTCTTTTACTATGACTGATGTTGTGTAGTTGGGACATATATCTGTACCTATGAATATTCTCCGATGGCCCTGGAAACAGCGGCTGCTGTGATATTTGGCGAGCGCCATGCTTCGGGGTCGCTCCCTATCAGTGTACCTGGCACGCCGGCCCTTCGCCAACAGCGTTTGTGGTTTGTTGAGGTATGGGAAAAGAGACGAGACCTTTTTGCCTCAGCAGACTTATGGCGAGATTGCTTAGGGCGGAAATGGCCACTGGATGCAAGCACGCTCAGTGCTTTGCTAGATCGTCCCGGTTATTCGAAACACTTCGTAGTCCGCCGCGCCATGACCAACGAGCTTTTAGGACTTGTTGCAACCTACACAGTTATGGCCGGCCCCTCCCAACTTGTCGGAAGCCTGGCTTTGTTAATCGTCCGACCTTCTCATCGGTGAGTGTGATATTTAGCATATCTAGATCTTCGACTCTTTTCCTTGTGATTTGCTAAACGTTTTCTGATCTGGTGATGAAGGAATTTGGGGATTGGGCTGTCTTTGCACGAGGTAGCAGTCCGGCATTTGTCCAAACAACAAGGGATATCATCATTGCAACTTGGAAGTATATTCCCCCGCCTGTTTCCTGGCTTGCCCGTCGATTTACCTAGTGAGGATCTCTCTTGGTTTGCGCACCGGGGTTGGAAGCTCGAGGACAAATTTTTGTACGACCTGTACATGCAAATCGACACATGGTCAGTTCCAGAAGGAGGCATGCCCCCACTATATGAAAAGGGTGTGTCTTTCAGTTGTTGCAATGCGGATCAATTCGATGCTTTGATTGAGTTTGAAGAGAAGAATTTTGGCACGTATCTCGGTTGGGTGGACAAATACCAGGCATTGAAGGCTACGGATGATATAGCAGATGCCATGATTGCATACACAAGTCAAGGGATCGTTGGAGCAGCTTTGGTTTTCAGTCCAGTCGGGAATAATCAGATATCAAAAGATATACCATGGCCGAGGATGATAGGAGAGCGGGTCGGTGGTATAGCTTGCATGGGTGTCAAAGGTAGGTTATTTCCTGGTGCTGATGGCCTTGTACTTTGCTGATGTGGGTCTGCCCTCTAGCCGAATGCAGGGGCCAAGGAGTTGGTCTTGGGTTAATATGTGCTTCTATCATGGAGTTGAAGCAGCGTGGACTTCGAGGTTGTTTCGTAGACTGGGCCGATTTTGAAGGGACTTATAAAGAACTTGGTATGTCACCGTGGGATGCATATGAGGTAATAGGGATTGATCGGGATAGCCTCGCTGACCGCTATACTAGGGTTTTCGCAATGGGGCAAGTACAGAGAAATCTGGCGCAATGTTTAATTTTCCTTTCATGGACATGGCGTGCACGCGGTATGGGGTTACAAAAAAAACAGAAATGGGGCTTTTATTCGACGGGTTTTGTACGAGACAGAACCCAACTGTTCATCTTTACTAGTCATTCCATCTCGAGGGCGTTTTTCCATTACTTCTCTTTTTGGGCGGGAGGCGGCTTTCTTCCGTTTGTTTATTCTGTTTTTAGCTTTATTTTATCTCATGTAGCACGTGTTTTGCTTCAGGGGTCCTCTCTGTATATTGAATATTTGGGGGGGGGGGCATAGGAGACTTTTAAACACTTGGTCGTTGTTATCTTGTTTCTTGTTTTCCCCCTATCCATTGGCCGCTTTGGTTGGCCTGGGCTTTACTTCACTTGTATATAAGTATGGTGCTCTTCCTCAAAAAGACTCGGGCCTATTAAAATGCTTTATTCTCCGAGCTATGATATCTCGAGTATTGGGATGCATGCTCTCATATTGCTGTTTTTGGATTATGGGTTGAATTAGGAAATCGCTGTATCCTGAGTGCGAGATTGGCTGGAATAAGCGGAGTCTTTGGTCAGATCCTTGTTTCCTCGCATTATCAGTTAAGCAGGATTTGTCAACGTGTATTCGCTCAAGCTCGCAAGTGTTTTCTTAGTGGTTGTTGGCATAGCCGACAGGGAGCCCCCATTCCCCGGAGTATGAGATTAGGGGAAGTGCTATATCGTATGGTACCTCCTGGCCTTGGTGTAAAGTCATAATATATTATGAGAGTATAGTACTCCAGTACCTCGGTCTTTCTGATCCAAGCAGTGGGGTTCTCGTACTGTACAAGTAGGGTGTAGTAGTGGTGGCTGGCTGGCTGGGGTTCTCGTGAGGCCCAAGGGTTATATATATACTTTTGGGTGTAAGGTAATGAAGGAAATGATAGCTCTCCGGTTTTTTGTGTGTATGTTATATTTTATCTCATCCGGGTAGCTGACATGGATACAACTGTCTGAAGTAAACTTTGCGTATCGTTACGCTCAACGTTCAAACGAAGAATTTCTTCCATAAGAGTCCTTGCCTTTTTTATAAAGGGGGGGGGTGGGAAGGGGTAAATATTATGATACAATATCGCTGAACTATCTCTACTAAAAAGAAGATAAGCTACCGGATCTGGATTCAGGTCAATGAGTCTGCACGAACTATCACTCGAAACAGTTACCCTCCAAGGCCCAGCACCCAAGCCTGGCACCATCAGCTTGTTCTCAAAAGACCCAACCGACCGCACTATCCCCCCAGCTGAGTCCTTTTTGCCCTCCATCCTGCACAAAAACCCGTTACCAGGTTTCTGGGTTACGCGATTGGTCGAACGGGTTTGTCTCGGAGTTGAGGCCGGTATGGGAGCTTTTTTTTTTTTTTTTTTTTTAATGCGGGAGGTTGTAGCATGTGTGCCTTATAAGGGGGTTTTCTTTTCTTTTCTACTTCCTTCCTTTCTCCCTGGTAGGAGGGTATACGCTGGGGTGGTTTTGAGCGGATGTTGGGGATGAAGTTGTGTGGGGAGGGAGCGAGTACTTTGGTTAAGTTTGATAAGTGGGTGGGACAGAGGGAGGGTTGCTTGAAAATAGAGACTAAAATTGGGGGAGTAGCGGGAAGGGTAGCGTGGGTTGTGTGTGTGTGTGTGGGGGGGGGGGGCGATGGAGGAGTTTCTGGGGTTTTGGTTACCTTCCGTGTGTGTGTATCATACTAGTACAGTATCGTGGAGGTATGTTTGTGGATGAGAGCATGGATGGATAGGGTTGGACTGCACTGCCGTAACGGTATTTTGGAAGGTTGATGCTATCATATCATACTTACGGGGAGGGGGGGGGGGGGTTGGGGAGTCCCGGCTTTTGACCCCATGCTGTCGCACAGGACATGAATTTCTACGCTTCAAATCATGCCTGGCTTGTGAAATCCAGTGGTAGCCTGTTTCCACTCTAGCCTTGTTTCTACCTTGTATAGTAGGGGGTGATGGTTAAGTAGACCCGAACGCGTTATGTGATGGTGATCCGGTGTTCTTCCCACCAACACGTGTAGGCCGTCCGACATGCTATATGGGAGGCGGGCGCACGGGGGAAAGGAAAGAAAAGAAGAGAGTGGAAACTCCCGCCTTGGCCCTGGTGTTTTTCCCCGGGGTGCCAAGTTATAAGCTGGGGTCTGACTATTGTGGTTAAGAGGTGTGAGACCACGTGGACGGGAACCATGGAAGTGCCTGGGGTAGCTTAGGCTGCATTGAATTGCCTTGCAATGGGGCGTGTACTAACCTCGGGCGAGGGCTAGGCACCTTATGCTTGGATCTCAATGGAGGTCGCGTCTTGCGCGGCTGAGCACCCCTCCGCGATCGCCGGGAGGGCCCGGATATCTAGATCTAGAGTGGGTGATTTGGCCTGTTGTGTCCTTGAGTTGCTTCCCGCTGCTGCTTCATCTCTGTTTACTCAAGTACCGGTAATGCGCTGACCCAATGGCCGACAATATACTAAGATGATGGTCCGGCTTTGCTAGGTGGGGCATAAGAGAGCGCTGAGGTGCATTATCTTGCAGAGCCTGAGGGTTTACTGTTATTATCATTGGTTGACATCAGGCATGGGGTGGGATCATCCTGGGTTTTCGAGCCGTTAGTGCAGTTCGGATGAAAGGCTGGGTGATGCGTGTTCCTGTGAGATAGGGAGAGGAGGGAATAGCAGATCTGGGCAAGTTGCAGTACATTCAGGAGGGTCAGAATTATTAGTCCTTCGGACTACTCGGGGGCCCCCGCTCAGGGGAAAGCTCTGAAGGGACTGCTGCTATGCGAGGAGTCGCACTTTCCCGGTTCATCGCAGGCCGAATGTTGGACTGGGTGGTGGTGACTACAGTATGGATCCCTGAAATTGTAGGGTTAGATATCGCAATTTGGGTGGCGCTCGGGGTCATGAACCCTCACTCGACTTTCAAGCGCTTGGATGGGTATAAATTTCCAAAAGAAAACAACCTTGTTTCACCAATTTGGGCTTGGGAGCTTCCAGCGCATCACTCTCGGTACCTTGGAGTTGTACCGGGTTTGCGGAGTGATCGTGCCCGACCAGGACCAAAATAAGGTGCCCCAGCATGCTCTTGTCCATCACTACTCCGCAGAGAATGCACTGTCATGAGGATGGGGTTATGGTGACTCTTATTCTGGGGAGCACAGATGCAGGCTTGTTAGTATACTGTCTGGCAGGCAACTCGGGACAGGTACTCGGGACAGGGGGAAATTATTAGAGCAATCTGTTGAGTGAGCGTAATTACTCGCTTTATATAGGTACATCCGTGACTTTTCAGGTTTCAATTCAAATCCAACACGCTTGAGCAATAGTGAGCCCGACCGAATACAGGGGGCAAAGGATTGGGCAGTACAAGTGTGTCAAATTATCTCTGCACAGGTGAGTGCCCACACTAAATTATGACTCAAATTTTCTGGTACTTCATGCCTGATGCCTGAGGAGAGCACGGTAGAAAAACCTCAATTCTCCTATGACAGAATACAGACTAATCCTCCTGGAAGCTCGGTAGCTTCCGGGATCAGATCTGAGGGTGTACGGGAAACGGCAAGTAAAACCCCAAAGGAAAAATAATCTTCAAGGCTAAATAGCTGCGAGGAAGGGAGAAAAAAAAACTGGAAAGTCCCTCCATATATTTCCTCCGCCGTAGACAGGTAACGGAAGCTAGCCAAAAAGAAAAATCAACCCTGCAAGTTTCACAGAAATCCTATGACGCATCTCTCTCTCTCGCTGTTTGCACCTTAGTCGCCAACTCTTTTTGTGACCGATCAACTCTCATCGCGAACTCATATTCGCTCATATTGTGCTCCTAAGGAAGGACGTTATCTCCAGAGCTGATAGCAGAAGCCAGGTATATCCGATCCTTCCCATTATCCTGGGGGTGATATCCGCTTGGGCCTTGTTGAACAGTTCAAGGGAATGACTCTGTTAATCGTGAATTTCGGGGGCTAGTGATGGAAAGTTTTCGTTTTAGGAAGGGGATAATAGGTGGATCCTGTAGGTAAAGATGAGGGGACGTTCAGGGGCTGTTATCGTGGAGGCTGCAGTTTTCTTTTCTAGCCTGGATTGTCTGATGAAAGGAAGCTATAGGAGGAGAGAACCTCTCTATTTAGGTTCATTGGATGCTGTTCCTCTGCGCTGGGGTTCCGCTGCTGTATTTCCCTGTCCTTTGGTAGTAATTGGGAAGTTTCGCTACCCGGGCTGCGAGCAATCTTTAGAGCTGTATTCTTGCGGTTTGTTTCGGTCGGTCCAATGGCAGGTTCAAAGGTTTCTGATATCATACCTACCTTGCACGAGGGCTAACATCCCCGCTTTCTTGTTTTCATGAAACGAGGTCTTAGACTATGTATATTTGCTTTTAAAAGGGCAAAATGAGCGCGGGCGCTGGTAGCACAAAAATGAGATTGGGTAGATAGAACGAGTGACTACTCATGAATACAACATCTACCGTAAGAACTTGAATAATTGAACCTAGCGCTAGGACGTTGGAGTTGCCTTTGCTGGTAAGGTGCCGTACTCTTTTTTGTCTTAAGCTCGGGCTGAGGGAGTCAGTTTTTCGCAGTGTTTTCACCCCCTTATCCAAGAGAGGGAATTTTGGACGTCTTAGCGCGAGGTTCAATTATTCAAGTTCTTACGGTACTTGGAATGGCTCGGAAAGTCGTGAATGAGAGTAAGAGATAAGTCAGTGGATGGCAAGGCTTTTTGCTAATATCAATGTGAATGAAAGTCTTTCTGAATATTGAAGCTATCGTAAGATTGAATCTAACTCAAATAGTTTTGTTTATTAGCACAGTCTCAACTTGACTCCCACAATAAATTTACTCCCTATGTAACTATGACTACTAAGGATAGAACTGAAAAGTCAAGTAGACATCCAGTAAGGGCAGGAATGTCTACATGTAAAGTTATGGAATAAGGGGGTTGGTGCTTTGTTTGCCATGGGTTTTACATTTCGGATACTAGTGGTCTTCTTATACGTAAACTCGTACAGTTTGTTGGCAACATGTATATCCGTGTTCTGATAATGTTGTACAGCTTACCGGTATTCCCAGTGCACCGTAGACTATAATCTTGAAATCCACGATCTCCGCCGGCCCTGTAATCTCCTGGTTCCGAGTCAACAGCTCGTGGGAGGGGCAAGAGTTTTTCCCAACACGGTATAAGATCGGCGCACAGGCCATGTTTGATGTCGTTAGCTAGTACCGTATAGGCGTACCTCGCTATGCCTGACAGCAAAAATCTGAAGGATCTGTGCGGCACAGCGAGTAATCCGGGACCACGGGTGAGGCTTTGGTGGAAAGAAATTCAGAGTCCACAGAGATTCATACGAGACAGCAAGGTATCCGGATCATCGAGATCCAGGGCAGCGAGGTGTGACTGTATTCACAATCCTGTTAACCCATCAAACCAAACCTATCGTGGGCTGACGGGTGGATTTCTGCTGTTAATCTGATACCGTATTAACTCGCGTAAGAAAATCGTGTGCTGGTAGGTTAATTTAAGGTGAAACATTACTTCATTGATGATGCAATAGCACGCATGGTCGGTGGAATGGAGGATTTTCCGTAGGAATCTGGAAAAATCCGGAAGTAAGAAAATAGTTTAGAACATAACATAATCCCCATAGTGAGGGATTGTTTCCAAATATCCAGATCTTTTCAATATAACAGATATAATAAAAAAATTGAGTAAAAAGATATTGTGACTTTCATAGCCAATACTTAGTTTTAGTGAGAAATTTAATATATAAGGAGTGTGGTGAAAGAGGTAAAGCAGTAGTGGTATATATGAATACTAGGGTTGTTAAACTATTGTATCATGATTATACGAGATATATGAGAGTAGAAAATGCTTACTCAACAACATTTCTACTTCTGAATTGCTGACCAGAGAAATAAAACTAATATAGATATATTTCTAAAGTGGAAGGTAAGTTAGTTTCTAAGTGATTAAGTATGAAGATTGAATACTCATAGAAGTTAAATAGTTTTCATAATCCCAGCTAAATACAGCATTTCTGAATTCATGTAGAAGTATGAATAGATGGCAACAAGGCAGATGGTATCTTATAATGGCCCTTCATGAATGGCATTACAGGAAAAGCAAAGTTTATACCAATATCAGAGATATAAGTCTGTTGGGTAGGAGATAGTTAGGAAGGCAAAGGCCTATCCTGCTGAGGTACTGATAGTTGGTGTTGGAATATTGTCCCTGAGTTTCAATTTCATACCTACTATTGGTTTCCTATATGATCTTCACGTACTTTCCATTATACCTTACTTGATGTCTGAAACTGTTATCATCCTGTTGTCTCCATACTGTTTCCTCTCTATCTCCTTGCAGTGAAAATTTCTCTCTTATTTCTTTTCTGTTTCCTTGTTGTTTCAAAGGAACAAGACTTTAGTCCCCTTACTGGAGATGAAAATTTTCATCCACACAGGCACCGGATAAGATGTAGATCATCTTGGGTTAAAAGGGCCTTGTTATCTACTTAGAAATGATATGTGAATTCAGACCTATCAATAGTGCACCTAAGAAAATCTCCTCCAGGATTTTATTCATCATTCCTCTGTCTATGCTTTTCTCTCTTCACATTACCGAACAATTTATTTTACTTCAGGTTATGAGCCTGGATTGATGCTGCAAAGCCAAAATCCTTATCAACTGTCCTTGAGTAGAGAAAAGATAAATCCCAAAGACGTCTGAAGACTCTAGCAACAATGCATATACCAATAAACGATTCCGCTGCCCACTTTTGAAGGAAAAAAGAACTACCCAACCTAGGAGAAAAGTATCAAGATGCGCCTGATTGCTGGAAACTGTTGGGAGATTGTTGGTGATGAAGAAGCCCCCAATTCCCCTGTTCTTGCTGATGGTCCCTTACAAGCTGCTGAAACAGCATATGCCATTGCGTGAAAAGAGTTTAAGACTGAATTGGTAGACTTTAGAAAAAGAGAAAGAAAAGCTTCCTCTATTATTAACTCTACCCTCTCCTCAGGCATTGAGTTTTATGTTAAAGACAATATTAATCCTAAAGAAATGTGGAACGTTCTTCAAAACAAGCTTACTTTAGTAGACAATTGGGGCCTCCAATGTACACTCAAGCACAACTTCTACAAGATGAGCTATGATGGTAAGGAGACAATCACAACATATATAAACCATCTTCGGGTATTTCAACAACAGCTCCAAGGAACAAATAACAAGATCTCAAATAATGAACTTGTAAACTGAATAATGACCTCTCTTCCCACAAGCTGGGAGCAATAAATCATCACCCTCAATGATAGATAAGATCTTACACTTGATGACTTTGAGCGTACCCTTTGCAGTCATCAATCAAAGATCGCCGATATACCAACGCAAGTTATGAAGGCCTTTATGGTTACCAGACAGGCAGGTTACTAGCAAGGCAAAGGAAGAGGCTACCGTGGCCATGGTAGAAGCTTTCGCCCAATGGACTGTGGAGGTTTCAAACACCGTATCAGGTCTTGTTGGTACTGTCTCAAGCCAGGACACTCACAGAATGACTGTGGTATTAAGAAAAAGGCAGAAGAGGCAAAGAAAGATTGGATATGATGTCATACAGGCAAGGAACCAGATTCTGGAAGAGCCAGTGCTAGCATCTCGCTTGCGGACACCCATGCCTTGATATTGAAATGAGAGTCAGTGAAGTATGCCCCTAGTGACTGGTTCATCGATTCTGGTGCTACCGACCATATGTGCAATGAGCATAGTGACTTCTTCTCTCTGAAAAGATTGTCTTCATTGATCAATGTCGTGTTGGGTGATGGTACAATAGTATATACATATGGGGTGTGATCAATTCATCTAAGTCCCCAAATTCTTCTAAATCAAGTACTCTACATTCCTTCTTTAGGGATGAAGCTACTCTCTGTTAGTGCGATAACATGACTTGGATATCAGGTTATCTTCAATGACTTAGGTTGTCAAGTCTGGAAAGAAGGAAATGAGATACTCTCAGCTACACTAGAGGGTAACTTATTTAAGGTTAACCAAATACATCTAAACTTATGTAGGATAGCAAATGTGGCAACAAATAACATCACACCAGTGGCAAAAATATCACCTGCAAGTGGAATCGACTTGCAACTTTGGTATCAATAATTAGGGCACCTGAATACTCCTGATATATGATGTTTGGAGAATCTTTCTACTGGACTGCCAATCAACAAATCCAAACGAGCCTCTTCCTCGTGTTGTCCTTGCCTTGATGGCAAATAGTAATGGTCATTTAACTGGAAGAACGTTTCTTTACAGGTATTGGAGAAATTGGCCTTGGTCCATTCTGACTCCTGTGGACCTTCCCCTACACCATCCATTGTGGGAGCAAAGTATTTCATTATTTATGTTAATGATTATATACGTATGGTCTAGTGTTATTTCTTAAAGCAGAAGGCTGCTTCAGAGGTATTGGATATATTTAAAACATTTAAGGTGCTGGTTGAGAAGCACTCAGGGAAGTCAATCCTCCGCTTTCGCTGTGATAATGGCCATGGTGAATATGATAATTTGTTATTTCAGAAATTCCTAGCCTTTGAAGGAATATCCTACGAACTATTGGCTCTGTACATACAGCACCAGAATGGAATCAGTGAGTGCCCCAGTCGCACAGTTATGGAACGGGTATGGACAATGCTCCTTGAGTCACAACTCGAGGATCGTTTTTGGGCTGAGGCAGTTAACATTTCTGTCTATCTCCATAATCGTTGTCCTACATGAGCCCTTGATGGATGCACCTCATATGAGGCCTGGCATGAATCAAAACCTACCTTACAACTTTTATGACCATTTGGTTGTAATGCTTATGTTCATGTTCCAGCACAGCGTCACCAGAAGCTGGATACGAAGTCGCGACTTTGCACACACCTTGGTTATGTTCATAACATGACAAATCTGTGGCAGGTATGGGACAATGCCAGCAGCCGAGCTGTTCAGGTTGCCAATGTGGTGTTGGATGAGAATAGCTTTAGTGAGCATACCCATACACATTCTCTGCTCCCTTTGAGTACACTGTTGGTTGATAAAATTGACTACACTACTGCCAATGATATGTTCACAGAAGCTGGTAGTCTACTGAGTGAACCAACCAGTGGGAATATAATGTCACAGTTGTGCTAGGTTGGTCTTCTTAAAGATGATGATACTTCAGGTAGAATGTGCACCAACACATTCGAGGATAGAGTTAGTGTGTCTGATGTGCCTAATCCTGGTACTCACCTCCACACTTCATCCATGCCTATGAGAAGCAGTGTGGTAAGGCCCACAACTTTGAACAGCATGGCACCTGAGGAAGGCGAGCCCACTACTTCTTACAGAGTAGCTCACGATAGGAATCAATTACCAGCTTCTCAAAAGTCCACAAGAGCTAGGAAGCCTTCCTTTTGGTTAAGAGATAGTGTCACTTTTGCTGTGAGTGCAACTGTGTGCGAGGAACCTATGTCATATCGCGATGCTCATGAAGGCCCAAATTGCAAGCAGTGGGAGATGGCAATTAGAGAAGAGTTTAAGTCCCACATGGATAACAGTACATGGGAGCTTGTGGAGCTCCCCTTAGGAAAAAATGATATCACTTGCAAGTGGATTTTTAAGCTAAAGTCAATTGCAGATAATTCTACAATATTTAAGGCTCGGCTTGTAATCCGTGGATTCAAGCAAGTACCTGGTATTGATTTCCACGAAATGTTTGCCCTAGTGGCCAACTTCGTTACTGTTCGTATTCTGCTTGTACTTGCCACCCACTACGATTGGGCAATGGAGCAGATAGATGTTAAAATAGTATTCCTGCATCCGCAATTGCAAGAAGAAGTCTTCATGGCAATTCCAGAAGGATATGCAGAGTATTTGGATATGCCGCATACTGCAGGAGAATATCGTATTGTACATTTATTGAAAGCACTCTATGGTTTGAAGCAAGCACCACGAGCGTGGTATGAAGATATTAATAAGTTCTTCACAGAAGCAGGCCTGTCAAGGTCAAGTGAAGATCATAGTTTATACTTCTCTGCTGATATGATAGTTATCATTTATGTCGATGACCTAATTCTATTCGCTAAAGATATGCAATCTATAGAACGTATGAAAGCGAAGCTTGCTACAGCTTACCAGATGACCGACCTGGGACCAATTTGACAGTTTCTTGGTCTACAGATCAGCCGAAATCATCAAGCACATTCCCTTGAACTCTGCCAGTCATCGTATATACAAACTGTTCTTACTTGCTTCCAGATGTCCGATTGCAAAGGAATATCAACTTTGATGGAATCCAATCTTCAACTCCCTTGAAGCCTTGATAATGCTGAAATCCATGATAGGCTAGCTTATCAATCCAAGATCGGAAGCATTATGTACATGATGCTTGGATCCAGGCCAGATCTTGCTTTCACGATATCAGCCTTAAGCAAATACAATGACCGATGCTCTAACTCTCATCATATCGCACTTCAATGAGTCTTCCGCTGCATTCAACAAATACAGAATACTGGAATTCGATATCAAAGTTCAACTAGAGAGAATTTGGAACTTTTCCGAAATCCATATACTATACGGATTCGGACTGGGCAGGTGATACTAGTGATCGGAAGTCCACTGGCGGATATGTGTTTATTCTATGTGGTGGGGCAATATTATGGAAGACGAGAAAACAAGATGTTATTGCGATGTCTAGCATGGAAGCGGAAGATGTCGCACTAACTGAAGCAGCTAAGGAAGCTGTCTGGTTAAGGTAATTGCTAATTGAATTAGAATCGCGAGTTGTGACTGGCTCTATGCTCAATATTACAAGTAACCACTTCCATGGTACTGATGAGCAGTAGGGAGTGCCTGACCAATCATAACATCACGAAAGCAAAGTATTTCTAAACTCCCGTGGTCCTCCTCACAACCTCAAACAATCTATCCTGATAATCAGGGAGCTATTAAGCTCTCCGATAACCCTCAGTTCCATGTACGCATGAAGCATATCGACATATGACATCACTTTATTCGAGAAGCGCGAGAATGGAAAGAGGTAACTGTAACCTATATTCCTACTGCTGATATGACTGCCGACATCCTCACCAAAGCTCTTATGAAGGAGAAGCACTTGCAATATATGAGGGGCATGGGAATGGTAGACCTATTGTAGAAAGGAGTAAATCATTTTTTTTCTTTTTTTTTTTTATCCTTTCTTTTCACACCCAACACTCTTTTTCCCTGGCAAGCAATCTTTTCCCAAAAGGTTTTTTTCCTTGCCTGGTTTTTTGATGAGGTCGTGGTAATTTGATAGTTTATCGCATTTCTTGGTTGACTGGCTTCAATCAATACTACAGAGAAGTGGGAGTGTTGGAATATTGTCCCTAAGTTGCAATTTCATACCTACTATTGATTTCCTATATGATCTTCATGTACTTTCCGTTATACCTTACTTGATGTCTGAAACTGTTATCAACCTGTTGTCTCTGAACTGTTTCCTCTCTATCTCCTTGCAGTGAAAATTTCTCTCTTGTTTCCTTTCTGTTTCCTTGTTGTTTCAAAGGGACAAGACTTTAGCCCCGTTACTGGAGATGAAAATTTTCATCCACACAGGCACCGGATAAGATGTAGATCATCTTGGGTTAAAAGGGCCTTGTTATCTACTTAGAAATGATATGCGAATTCTGACCTTTCAATTGTGTGCCTAAGATAATCTCCTCGTGGCTTTTTATCCATCATTCCTCCAGCTATACCTTTCTCTCTTCACATTACCAAATGATTTATTTTACTTCAGTTGGATACCTTAGTCAAGTATAAGCTACCTGACAGATAAGTACTTAGATGCTTAGTAAGAGTGGTGATTATCCTGCTAGTCAGGATAACTATTATAGTCAAATGACAAAGTTACTGTATTTTCTTAGTAGTGCTTGGAGGTGAAGTTATCCTAACTTTCGTAAAGAGTTATTCTACCTTGAGCACTTAGATACCTTAGTATAGAATCTAGATACTCTACCTTATAGGTAACTTGTTATACAGGACTTCAGTGAAAGTTATTTCAATATTTGTTATACAAAATTAGTATTTATTATAGAGTGAGGTGCGACAGGTTTTTGGTTTGCTGCCCCACTCTTAGTACAGCTCAAGGTCAACTTCCTGTCCTCCCTGCCTTCTCTCACAAAGGACCCCATTCAGGCGATGGGGTGGGGCAGGGATTCTTTTCCCTCTATCTATTACATAGGCTATTAGGCAGATGTCAAACTCGGGTATAATTGGGGGACATAGGCCAAAGTCTTTGATTAGAGAATCTGTCAAGAAAGGCTTGTTGCGATAAATAGATAAAGTAAAGACTTGAAACGGTAGAACAATATTATATTAATAAGATCGCTTCTCCATTGCTTGATGATATCTGTAAAGCTCAGGAGGTACTTCTTGATATTTATATCTTACATCTGAGTGTTTGTGGACTACTTCTGAATACTATGCCTACCAACTACTACTCTGATTTAATATACAAGTGTGCAGGATCTCATAAGTGTGAGTACCATTTGATCTTGAAACTTCTCAAACCCTTTTACAGTTACGGAATAGTATTCCTCCACTGAGATGACTGAGCTATTTGTTTTACCAAACAGCTGTCTTCAACTTAGTTAACTGTATAGACTATTATATTATTTCAGTCTCATTGACTATCTTGCCAGTAGTCTCTGTGATTATGAAGTGATCATTTTCATGTCAGGCTACCAAGTGTGAATCGCAAGTTCAAGCGCGACGTGCCAACCTCTTATGGATCTTTGACTTATCTAGGTCTTCCTTTCTGAGCGTCGTTGAAATTTTCTATCATTTGTTTCATAAGTATATTTCCTTTAAATAACTCATATTCCTCTCCTTAGTTATATTTCAGGTTTACCTATAGATCACAAACATTACTACAGCTAGAGCATATACATGGAGTATTTCGTTTATATTTCATGACAACGATGGAATAATTCGATATATATTTTCTTATTGGATGTGCGAGATGTTTCGGTTATTCTTACTTATGTACTGCAACCTTTTCAGAAGGTGCATCTCATATTGTTTTTCCGCTTAAAATCTCTCACACCATTACGATTTATATATATTTTATTTGGGATTTACAGGGCAGTTTTTCGGGGTCAAACTTGTTTGCACTTATGGTTTTACAAGATTTTCCCGCTTATTTCTTTTCTTCGCTTAAGTATGTGCACCTGTATATATAGCTGGTTACCGCTCCGAGTGTGAGAAAGTATTAAGGACAAGAACCACCACCAATCTGCCTTCCTACTACCATTCTCCTTGTCTCAATATACCTACAGTATATCTTTAATACTGTATTGTATTCTTGTACTCAAGCTATTAAGATTGTGCCACTACATACAAATTCAATATGTTATGAGCCCGACATATTCATAGTCATACGACATATACCTACACACTTCATTTAATAGACCTTCTACTACTCTACCTCTTATGAATGAGGTTATCGCTTCCTCCATCTGAACAGTTTTATCGCTTCCAAACTACGGTCTCAACTATCTCGCTTAACATCAGAGCTTGTATCCCCCACAATCCTAACCACACAGGCATACACCTTATCGCTTCCTATAGTGAAATAAGGTACTCGATTGGCTAGACTTATTATTTAAATTCCAACACAAGTACTGATACTTAAGCGATATGGACAAAAGTTCCTCTGCGGCTGCAGTACCACTCCCAACACCCCCAGCACCACCTGCCGTACCACTCCCATCAACTCCTACCCCAGCTGCTACAGCTGCCAGAAATATCGCCAACAATTCCAAACGTTCTTGGGCACTATCTTACAAACTAAGCTCCATCCCAAAGCTTACTGGGCCTGACAACTATAGATCATGGTGTGACATCTGGGAGTATGTTCTGGGACTATATAACTGCTGTGACATAATGACGGAAAGAGAAATAATACCGGAACCATTCGAAGATGAAGAAGGGGAAAACAACACCGAAAAGACAGATGAGTTTAGAGATCGATACCAATGGGCCTCGACCTATTTTCTTGAAACAATAGACTCCCAATGGCTAATCCTCGTATCAATACACAAAATACAAGCAGCCATATGGAAAGCATTCCAAGATAAATTCGCAAGAGAAAATACGTCCTCTTTCTTCGAGCAACTCAACGCAGTCCTCGATGCCAAATATGATATGGACATACCAATAGCTGATCACATTAATACATACGATATCCTTTGTAATTAAATGCAACACTGTTGCTCTGCCTCCGCCGCTGACAATCGATATGCTTTTCTGTTTGTTTTTAGAACGGTTTTCAAATCAAGCAAAGCAAAAGCTGCTGTTCTTCTCCGTTCCCTTCCTCAATCAATGAGTAATATAATTGATAACCTCTAGACCAAAGAGGACCTTACCTACGATCACGTCTACAATAAACTGTTGGACTTGAGACCTTCGGTTAATTCTGAGGCAGACAAAGTATATAAAAGCACTGATGTCAAAGAAAAAGGAAAAGAAAGAGACCCAGTTCGAAGGACACTAGTCAATACCAAGGAATGTACCTACTGCAAAAAGCATTACCCCACTGCGCAGTCAGAAGGACATACCTGGAATGAGTGTAATAAACTCAAGGCAGACAACCAAAAGAAGAAGGAAAGAAAGGTTGTTAACTCAGCTAAGTTCAGAAAGGAAGAGATATCCGAACCAGTCAGTACATCCTCCTCCCTCCACACTATACAAAGAAATCCTCACGCACTCAATTGTGTAATCGATACCGGTGCAAGCTCACATATGACAAAGAACCTAGACCTTCTTATAGACTATGTACCTTCTCAAAGTACCATTAAGTTAGGAGATGACTTAGTGATAGAGTCATGCGGTTTAGTAATGGTTAGACTCATGGCCAAAACCTCAAAAGGTCATGTAGTTCTAATAGTCTTACAACAAGTACTCAGGGTTCCCAAGTTGGGGAAAAGCAACTTAATGTCATGGTGCACTGTGGTTTCGATGGGAAAAGGAATTTCTTTAAGTAGTGAAGGGAAAGACATGTTCATTTTAGAGAAAAATAAAAAAGAAGTGATTTGGGGAAAACTAGACAGTCAAGACTATGTTGTGTAAGAAGAAAAAGAAGTAGCGAACAAGATGACTTGCCAACAATAGCATGCAGCACTTGGACACCCTTCGCCTCCTTACCTCTAAAGCAACAACTACAGCGATGATTTTTTAATCCCCAACGTTTTTAAAAACTGGCATTGTGAAACCTGCATCATCTCAAAGTCAACAAAGCACAATCCTGAAGCAACAGAAAACTGATGTGAAAACTCTTTCGAACTGATTCATTCAGATCTCAATCGAAAGTTCTCATCCTCGTCCTTTGGCAACTCCTGGTACTATGTCACATTCATCGATGACTACACGATACACCTGGGTTTATCCGATTAAAGCTAAGTTGGACACCTAAAAGTATTCAAATAATTCATCAAAGAGCGACAAATACAGGATACCACTGTTATTAAAAGATTCCGAACAGATAATGGAGGAGAATACGTTAACAATAAAATACTTTTATTGCTACAGAAGCATGGAATTCTACATGACAAAACCCCTCCCTATTCTCACGAATCCAATGGTGTTGCCGAATGGTACAATAGGCCGATAATCACAGCGACACATTCTATACTAAAGAAATTACCGCTACGCTTATGGGCTGAAGTGATCACAAGTGCTGTATACCTAAGGAACAGACTCCCTAATCGATCCATAGGAAACTCAACACCCTATGAATCTCTCTATAACAAAAAGCCGTTGATAAACCATCTTCACCCATGCGGGACCAAATGCTTTGTCCATATACCAGAGGAAATACGCAAACCTGGAACAAAGTTACAATCCCGTGCGATAGAAGGATACCTTGTCAGATACACTTCTTCTAACAAGATATACCGGATATACATCACTTCAAAGCATAAGATTTATGAAACACGACGGATCCACTGGATGAACAAGACAATACAACTGTCACTTCCATCAGAATCTCTACCGGAACCGGAAACCTATGCAGAGGTTTTTCTACCTCCCAATCCATCTCCATACGAGTCACTGGAATCGAAAGCAGAAGAAACACCACCAAAACTGACCATTGAAATTGAAATACATCCTCCTCCACCACCAGAAAACCCAGAAGAATATGATGAACTCGCAACACCAGAGGCAATCCTGGAACCACCTGAACACGAGGAACACCCGGAGGTACCACCTGCCACACAAACCAGATCTGGAAGACTCATTCGACCACCCCAGTACTATGGCAGAAATGTCAAAGTACAAGCTAATGAGGAACCCCTGATGTGTCACCAAGCAACCACTAGTTCGCTTAAGGAATACTGGACCTCAGCTATGGATGATAGGATAAAGGCACTGAAGAAGAATGAGACTTTCGATGAAGTAGATAAGCCAATAGGAAGAAAAATAATCGATAGCAAGTGGATATACAAAACAAAATGAAATGTTGATGGTATACTGGAAAGATACCATGCAAGAGCCGTAGCCAAAGGTTTTTCCCAAGTACCTAGATTTGACTTTGAAGACACCTTCGCACCAGTTATCTGTTACAAATCACTTCACTTCCTGCTAGTGGTATGTGCCAAGAACAAATAGCGACCAGCACAATTCGATGTTAAATCAGTTTTCCTTTGCGGCGAATTGAAAGAAGAAGTCTACATCAGACCATTACATGGGTACAGTAATAGAGACAAAATATGGCGACTTAACAGATGTCTCTATGGACTTAAGCAATCTACGAATGAATGGTATGCTCTGCTCGCTAGATACTTAACATCAAGAGGCTTTACGATATCATCCTTAGACCCATGCATGTTCGTTCACAATAAACACAACATCTACATATCAGTTTATGTTGATGACATCACCATATACTCGGCTGAAACCCCGGAAGCTACCTCTCTGATAGAAGACCTGAAAATGGGATTTGAGATTACTGACTTAAGAGAAGCTACATTCCTGCTCTGCCTCCACATTGCATATACATTAGATGGAATACACCTTACCCAAGAACGATACATCATGCCAATCCTGGAAAGGTACTCAATGGAAAACTCACGCTCTGTATCCACACCCTTACTGCAAGGCATTCAACTATGGAAAGGAACAGAAGAGGAACAGATACCTGACCCCTCCACATACCAATTGATAATAGGATCGCTTATATATTTAACTACTAGCACAAGACCCAACCTAGCATATACTATTTCATTTCTCTCTCAACTTTCTTCATGTCCAATGGAACAACACCTCAAGGCGGCAAAACATGTCTTAAGATACATTAACGGTACAAAGAATATTGGACTCCACTACCCATATACTACTACAAACGCTATCGATACCTAGGTCGATGATGACTTTGCTGCGTGTTTGGATACTCGCCGTTCCTTTAGAGGATACATTGTGCTCTTCAATAGTACTTGTATCTCTTGGCGATCCAAGAAACAGGCCTCAGTTGCAATATCTACAACTGAAGCGGAATATGTAGCTATGTCACTAGCTGCATGACAGATTCAATGGTACATGAAAGATCTCAAAGACATTCGCCAAACCGTACCTATCACCTTGCATGTGGATAATACTGGCGCGAATTTCCTAGCCACGAATCATCAGTTAAACGAATGAACAAAACATTTCGATATACATTGCCATAAAATATGCGAAGAAATTGATAATGGCTCGTTTATACTATTTAAGGTTGCATCGTCAGAAAAGCTAGCCGACATATGTACTAAGACTTTGGCGAAACTGGCACATGAGCGTTTAATGGGACTGTTGGGCTGTAGATAATAAGGGGAAGTGTGGAAATTTTCTATCATTTGTTTCATAAGTATATTTCCTTTAAATAACTCGTATTCCTCTCATTAGTTATATTTCTGGTTTACCTATAGCTCACGAACATTACTACAGCTAGAGCATATACATGGGGTACTTCGTTGATATTTTATGACAATGATGGAATAATTGGATACATATTTTCTTATTGCATATGCGAGATGTTTCGGTTATTATTACTTATGTACTGCAATCTTTTCAGAAGGTGCATCTCATATTGTTTTTCCACTTAAAATCTCTCACACCATTACGATTTATATATATTTTATTTGGGATTTACTTGGCAGTTTTTCAGGATCAAACTTGTTCACACTTATGTTTTTACAAGATTTTCCAGCTTATTTCTTTTCTTCGCTTAAGTATGTGCACCTGGATATATAGTTGGTTACCGCTCCGAGTATTAGAAAGAATTTAGGACAAGAACTGCTACCAATCTGCCTTCCTACGACCATCCTCCTCATCTAAGTGTGCCTACAGTATATCTTTAATACTGTATCGTATTCTTGTACTCAAGCTATTAAGATTGTGCCGCTACATACAAATTCAATAAGTGTGTATTAGGCAGATGGTGAACTCTAGTATAACTGAGGGACGTAGGCCAAATCTTTGATCAGAGAAGCTGTTGAGGAAGGCTCGTCTTGAGAAAATGGTTAAAGTAAAGATTTTAATGTGTGAAACAATATTATATTGATAAGATCTCTTCTCCATTGCTTGATGATGTCTGTAAAGCTCAGGAGGTACTTTGATATTTATATCCTACATAGGAGTGTTCGCAGACTACTCCTAACTACTATACCATGAAGTACCACTCCGGTTGAAATACGCAAATGTCTAGAATCTTATAAGTGCGAGCACTGTTTGACCCGGAAACTTCTCACATCCTTTTACGGTTACAGAATTGTATTCTTCGGTTAAGATGACTGCACTATTAGTCGTACAGAAATGCGGTCTCCAACTAAGTTATCCATGCAGACTATTATATTACTTTAGTCGTGTTGACTGTCATTCCAGTAGTCTCTTTGGTCATGCAGTGATTAGTTTCACACCAGGCTACCTAGTACTAATCGCAAGTCTTAGCCCAATGTGTCAGTGTCTTAAGGGTCACTGACTTATCAAGGTCTTCCATTCTGAGTATGCTTCCCCTTGGTCTGCCAGCCTCCGTAGAGGGGTCCGATTACTATGACCAACTAATGTACAGCTGATCCCAGAAATGACTGGGTGGATTCAGTATGTCCTCAATAGCTTCCACTACAGAGACATCCTCTTCGAGAATTTCGCCAAAAACGTCCTCTCACTTTCATCCTATAGTTTAGGAAGCCTAGTCTTGTAGCCTACTATCTCAATGCGCCACTGACAGATCTTTTCCATTCAACTTCTTCCACATCGCTACAGGCCCCCTCTCATATATCCTGTAAACAGCATGGAGTCGGGCGGAGGGCGGCGACATCTATGATATTATGAGGTGGCGTTCTTTGATTGGACATTTTAGTTACAGGATGAAACTCGCGAAATCTTGCTAATGATGTATGGGCTCTATCAGGAGGCCGCCAAGGGGTGTTGGCCTTCGGTAAATCAAGGGTCAGTGTGCAGTTACCCTACTGTGAGGTCTGTGCACTTGTCTCGGATTTCCAGAGGATTAAGATGAGCTCCTTTCTTTTAGGCTTTGCCTCGAATGCCTTTATAACTTTTAATAATTCTTCTAAATACATTTTAAGACTAGGTGTAGTCAGGGTAAAAAACCTTCCACATTTACTTGACCACAGTAGGAAAACCTTTTCCTTACTACCTTACTTCTGCCCTTCCTGGCATGTCGGGATTTTCATTATCAAAATTTTCCACAACTTCCTCTGTATTTTCTAAACCGGTAGCTGGTTGCCATGTATTCTCATCTTCTACACACCCTTGCCATTTGGCGAAGTACCACAGTTCCCACTTTTCTTGATAGCAGCTGCGTACCTATTTTCTCTAAGAACCTATCTCGCTTCTTACTATTTTTTCAACTTCCCATTGTAGATTGCCATCAATGTCCTCCAGTTTTCTACAGAGTTATTGGTGATTGTCATGAACTGATTTGTGGTAGGGTTCCATTAATATGATTAGAAATATGGGATGAATGTTCCTTCGATCAGATATGTGGAGCTTGAAGGCTCGTGATCCTTATTTTTCCAAGATTTGGGAAAGGCCATATAGCTTCAGCCTTAGCTTCTTTGATTTCCATCGTGTATGAATGGCTTTTGTGTTTAATATTACTTTATCCCCAATCTTGAAGTCTAGCTGTTGTCTAGCTTTCCAGTCATAATATTTTGACATTCCTTCCCATGTCTTTTCTAGTGACCCTTTCCCTAGTTCATGTATTGCTGTAACTGCCTCACAGGAGATGCGGTAAACGTAGGGTTGGCGGGCTTTGTTTTTACTGAAAGTGGTAACTAGCAAAGCAAAGTCCGGAGGCTTTAACTGAGGTTGTTGAAGAGAGTTCTTACTATATCACAACTACTGAAGTCTCAGAGATGTTTGGTGGATCTCAAACTAAAGATTCCCAAAAGCCAACTAAAGAAGGTAACTGTTCAACCAAGTATATTGAAAACTCTGCCTGTTGAAGTCTGCCTCTTCTAACGTGAAGAATAGCAGTTCTTAAATACACTTCTTAGGCTACTGAGAGCCTTGTTCTCATAACATATAAGACTCGAAAATGGTAGCCTTGAAACAAAACATAAAATATATAGAGTATCAAACTGATACTCAAAACCAAATATAATCATATAGAGTATCAAACCGATACACGAAACCAAACATAAAACATATAGAGTATCAACCGATACTTGAAACCGAACATAAAACATATAGAGTATCAAACCAATACTCGAAACCAAACATAAAACATATAGAGTATCAAACCGATACACGAAACCAAACTTAAAACATATAGAGTATCAAACGCTATATTCTCAGGCTAGAGGCATACCTTGTTTCCTGAAACAAATTCAAAACACAATCAGTATTAACTGATACCTGAAAATCCTAAACCAGTAACCTGTACTGGTTACAATTGCTATAATCTAGTTTGTATAGAGTGTTGCTCCTGGATTTTGAGCTTCGCACTCCTTCATCCACTCTTTCCTTGGATGGAACCTGTAGTTCACACAGAATTGTGATATCCCACGAGTGTTGCATACGGAGTTGTTATAGGCATGTTCAGCTAGTGTAGTAGCTGATACCAGTCATCCTGATTTTATGTGATAAAACTTTGCCGGTATCCTTTGAGCACTTAGTTGGTGTGTCCAGTTTCTGCATCAGTTTGAGGGTGGTACACCGCTGACATTCTTTGCTTAATTTCTAGTGCATTGCAGAGGAATCCCCAGAATTCTCCTGCAAACTTTGAGTCTATGTCCAAGACTATTTTGGTTGGCAGGCCATATAGCCTCCATACTACTTTCAGGAATGTATTTGTGATATCTTTAGAAGTAGCCGATGTCTGTAAGTGGATGAAAGGTGCCATCTTTGTGAATCAATCAACTACAACCATTATCTGAGTGCATTCTTGTAACTCTGGTACTTGTGTTGTAAAGTCAACTGTGATGGATGCTCATGCTGCGCTTGGTATTTGCAGTAGTTGCAACAATCCATCCTTAGCATGTCTAGAAGATTTATTATGTTAGTATTCATCGCAGAATCGTATGTAGTCATTGACCCATTCTGCAAGTCCTTTCCTGTAGAAGTGCCACTAGATAATCTGCTAGGTTTTTTGTTAGGCAGACGCCAATCTCTAGTACAATTGAAAGACGTAGGCTGAATATCTTCGTTCGGAGAATCTGTCGATGAATGTGCATCGCGATAAAAATGTAAAATAAAGATTTATAAAGTAAACAATTGTATATTGATAAGATCTCTTCTCCATTGCGTGATGATGTCAGTAAAGCTCAGGAGGCACTTCGATATTTATATTCCCCATCTGAGTATTCACGGACTACTTCTAACTACTATGCCTATGAAGTACCACTCTGGTTTCAATATGCAAATGTCCAGAATCTAATAAGTGCGAGTCCTTTTTGACCCTGAAACTTATCACACCCTTTCATGGTTAAGGAATAGTAGTCTTCCGTTGAGATGACTGCGCTATTTGTTATTCCGAACAGCAGCCTTCAACTTAGTTATCAACATAGACTATGATATTACTTTAGTCTTATTGACTATCATTCCAGGGGTCTCTTCGGTCACGAGGTGATCAGATTTACGTCCCGCCACTAAGTGCCAATCACAAGTTCGATCCCAACATGTCAACGTCTTAAGGATCTTCGACTTATGTAGGTCTTCCTTTCTGATCGTGCTTCCCCTTGGTCCACTGGCCTTCGTAGAGGAGTCCTATTACTTGGACCAACCAACACACAGCTGATATCAGAACAGTATGGGCAGATTTGGTATGCCCTTAATAGCTTCTGCTACTGGGACATCCTCTTAGAGTATTTTGCCGAAAACGTCCTGTCACCTTTAGCCCATAGTTTAGGAAGCCCAACATTGAAACCTACTATCACAACACACCTCTGCCGGATATCTTTTGTTCCACTTCTCAGATGTTGTTAAAAGGTCCCCTTTCATATATCCTGTAAACAGCATGCGGTTGGACGGACGGTGGCGACGTATATGGTATTATGAAGTGGGCTTCATTGATGGAACTTTTAGGTTACAGGACGCAACTCTCGAAATCTCGCTAATAACGTGCAGGCCCTATAAGGGTGCCGGAGGTGGGGGTTTGCTCTCGGGAAAAAATAGCGTCTGTGCCCAGTTACTCTACCATGGCTCTGGGCATATATTTCAGATATCCATATGCCTAACATGAGCCCCCTCTCATCAGGCTTTGTCTCGAATGCCTATATAACTCTTTTTATAATTTTTTGAATACATTTTAAGACTCAGTGTGGTCAGGATAAAAAACCTACCACGTTTACTTGGCCAATGCAGGAAAACCTTTTTCTCACTATCTTACTTCTGCCCTTCCATGCATGTCCAGATTTTCATTATGAAAGTTCTCCACAACTTCCTCCACATTTTCCATAGCGGTAGCTGGCTCCAATGTGTTCTCATCCTCTGAACACACTTGTCATTTGATGAAGTACCACAATACCCGCTTCTCTTGATAGTGGCCATGTACCCATTTTCTGTAAGAGCGAACCCCGCTTCTTACTACTTTTTCAACCTCCTCTGGTAGAACGCCGTCAGTGTCTTCTGGTTCTCTATGAGGTTGCTGGCGATTATCATGAACTGATTTGTGGTAGGGTTCCAGTAATGTGACAAGGTATATGGGGTGAATGTTTTATTGGTTAGATATGTTAAGCTAGAAATCTCATGATTCTCATTTCTTCAAAATTTGGAAAGGACCGCAAAGCTTCGGACTTAGCTTGTTTGATTTCCAGCGAGTTTGAATGTTCTTCGAGTTTAACATTACTTTGCTCCTGATTTTGAAGTCTAGCTATTGTTAAGCTTTCCGGTCAGAAAACTTTGACATTCCTTTCCATTTCTTTTCTAGTGATTCTTGTGCTAGTTCATATATCATCTTAATCTAGCTCGTGTAATTTGTTGCTCCCGGATTTTGAGCTGGTTGCTCCTTCATCCACTCAGTCTGTGGATAGAATCTGTAGTTCGCCTAGAATGGTGACATTTTGGAAGTATTGGTTGCGGAATTGTTATAGGCATGTTCAGCCAATGGTAATAACTGATACCAAGCATCCTGATCATAGTTGACAAAACTTGGCAGGTATCCTTCCAGCACTTGGTTGGTAAATTTAGTTTCTCTGTCAGTTTGGGGGTGGTAAGTGGTTGACACTTTTTGCTGAATTTCCGGGGCGTAGCAAAGGGATTCTCAGAATTCTCCTCCGAATTTTGAGTCCATGTCCGAGATGATTTCAGTAGGCAAGTAGTACAGCCTCTATACTTCTTTCGTGAATGCGTTTACGACATCTTTGGCCATAGCCGATGTCTGTAGCCCAATGAAATGTGCCATATTTTTAAATTGAGCAACTGTTAGGCGGACGCTAAACTCAAGTATATAACTGAGGGACGTAGGCCAAAAATCTTCGATTGGAGAATCTGACGAGGAAGGCTCGTCTCGATAAAAGAGGTAAGGCAATGATTAAAAGCGTAAAACAATATTATATTGATAAGATCTCTTCTCCGTTGCTTGATAATGTCTTTAAAGCTTGGGAGGTACTTCGATATTTATATCCCGCCTCTGAGTGTTTGCGGACTACTTCTAACTACTATGCCTCTTAAGTACCACTTTGGTTTTAATACGCAAACCTCCAGAATCTTATAAGTGCGAACACCGTTTGACCCTGAAGCTTATCACACTTTTTCGCGGACATGGAATAGTATTCCTCTGTTGAGATGACTGCGCTATTTGTTATACCAAATAGTGGCCCTCGACTTAGATTTCCACATAGACTTATTGTATTACTTTAGTCTTGTTGACTATCGTTCCAGTAGTCTCTTCGGTCATGAAGTGATCAGGTTCATGCTGGGCCACCTAGTGCCAATCGGAAGTCCGAGCCCTATGTGTCAGCGTCTTAAGAGTCTCTGTCTTATCCAGGTCTTCCATTCTGAGCATACTTCTCCTTGGTTAGCCAGCCTCCATAGAGGAGTCCTATTACTAGGACCAACCAACTTACAGCTGATCTCACAAGGGTATGGGTGGATTCGGTATATCCCTAATAGCTTTCACTACTGGGATATCCTCTTGGAGTCTTTCGCTGAAAACATCCCATCACTTGTGGCCCGTGGCTTAGGTTGCCTAACTTTGAAAAGCCTACTATCTCAATGTGCCTGCAACGGAATTCTTCCGTTCCACCTCCCATATCTCGCTAAAGGTCCCCTCCCATATTTCCTGCGAACAGCACGTGGTTGGACGGACAGTGGTGACATACATGGTGTTATGAAGTGGGCTTCATTGATGTGACATTGTAGATATGGGACGCAACTCTAGAAATCTCGCTAATGACATGTGGGCCCCATAAGGGGGCCAGAGGGGGGTGTTAGCACTCTGGTAAATTGAGGGTCTGTGCCCAGTTACCCTACCCTGGGTCTGTGCGCATGTCTCGGATTTCCATATGCCTAATATGAGCTCCCTCCTACCATGCTTCGCCTCGCATGCCTTTAGAACCTTTTCTAAATTTCTTCTAAGCACATTTTAAGACTCAATGTGGTCAGGGTGAAAAACCTCCCGCATTTACTTCGCCACGGTAGGAAAACCTTTTCCTCACTATCTTACTTCTGCCCTTCCTGGCATGTCCGGATTTTCATTATCAAAATTCTCCAAAATTTCCTCCGTGTTTTCCATACCGGTAGTAGGCTCCCATGTGTTCTCATCTTCTGAACACCCATGCCATTTGACGAAGTACCACAGTTCCCACTTCTCTTGATAGTAACCAGGTACTTATTTCCTGTAAGAACGCATTTCACATCTTATTATTTTTTCAAGCTCCGATTGTCGATCGCCGTCAATGTCCTCCGGTCCTCAAGGGGGTTCCAGATGATTGTCATGAACTGACTCGCGGTAGGGTTGCAATAGTGTGACGTGGAATACGCGGTGAATGTTCCATTGATCGGACATGTTCAGCTTGAACGCTCCAGCTCAGCATTTTGCCACAATTTGGAAAGGACCATATAGCTTTGGACTTTGCTTCTTTGATTTCTGTCGGGTATGAATATTCTTAGCGTTTAACATTACTTTGTCCCTGATTTTGAAGTCTGGCTGTTGTCGAGCTCTCCGGTCATAATATTTTGACATTCCTTCCCGTGTCTTTTCTACCGATCCTCTTGCTTGTTCATGTATCGTCTTAATCAAGTTCGCATAAAGTGTTACTCCTAGATTTTGAGCTTCTCGCTCCTTCATCCACTCTGTCTGTGGATGGAAACCGTAGTTCCCATAGAATGGAGATATCCTATGAGCATTGGTTGCGGAGTTGTTATAAGCATGTTCAGCTAAAGGTAATAGCTGATACCAGTTATCCTGATCATAGTTGACAAAACCTCAAAGGTATCCTTCCAGCACTTGGTTGGTACGTTCAGTTTGTCAGCGAGTCTGAGGGTGACAAGCCGTTGACATACTTCACTTAATTTGCAGCGCTTTGCAAAGTGATTCCCGGAAGCCTCCGGCGAACTTTGAGTCCATGTCGGAGAGACGATTTCAGTTGGTAGACAGTGTAGCTTCCATACTTCTTTTAGAAATGAGTTTGCGACATCTTTCACCGTCGCCGTTGTCTGTAGTCCAATGAAATGTGCTATCTTCGTGAATCGATCGACAACTACCATTATCCGAGTGAATCCTTGGGACTCTGGTAGTTGGGTAATGAAGTCCACTACGATGGACGTCCATGCTGCGTAGGGTATTTGCAGTGGTTGGATTAATCCCTACTTAGCCTGACTAGGCGATTTATTATGTTGGCATTCATCGCAGGATCGTACATAGTCATTGACTCATGCCGCAAGTCCTTTCCAGTAGAATTCTCTGATGATTATTTCCAAAGTTTTTTCTTGTCCGAAATGTCCTGCAACCTTTGCATCGTGACATCCTTCTGCAACCTTGGTATATAGCACCTGACTATCTGGTACAAATAGTCTTTGCTTATAATATAGTAGATCGTCGGTTAAGGTCCAGTCTTTGAGAAAATCATTTCCTTCGTCTCGTAACCTAATGAGTTCTTCCCTCCATTGCCTCCAAGCTGTGTCAGTACCGATAGCTGCCTGTATCTCGCTTAGGAATTCAGGATTAAACTGCTTCATACCCTTTTGCAGGATAATGGCGTTTGACATTAAAACCTTTTTGGTGGACTTCTGAAATGTCATACCAATGTTCGTTGTCTTTAGCTGATGCCTGTAAGTAGCTGATGCTAGGTTCCTGCTCCTTGACGATCAAGGATCTTGTCGCTATATCGGTGCTTGCGAATCATGCGGCTCCTCGTTCTGTATATTCCAAGTCGTCTACTTCCATCATGTCTCAGGTGTTGACCATTTCTATCACTAGTTGAGCTATACGATCCGCCATTTTTCTTTGGCAGTCCACATCCTTATAGTTGAAAAGTACAACTTTGAGTTCGCCGGTGTAATTAGCATTTATTACTCCTGCGCCTGTGGAGATTCCGCTTCGGACCGCTAATCCACTTCTTGGGGCAACTCTTCGATAAGTTCATTTAGGTAGACCCACAGCTATACCCGTTCTTATCAATGCTGGTCCATATTTCAGGACAATGTCATCCTCTATGCCGTACAGGTCATGTCCTGCCACCATTCTTGAGCCCTTTGTTGGCAAGTATGCCTTTTTGCACAATCTTTTGACCCTAATGACGGGTTCTGTTTCACCTCTTCGGGGTTCCAAATCCAAATCCTTATCTCTATCCCAGTCTTCTCCTTCATCACCTACCATCGCTCCCAGTGATACCAAGAAACTTTCTCCTTTCAAAGTTTTCTGTTCGCGATACGTAGCTCCCTACGCAGGACGGTACTCCGGCCATCTGCTTAATGCATCAGGCTTTCCGCCTTTGGTGCCTGGTCGGTATACAATACGAAAATTGTATTCCACTAGCTTCTGAGCCCATCGAATTTGCCGGCCGCTCCAGACTTTCGAGGTGAGGAAGTATTGTAGGTTTTGATGGTCGGTGAAGACCGTAATCAGTTTTCCCGTCCCGATCAAGTAGTGTTTCCCTTCTTTAAACGCTTTGAAGATTGCGAGAAGTTCTTCATCATGAATCTCATATTTGCCCTCCGCCGAATTTAATTTTCTGGAATGGAAAGCTACTGGATGTAATCTCTTCGTGAAATATTGAGAAAGAATGCAAGCGAGCGCAAAGTCGCTAGCGTCTGTTTCTACCACTGTTTCTCTTTCAGGGAAAAAGTGATGTATTATGGGAGCTGTTGCCAACGGGTACTTTAGTTCCACAAAAGCCGTATCCTGCTCAACTCCCCATTTGAAATTTATAGGATTTCCTTGTAATATCTCGGTTATGGGTTTACAAATAGCTGAGAGGTTTTTGATAAATCGTCGCTACAAGTTGGCGAATCCAATAAAGACTTGTACTTCTTTAACCGACTTAGGTGCTTTCCAAACCATTATGGATTCCCCCTTGCGAGTGCTCATAGCGACTCCGTCGACCGCTACCATATAGCCCAGGAATTCTACCTCCATGGCATGGAAGGTTGACCTTTTTAGTGATACCGCTAACTGAAAGTCGGAGAGACTTTGTAAAACCTTTTTTACAGCTTCGATGTGTTCCTTTTCAACTTTTGAATAGATGACAATATCCTCCAGATAACACATGACTCCAACATCCAGGTATTCTTTCAGTACCTGGTTCATCATATCTTGGAAGGTTGCCGGAGTGTTAACGAATTCAAAGGGCATGACCTTATATTCGTAACGTCCGTATCTTGTACAGAATGCCGTTTTCCATTCATCTCCTTATTTTATACTAATCAAGTGGTAACCGTCTTTAAGGTCTGGCTTGGTGAAGATCTTTGCGCCAGCTACTCTATCTCTGAGTTCGATATAAGTGGAAGGGGATATTTGTTGAGGGTAGTAATCTTATTTAGATTTCGGTAATCCACAACTAGGCGTAATCTGCCATCTGGCTTTGGTACGAATAATATGGGTGCTCCTGCTGGCGATTGGCTCCGCGTGACTTTTCCCTGTTTGATGATTGTTTCCAAGTATTCCCGTAAAGCGTTAAGCTGTTTTTCGGACAGCGGATATATCGGCCCCCAGGCGGGAGTTGATCCCGGAATCAATTTTATTTCGTGGTTGAAGGTTTGTCTTGGTGCTAATTTTTCTGCCATCGGAGCTTCAAACAAATGTCGGTAATTCCAGTATTCTCACGTTATTGATTCTAGTACCAGCGTATTTTCGATGGCTCCGATTCTTGCAACGTGGTAGGCATTAGGATCCCAAGCGATGGATTTGTCATATTCAAACATATCCGCTATTCCTTCATCTTCTTCCACACAGTTTTCACAACATTTTACGGAGAAGGTCCAATTTTCTGCATCTTCTATGTGAGACACTGTGTGTTCACGATGCCACCAACTAAACGGGATTATCATTCTATAGTGACCGGCCTTAGCCACTTCACACGACACTTCCGAGATGTGTCGGTTTTTTCCTATTTCTAATTTAATAGGAAGGGTGTAACACTTTCCTCCTGAGGCAGCTGACGATCCCTCGAAGCCTAAGATATCAACTGTATTGTTGCACTCCACTGTAGGAACGCGAAGGTCTTCAACTAGGTCCTTATTGATAAGGAATACATTGGATCCTGCGTGTAACAAGACTTTAACTTTGCATCGCTTATCGTGTATGTGGAGGTAAGCGATCCCCTCCGGAAAGTTGTATTGTTTTTGTTTTAGAGCATCTAACTCCTCGCGCTTAGCGCGGATAAGATTTTCTTGGTTCTTTCGTTTAGCCATTGTTGGTGTTGGGTGTAGGTAACAAGATGTTTGTTACTACGCCCACATAGTTTCGACCATTGAGGTCTCCTCAGACAAACTAGTAACTCTTTAGCTTTAACAATCTGGGTCTACATACTAAGCAACGTTTCACCAATATGCAATTCCGCACAACTAGTTTTCAGGCTGGATGCCTTCCCCCGACACGCCAGACCTAGGCATATAGCAGATTTTCAGGGAGTTATTAGCCATTTTACTCCCCTGGTATGGGGTTCCCATCTTCACTGATCCTTTCCCTTAGGGTTTCGGCTATCCGTCCACCTTCCTCAGAGGGGCATTGCGCACCAAAGGGGTACATCCCTATCACACACTCTGGTCAGAAGGCAAGATAGTACATACGTCTAATACGACTCAGACTCGTGTGGTAGGTGGAACGGCCCGTGTTGGTTGTCCTCCTATCGTGTATTGTTATCAGGTAGATCCTGCATTGCTATGTCCCAACTTCTTCGGTATAGTAACTTGCTTGCACATGGGCAGTAGGTAACCACCAGGGGACTCGATGTTAGGCATATGGAAATCTGAGACATGTGGACAGACCCACGGTAGGGTAACTGCGCACAGACCCTCAATTTACCGGAGTGCCAACACCTCACCTCCGGCCCCCTTATGGCGCCCGCACGTTCATAGCTCAATGGAAGTATCACGTGACATCTATCAAGAGGTCACGTGTTCAATCCACACCGTCGTCAACGTTATTTTGGTATGAGATATTTTCTACCAACCGGACATACATGTTCGGAGCTCCCTGCACGACGGTACAAGACCCCCGACCGAGGGATTTCCTACCAATAGCATAGAGGGGACTCTGGCTAGAACGTAGGAAGTCATCTGAGAGAAATTGGTCGGTTGGTTGTTGAGTAATTAAGAACTGAAGACGGAGACCCCAGTACCCATACGGAAGTTGCAGTTGATGATACAACGGACAGACCGATGACACCCTACCTACTGAGATCAGCTGTATGTTGGTTGGCCCCGGTAACGGGACCCCTCTGCGGAGGCTGGCGGACCAAGGGGAAGCACGCTCAGTAGAAGGCCATAG
>JACCEG010000020.1:78385-107398 GCA_014065205.1 Tuber brumale
AAGAGATCTTATCAATATAATATTGTTTACGCTTTAAATCTTTACCTTACCTATTTAATCGAGACGAGCCTTCCTCGACAGATTCTCCAATCAAAGATTTTGGGCCTACGTCCCTCAGTTATGTACTAGAGTTTGGCGTCCGCCTAACACTCGAGGAACTTCGTACTGTTGGCTCATAGGCCATGTGGGCAAGTTACCTATCCCATCTTTCGATCAAGACTCTCCATATCTTGATTCTTGTTTTCGAGCTCTTAAGTCCCTCGTGGAGTCCCTTCACTTAGAGCCTACTTGCATCGATCCTGAAAGGAGAGACTTGCTTCGAGCTGCTTTGATCATTTTGAGTTTCCACTCCTGTAGTTGCACACGGAATACCCAATCCCTGTCGTGCCTGGTACCCAATACACCCCAGTCAAAGGGGGTTCTCATTTCGATTCCAGCTCCCTCTGGACACTCAATACCCAAACGCCATGGCCGTTGGTGCCAATGAACTCACCTAGGTCAGTTCCTCATCGTCCGCCAGTTCGCAAACTTTATTCACTCGGACTGGGTGCTGCACGGCTGCGACTTTGCGCGCTAATTTAGGCTTTACAGCAGCCGATCCTGCTCGATGAATTACCATTTTTATCAGTCTTGAGCTGACCATTGCTGCCGATATATGGGCGTCTCCCCAATACGTCTGATAGGTGTAGTTCTTCTTTTCACAATGTGCACAATCTCCTTCTTTTCTCCGCGTATCTATAACACTCTGCGGAATACCGGTATGTACCCGGTCAAAGTTTGTATGGGTAGTCTTCGCCGCACCTCCCCTTCTTTTCCAGGGCTTTTCCGGCTCATCGTCTCCTTTCCGCTTTCGTGGTGGGGCTCCACCTCCTTTGACATAAGGTTTAGTCTCCTTTTATCGCTGCGGTTTAGAGTCCCATCGGTCTTCTCTTTTGACCTCTTAGACTACTTTGGGCTTAGACGGTTTGTCACGTCCACTTTTCTCTCCGGCCCGAAGCCCTTCCGACCGCCTGCACAGTCTTAGCGCCTCTTCCCATTCTTGATTCGTTGTATACTACAGGGCTGACAATCTGTGGACAATTTGTTTTCCAAGTTTATCTTCCACATCCTGTCTCCAGGACTCTGCAGTCATGCGTGCATGAATGTTATAGTTATGCATGATCGTTAGGTAACGTTCAATACTACCAGCGTACTCACCTAGCTTCATAGATCGAAGTGCTAGTCATTCGGCTTCTACCGGGGCAAATTGTTTGATCATATTGTGTTTAAAACGAGTCAATGTTGCCAGTTCCAGTTGCTGGGTTTCCCCTTGAAGTCCCTCCATAGCCTTCCTATACCAGACTGCGTATGGTAGCACTAGTTCTCCTCTTGTATGACTGAGTGCATATATAACTCGTTCCCGAGCATCTTCCCAGATTCGCGGGTTTCTTTCGAAATAGTTGGTGCATTGCAAAATCTACACATATATATCTTGTGCTGGTTTATCCTCAAAGAATGGGGGTGGCTCTGATGGTTACATAATATTTAGTGCCATCGCGTTTGCAAGAGTCTCTGCCATACCAGAATGTTCTGGTGTCTGTCCCAGCCTGCATCGGCTAGGACTTCCTCTCCTTCTTCCTCTTTCAATGTCATCATTGTCATCATCACTCAGATCTCCGGGGTCACCTCCCTGGGCAGCTGAGGGGAATGCATCAGATGTTTCCTTGCCATTTTTCTTGTCTCGGCACGTAGGCAGAGCGTAATATTCCTCGTCATCTGTTTCTTGGACGGCGGGTAAGGTTGCAGGTCCTGTAGCTGCGGGACTTGGTACGGCGGCTAGTATTTTATTTATGGCCGCAGTTAACCCTTTTAGGGTTTGGTTTGTCTCGATATTCTGCAGTTGTTGCTGCTCTTGAGAGATGCGAATCTCCACTTGGCTGGTCACCTGATCTGTATGGATTTGTCCTAGGGTGCGGCTGACCTCTCTTTCGCGGGTGACGCACTGGGCACGAAATTCGTAGAATTCCGCCCTTAGACTAAGGACAACCTGTACCAGAGTCTGATCTCGTGCTAATGCCCCTTGGCTTTCTGGCTCGCGGGTTCCCTGTAACCTTGTGGTTACCTCTCCATGTTCCTGTTGACGTCTCACTTGGGCGTCTATCTTCTTTGCTACTTCTCATAGCATTTCTTGTTGCATCCCCTTGACCTCTGATTCCATGCCTGCCACCAGCATCAGCAAGATTGTAATATCGGTATCGTGGACATCTTGTCCCTCGGTGATTTGCTGTTGAACCTTAATTAATTTTAAGGTATTATCTTGGGTGGCTCTCTTCAGATGTTTGAAGGAGATATTGGCTTGGTCAAGGGAGGTATCTATATCCTGCCTTATCTGACCCAAGGTTATCCCAAGACAGGCAGCCAACCTTGCTAAGTTTGCAGCGTGGTCTCCTCCTGGTTTAGGCGTAGGGGTCCTTGATATTCGATGAGTGCTTGCAACACTAGAGGATCAGTGAGAGGGTATAATTCCTCTCCGGAACGCGGGTTTATGAGGTATTGACGGGGAGGGACTCCATATTGCCGAATCATCAGTTTCGTCCATCGTATCTGGACAGGTGTCCATGGGTTCTCCCGCCGTTATCTGTTTTCTCAGGTCTTGAGGTATCTCCACCATTGTGATACTTTCCAGATAGGCTAATTGCTTTAATAACCAGGCATGTGTGATTCCTGGTACTTCGTACCCGAGCTCTCGATATCCTTGAAAGGGTTTCAGGAATCGTATGTAAGGTATCCAACATACGAGATAGTCTAGAGGTGTAGGTATAAAAGGGTTCGGTTGATCCGATTCCAGATTCAGAATCTGAATCTCCCTTTTCTCGAGGTTTAGGATGTACTCATAGTACATGTAATGGTGTGTTAGGCCCAGGCCGAGGGGATGTCTGATCCTCGAATGACTGAGCGTGATTTTTTGGGTTGGGAGTACTGAGTAGTCCAGTTGACAATATCTTCTGACTCTGTAGAACTCCACTCATAGTTCGAATGGTGCCAGGTTCGATATATGCGAATGAATTGATCCCTCGTTGAGATCCCGAAAGGTATAGTGAACCACGATGGTTCTGGCGTATATATTGTTCTTCGATTTCGAATAGCTTGGTCTCAAATATTTCTTCGAAGGAATGAATATAGATGGGACAGTGAGGTGCTTCAAAGATATAATCACAGTCTGAGCTGAGGGTGGAGTTTGAAGTGAACGCGTAGTTCATATAGTGAGCCTTGATGACAGGAAAACTATCAATATACTGTTAGGCAGACACCAAAGTGAAGTATATAACTGAGGGACGAAGGCCAAAAATCTTCGATTGGAGAATCTGTCGAGGAACGCTCGGCTTGATAAAATAGGTAAGGTAAAGATTTAAAGCGTAAAACAATATTATATTGATAAGATCTCTTCTCCATTGCTTGATGACGTCTGTAAAGCTCGGGAGGCACTTTGACATTTATATCCCATGTCTAAGTGTTCGTGGACTACTTCTAACAACTATGCCTCGGAAGTACCACTCAGGTTTTAATACGCAAACGTCCAGAATCTTATAAGTGCGAACACCGCTTGACCCTGAAACTTATCACAACCTTTCGCGGACATGGAATAGTATTCCTCCGTTGAGATGACCACGCTATTTGTCATACCAAACAGCGGCCCTCAACTTAGATGTCTGCATAGACTTATTATATTACTTTAGTCTTGTTGACTATCATTCCAGTGGTCTCTTCGGTGATGAAGTGATCAGGTGCATGCCATGCCACCTAGTGCCAATCGCAAGTCCGAGCCCGACCTGTCAGAGTCTTAAGGGTCTCCACCTTATCCAGGTCTTCCATTCTGAGCATGCTTCCCCTTGGTCTGCCGGCCTCCATAGAGGGGTCCTATTACTAGGACCAACCAACCTACAGCTGATCTCAGAAGGGTATGGGTGGATTCAGTTTACCCCTAATAGCTTTCACTACTGGGATATCCTCGTGGAGTCTTTCCCCGAAAACGTCCTGTCACTTTCAGCCCGTGGCTTAGGTCGCCTATCCTTGAAGCCTACTATCTCAATGCGCCTCTGACGGATATCTTCCGGTCTACTTCCCGGATGTCACCACAGGTCCCCTCCCGTATATCCCACAAAAAGCATGCGGTCGGACAGCCAGCGGTGACGTATATGGTGTTATGAAGTGGGCTTCATTGATCTGATATTTTAGTTATGGGACGCAACTCTCGAAATCTCGCTAATGATGTGCAGGCCCCATATGGGGGCTGGAGGGTGGTGTTGGCACTCCGGTAAATTGAGGGTCTCTGCGTAGTTACCCTACTGTGGGTCTGTGCACATGTCTCGGATTTCCATATGCCTAACAGCAACTACTACTATTATCTTAGTACATCCTTGGAACTCCGGCAGTTGTGTGATGAAGTCCACAGAGATGGATGCTCATGCTGTGTAGGGTATTTGCAGTGAATGCAATAATATGTACTTAGTATGTCTAGTTGATTTGTTATATGGGCATTCATTGCAGGATCGTATGTAGTCATTGAGCCATGCTGCAAGTTCTATCCAGTGCAAGTCCCGCATAATGATCGCTAAGGTTTCCTCTTGTCTGAAATATTGTGCAATCTTTGCATCGTAACATCCTTCAGCGATCTTGGTATATAGTGCCTGACTATCTGGAACAAACAGTCTTTACTTATAATATAATTGATCGTCGGTTAAGGTCCAATCCTTTGTGAAATCTTTTCCTTCCTCTCGTAATCTAATAAGTTCATCCCTTTATTGCCTCCCAGCCACGTATGACTTGGTAGCTGCCTGTATCTTGCTTAAGCATTCAGGATCGAAATGCTTCACACCTTTTTGTAGGATAATGGCGTTTGTCGTTAGAACTTTTTCTGGCACTTCTGAAATATTGTACTAGTATTCCTTCTCTATAGCCGATGCCTGTAGGTAGCTAATACTAGGTTCTTGTTCTTTGAAGATCAAGGATCTTGACGATATATCGGAGGTTCCGAATTCTTTTGTCTCACATTTTGTCTCTTCCAAGTTGTCTACCTCCATCATGTTCAAGATATTGATCTTTTCTACTACCAGCTACGCTATTCGATCACCCATTCTTATCAGGCAGTCCACATCTTTATGGTTGTAAAGTACAACCTTGAGTTTACCAGTGTAGTAGGCTTCTATTACTCCGGCTCCATGGAGATTCCGCTCCAAACCGCTAATCCGCTTTCTGCAGAAACTCTTCTGTAAGTTCCTTCAGATAGCCCCACAGCTCTAGTTGCCCTTATTAGTGCTTGCACATATTTCTGGACAATGTCATCTTCTATGTCATACAGGTCATATTCTACCACCATTCTTGAGCCCTTTGTTGGCAAGTATGCCATTTTGATCAATCTCTTAACTATAATTATGGGTTCCTTTCCACCAGCTAGAAGTTCCAGATCCAAATCCTTATCTCCATCCCTGTCTTCTTCTTCATCGCCTACCCTTGCTACTAGTGATACCTAGAAATTTTCCTGTTTCAAAGTTTTCTGTTTGTGATGCGTAGCTCCCTCCCCAGGATGGTACTCTGGCTGTTGGCTTAATGCGACAGGCTTTCCCCCTTAGTGCCTGGCCGGTATACAATACGAAAATTGTATTCCACTAACTTTTGAGCCCATCGAATTTGAAGGGGCCACTCCCGACTTTCGAGGTGAGGAAGTATTATAGGTTGTGATGGTCGGCACAGACTGTAATTAGTCTTTCTATTCCGATCATGTAGTGTCTCCATTCCTTAAATACTACGAGGATTGCGAGAAGTTCTTTATCGTGAATTTTGTAATTGCGCTCTGCGGAGTTTAATTTTCTTGAATGGAACGCTACTGGATGTAGCCTTGTCTCGTAGTATTGAGATAGGATGCAACTGAGAGCGAAATTACTAGCGTGAGTTTCTACTACTATTTCTCTTTCTGGGAACAAATGGTGAACTATGGGGGCTGTGGTGAATCAGTATTTCAGCTCTACAAAAGTTGTATCCTGCTCAACTCCCCATTTAATGTGTTTTGGGTTTCCCTGTAAGATCTCCGGTATTGGCTTGCACATAGTCGAGAAATCCTTCATAGACTTGGGGTAGAATTTAGCGAATCCGATAAAGACTTGTACTTCTCTGACTGACTTAGTTTCTTTCTAAATTAATATCGATTCCACCTGGTAGGTACTCATAGATACTCCCTCGACCGCCACAATATAGCAAAGGAATTCTACCTCTTTGGCGTGGAAAGTCGATTTCTTTAGCGATACAGCCAATTGATAGTCTGATAGACTTTTTAAAACCTTTTTGACAGCTTCGGTGTGTTCTTTTTCATTTTTTGAGTAGATGAGAATATCATCAAGGTAACCCATGACTCCAACATCTAAGTATTCTTTGAGTACCTGGTTCATTATATCTTAAAAAGTTCCCAGGGTATTAACTAATCCAAAAGGTATGACCTCATATTTGTAGTGTCCATATCTTGTACGGAACGCCGTTTTCCATTCCTCTCCTTCCTTAATCCTAATCAAGTGGTAACTGTTTTCAAGGTCTAACTTGGTGAAGGTCTTTGGGCCAGCTACTTGGTCTCGAAGTTCGGACATTAATGAGAGGGAATCTTTGTTGAGGATAGTAATCTGATTTAGATTTCGGTAATCTACAACTAGGTGTAATCTGCCATCTGGTTTAGGTATGAATAATATTGGTGCTCCAGCCAGTAATTGACTCCGGGTAATGTTTCCTTGTTTGATCATGGTTTCCAAGTAATCCCATAAAGCCTTAAGCTATTTGTCTGATAGTTAAAATATCAGTCCCCATGGGGGAGTTGATCCCAGAATCAACTTAATCTCATGATCGAATGTTCATCTTGGTACTAATTATTCTACTGTCTGGGCTTCAAACAAATGTTCGTAATGCCAGTATTCTTGCGGTAATAATTCGAGTTCCACCGTATTTTCGATGGCTCCAATCCTTCTATTGTGGCAAGCATTTGGGTCCCACGTGACTGGTTGGTCATATTCGACCACATCCACTATTCCTTCATCTTCTTCCACATAGTCTTTGCAACATTTTGCGGAGAAGGTCCAGTTTTCTGCATCTTCTATGCCAGACACTGGGTGTTCATGATGCTACCAACCAAATAAAATTATTATTCCATAGTGACCTGCTTTAGTCACTTCACACGACACTTTAAAAATGTGTAGGTTCTTTCCTATTTCCAATTTTATAGGTAGGGTATAACACTTCCCTCCAGAGGTGGCTGATGATCCATCAAAGCCTAAGATATCAACTGCATTATTGTGTTCTACTATAGGAACCTGAAGGTCTTCAACTACATCCTTATTGATAAGGAACACATTGAATCCCAAGTCTAATAAGACTTTGACTTTGTAGACTTATCGTGTATATAAAAGTAAGCGATCCCCTCCAGACAGTTGTATTGTTTTGGTTTTCCTGCATCTAATTCCTCGCGCATAGCGTGGATTAGATTTTCTTGATTTTTGCATTTAAGCATCATTGGTATTGGATGTAGGTAACAAGATGTTTGTTACTACACCTGCGTAGTTTCGACCATTGAGGTCTCCTCAGACAAAGTAGTGATCTCTTTGGCTCTAACAATTTGGGACTATATACTAAGTAGTGTTTCACCGATACGCAATTGTGCACAGCTAGTTTTCAGGCTGGATGCCTTCTCCCAATACACCAGACCTGGACTCATAGCAAATTTTGAGGTGGCTATTAGCCATTTTACTCCCCGGGTGTGGGGTTCCCACTTTCACTAATCCTTTCTCTGAGGGTTCTAGTTATTAGTCCAGCTACCTCAGATGTGCCTAGCGCACCAAAGTGGTACATCCCTACCCCACACTTGGCTTAGAAGGCAAGATAGTACATATGTATAATACAACTCAGACTCGCATGGTAGGTGGAAAGGCCCGCGTTGGTTGTCCTCCTATCTTGTATGGTTATCAGGTAGCTCTTGAATTGAATATCCCAACTTCTTTGGTATAGTAACTTGCTTGCACACGAGTAGTAGGCGGCCACCAGGTGATACGAGGAACTTCGTACTTTTGGCTCCCGGACTATGTGAGCATGTTAACTATCCTCTCTTTCGATCAAGACTCTCCATATATTGATTCTTGTGTCTGAGCTCATAAGTCCTATACCGAGTCTCTTCATTTAGAGCCTACTTGCATTGATCTTGAAAGGAGAGACTTGCATTGCGCCGCTTTGATCATTTTGAGTTATGACTCCCATAGTTGCATATGGACTACCCGATCCCCGTCATGGTCAGTACCCAATACAGCCTAGTCAAAGGTGGTTTCCATTTCAATTCCTACTCCAAATGGATGCTGACTACCCAAGCGCTATTGCTATCAGTGCCGGTGAACTGACCTAAGTCAGTTCTGCATTGTCTGCCAGCTCCCAAATCTCATTTGTTTGAGCTGGTTGATGGACGGTTACAACTCTGAGAGCTAATTTAGGCTTTGCAATAGCCGATCTTGCATGGTGATATTCCATTTTTATCTGTCTTGGGCTGACCGTTGCCACCGATATATGGGCATCTCCCCAACATATCTGGTAGGTGTGGTTTTTCTTTCCACAATGAGTACAATCTCTGTCTTACTTCTGAGTGTCTATCATACTCTGTGGGATACTAGTATGGGCCTGGTCAAAGTTTGTGTGGGTGGTCTTAGTCTCACCTCCCAACCTTTTCCTAGGTTTCTCTGGTTTATTGTCTCTTTTCCACTTTTGTGGCGGGGCTCCACCTCCCTTAACATAAGGTTTGTTATCCCTTGGTCACTTTGGCTTAGAGTCCCATCGGTCCTCCCATTTTGACCTCTGTGACTATCTTTGGCTTGGACGGTTTGTCTCTTTTAAGCTTTTCTCTAGCGAGAAGTGCCTCTTCTGATTGACCACATTGCCTGAGCACTTCTTCCAATTCTTGATCTATTTTATATTGCAAGGCCAACAAGCTGCGCAAAATTTGTTTTGGCAGTTTGTTTTCGACTTCCTCCCTCCAGAATTCTCCTGTCATGTGTGCCCTGATATTTAGGTTGTGCATGACTGTGAGGTAATACTCGATACTGCCCTCGTACTTGATTAGCTTCACATCTCGAAGTGCTACTCATTCGGCTTCTGCTGCGGCAAATCATTTGATCATATCATGTTCGAAATCAGTCCACATAGCCAACTCTGGCTACTGCATTTCTCCTTGAAGTCCTTTGATAGCCTTCTTATACCAGATAGTGTAAGGAAGCACTATGTTTCCTTTCCTACAGTTGAGTGCGTATATAACTCATTCTCGGGCATTATTCCAGATCCACAGGTTTCTTTCGGAATAGTCAGTATATTGATTAATCCACACAAATATGTCTTGTGTGGGTTTGTTCTCAAAGAATGGGGGTGGCTCTGATGGCCGCTTTCCATTAAGCGCAATCGCATTGGCAAGTGTCTCTGTCATACCAGCTTGTTCTGGTATCTGTCCTTGCCTGCCATGGCTTGAACTTCCTCTCCTCCTACCTCTATCCTCATCATTGTCATCATCATCTTCAGGGTCCTCAGGGTTACCTCTTTGTGCTCTTGAGAGGGATGCATCTGCGGCTTCCTTGCCTTTCCCCCTCTCTCTACGTGTGGATGGGGAGTAGTAGTCTTCATGATTTCCCTTTTCTGGAACTGGTTGTAATGGTGCTGGGACTGGTCTCAGCTTTTCCTTGGTTGTATATGCTAAATCATTGATTGCTTTCACCAAGGACTTGACACATTCCATGGTGTCTGCAGCCATTTTCCATTACTCTCTTTCCAATGTACATATACTTGTACATTGTTCTTTCAAGTCCTCGTGTATGTCTACCAACCATGTAGTGCAGCCTTTATACCGCTACACTGTCTGATCGCAGAAGAGATCGAACTCATTGAGGTGTTTGGAAACAAGTTTGCCCAGAGTTTGGTCTCGAGCAAGGGATTCTTGTTCTTGCTGACCTAGACTACTATGTAACTGGGTGGTTACATTTTCGTAGACTTGCTTCCACAGATCTTGCTGGGTCAGTTTGGCTACCATGTTACAGATAATTGCCGCTTGAATATCCTTCACCTCTGACACAACCGCGGTTAACTATAACAATGAGATGGCTATCTTATTGTCGCGGAGGTCATGTCCTTCTTCCAGTTTCTATTGTACTTGCATCAACTTGAGTGCATTCTCTTAAGTTGTACCTTTCAGCCTATTTAAGGCAATATTGGCGAAGTTGATGGAAGTATCAATATCTCGCCGAATTTGGGCAAGAGTTATCCCTAAGCGTTTGGCCAAATTCTTTAGGTTGCCCTCGGCCTCCTTTAAAGGTTTAGGGGTCCCTGATCTTGATATCCAGTGTCCACTAGATATACGGGAAGAGCTTGGCCACATGGAAACATCTCCGCTTCAAAACCTGCAAGTGAGGGATGGATTTTTACTGAAATGAGGGGTATCACTGAAGGATGGGACATGTCCAAACTGGGCCAAACCCCTATCATTGGAGATGTCTGGCCGAGTATTCATCGGTTCTCCTTCCGTAATCTGTTTAGATCCTTTCGGAAGTTTTAGAATTTCTGCTATTCTGTTGAAAGGTTTTTCTGATAACCTTAATCCGAATACTGTGTCATCAGGTTCCGGGTCTAGTACCTCGTGCCAATATTCTCGATCTCCTCTAAAGGGTTTGAGGATTTTGATGAATTGTATGTGGTATAAGAAGTATTCTTTCGGAGATGGTAGAGAAGAGTTGGGGTGATCCAATTCTGGGTTTAGAACCTGGATTTCCCTCTTCTGAAGATTTAAAATGTACTTATAGTACACATGAAAGGTTTCTTAGGCCCAAACTGAAGAAGCTAGTAGTCTTTGGCTAATGGTACCTAGTTTCTTGTTCTCGGAGTACTGGGTACTCCAATCGACAAGGTCTTCTGCTTTGGTTGAACTCCACATAGTGTTCGGACTATGCCTGATGTGATTTATGCGATTGAATTAATCACTCATTGGGATCCCGAAAGATATTATAACCCACAAGGCTTCTTGCGTATACTCTTCTTCTATTATGAATAACCTACGGTCGAATATTTCTCCAAATGATTGCAAGTAAATCAGACAGTGAGGAGCTTCAAATATGTAATCAAAGCAAGAGCTGATGGTAGAGTTTGAAGTGAACTCGTAGTTCATATAGTGAGCTTTGGTAACAGGAGAACTATCAATATACTGTTAGGTGGACGCTGATCTCTAGTCTACCTAAAGAATCTTGGCCAAAATCTTCATTCAGAGAATCTGTCATGGAAGGTTCGTCTCGATAAAAAGGTAATGTAAAGATTTATAAAGGCAACAATTTTATATTGATAGGATCTCTTCTCCGTTGCTTGATGATATCTGTAAAGCTCGGAAAGCACTTCGATATTTATATCCCGTGTCTGAGTATTCGCTGACTACTTTATAACTACTATGCCTCTGAAGTACCACTTTGGTTTTAATACACAAACGTCGAGAATTTTATAAGTACAAGTACTGTTTGACCCTGAAACCTATTACACCCTTTCATGGTTACGGAATTGTATTCCTCTGTTGAGATGACTGCGCTATTTGTTATTCCAAACAGCGGCCTTCAACTTAGTTGTTCGCATAGACTATTATATTACTTGAGTCTTATTGACTATCGTTCCATTAGTCTCTTCAGTTATGAAGTGATCAGATTCATGCGCAGCCACCTAGTGCCAATCGCAAGTCTGAGCCCAACCTGTAAACACCTTAAGAGTGTCCAACTTATCTAGGTCTTCCTTTCTGAGTGTGCTTCTACTTAGTCTGCCAGCCTCCGTAGATGGGTCTTATTACAAGGACCAACTAACATACAGCTGACCTCAGAGGGGTATGGGTAGATTCGGTATGTCGTTAATAGCTTCTGCTACATGGACATCCTCTTGCCGCATTTCGCTGAAAACGTCCTGTCACCTTTAGCTCATAATTTAGGAAAGCCAACATTGAAGCCTACTATCTCAATGCGCCTGTGACAGAGTTCCTCCTTTCCACTTCCCAGATGTCACCAAAGGTCCTCTCTCATATACCCTGCAGTCAGGATGGGGTCGGACGGGCAGTGGTGACATATATGGTGTTATAAATTGGGCTTCATTGATAGGACTTTATAGTTACAGGATGCAACTCTCGAAATCTCGCCAATGACGAGCAGGTCCTATAAGGGGTCTGGAGGGGGGTGTTGGCTCTCCGGAAAATTGAGGGTCTGTGCGCAGTTACCCTACCATGGGTCTGTGCACATGTCTCATATATCCATATGCCTAATATTTTCTCTTGTCCAAAATGTCCTGCAACCTTGGCATTGTGACATCCTTCCACAATTTTGGTGTATAGTGCCTGACTATCTGGTACAAATAGTCTTTGCTTATAATATACTAAATCATTGGTTAAGGTCCAATCCTTGGGGAAATCCTTCCCTTCATCTCATAGCCTAATGAGCTGTTCTCTCCGTTTCCTACAAGCTGCATCTGTTTCGATAGCTGGCTGTATCTCGCTTAACAATTCAGGGTTAAACTGCTTCACGCTTTTTTGTAGGATAATAGCATTTGATATTGGAACCTTTTCCGGTACTTCTGAAATGTCATGCCAGTGTTTGTTGTCTTTAGCTGATGCCTAAAGGTAACTCATGCTAGGTTTCTGTTCTTTGATAACCAAGGATCTTGTTGCTATATCAGAGCTTCTGAATTGCGCAGTTCTATATCCTGTTTCTTCTGAGTTGTCTACCTCTATCATGTCTGAGGTATTGATTCTTTCTACTACTATTTAGGCTATACGATCGCCCATTCTTATCTGGCAGTCCCTCTCTTTATAGTCAAAGAGTGCAACTTTGATTTCACCGGTGGAATCGGCATCGATTACCCTCACTCCAGTGCAGATTCTGCTTTGAACTGCTAACCTGCTTCTGGGGGCAATTCTTCCGTGGGTTGCTTTGGGTAGTCCTACCGCTATCCCGGTCCTTATTCATGGTTGCCCATATTTCGGAACAATGTCATCCTCTACGGCCTACATATCATGTCCTGCCACTATTCTTGAGCCCTTTGTTGGTAAGTATGCCATTTTGCTCAATCTCTTAATCCTAATTCTGGGTTCCTTTCCACCTCTTCCTGGTTTCAAATCCAAATTCTTTTCTCTGTCCTAGTCTTCTCCTTCATCACCTACCCTTGCTACAAGTGATACCAAGAAACCCTTTAGTTTCAAAGTTTTATGTTGGCGATATGTAGCTCACTCCTTAGGACTGTTTTCTGACTGTCTGCTTAATATATCAGGTTGTCCACCCTTTGTGCCTGATTGGTATACAATACAAAAATTATATTATACTAACTTCCGAGCTCATCGAATTTGACAGCCACTCCTGACTTTCCAGATGATAAAGTATTATAGGTTTTGATGGTCAGTAAAGACTGTAATTGGTTTTTCTATTCTGATCAATTAGTGTCTCCATTCCTTAACTCCTTTGATGATTGTGAGGAGTTCTTTATCATGAATCTCACAATTGCACTCCCCTGAGTACAATTTTCGTGAATGGAATGCTACTAGATGTAGCTTTTTCACAAAGTATTGAGAAAGGATGAAGCCAAATGCGAAATTGCTAGCATCAGTTTCTGCTACTATTTCTCTTTCTGAGAAAAAGTGGTGGAGTATGGGGGCTGTGATGAGATGGTATTTTGGTTCCTGAAAAAGCCATACTCTGCTCGATTCTGCATTTGAAATACTTTGGATTTCCTTGTAATGTCTCTGTTACTGGCTTGCAGATAGCCTGGAAGTTTTTTATGAATCGTCTGTAGAAGTTAGCGAATCCAATAAAGATTTGCCAATCTCTGACCGACTTAGGTAGTTTTCAGAGCATTATTGATTCCACTTTGCAGGTACTCATAGACACTACATTGAGTGCTACAATGTAGGCTAGAAATTCCACTTCTTTGACATGGAAGGCAGACTCTTTTAATCATACTGCTAATTGAAAGTCTGACAGATTTGTAAAACTGTTTTAACAGCTTCGATGTATTCCTTTTCATCCTTTGTGTATATAAGGATGTCATCAAGGTAGCGTACAACTCTCACATCCATGTATTCTTTAAGTACTTAATTCATCATATTTAGGAAAGTTGCTGGAGCATTGACCAATCCAAATGGAATAGCCTTATCTTCATAGGGCCCATATCTTGTCCGTAATGCCATCTTCCACTCATCTCCTTCCTTAATCCTAATCAAGTGGTAGCTGTTCTTAAGGTATAACTTAGTGAAATTCTTGGCCTCAGCTACTTGGTCTCGAAAGTTCAGACATTAATGGAAGGAGATATTTGTTGAGGATAGTAATCTTATTTAGATTTTAGTAGTCCACAATTAGAGGTAATCTTCCATCGGCTTTGTGTATGAATAATATGAGTGCTCTAGTTGGGGATTGACTTCAGGTAATCTATCCTGGCTTAATCATGCTTTCCCATTATTTGCGTAAAGCCTAGAGTTGTTTTTCAGATAGTAGATATAGTGGTGCCCAGGGGGGAGTTAATCCTAGAATCAACTTAATCTCATGATCGAAGGTTTGCCTTGGAGTTAGTTTCTCTGCTGTCTGTACTTCAAATAAATGTTTATAATACTTGTATTCTTGTAGTAATGATTTGAGTTCCACCGTATTTTCAATTGTTCCAATTTGTCTAATGTGACTAGCGTTTGGGTCTCAAGTGACTAATTTATCAAGTTTATAATATATCCACTATCACCTTATCTTATTCCACCCAGTTTTTGTAACTTTTTGCGGTCAAAGTCCAATTTTCTGTATCTTCTATGTGTGACATGGGGCAGTCAAGATGCCACCAACCAAACACAATTATCATTCCATAATGACCTGCTTTAGCTACTTCAAGCGACACTTCTGAGATATGTCGGTTCTTTCCTATTTCCAATTTTATAGGTAGGGGGCAACATGTCCCTCCTAAAGCTGCTGAAGAGCCATCAAAGTCTAAGATATCAACTACATTACTACATTCAACTATAGGAATGTGAAGGTTATCAACTAGGTCCTTATTTATAAGGAACATGTTGGATCTCGAGTCTAACAAGACTTTAACTTTGTATCGCTTATCGTGTATGTAGAGGTAAGCCATCCCTTGCGGATAGTAGTATCATTTTAGTTTAGGAGTGTCTAACTCCAAGTGGTTTGCGAAGATTACATTTTCCTGGTTCTTTCGTCTAGGCATTGTTGTTGTTGAGTGTAGGTAACAAGATGTTTGTTACTACGCCTATGTAGTTTCGAGCATTGAGGTCTCCTTAGACAAACCAGAGATTTTTAGCTTTAACAATTTGTGACAACATACTAAGGGGCATTTTACCGATACACAACTGCACATGACCAGTTTTCAGACTGGATGCCTTCTCCCAAAACACCTGACCTAGACTCATAGCATATTTTGGGGTGGTTATTAGCCATTTTATTTCCCGGGTATGGGATTCCCGTATTCACTGATCCTTTCCCTCAGGGTTTTGGTTATCCGTCCAGCTACCTCTGAGGTACATTACGTACCAAAGCCATACATCCCTGCTCCACATTCTGGCCAGAAGGCAAGACAGTATATATGTATAGTATGACGCAGACTTGTGTAGTAGGTGGAACATCCCGCATCAGTTGTCTTCCTGTCAGTACTGTTATCAGGTAAATCTTGCATTGCTATGTCTTAACCTCTTCGGTATTGTAACTTGTGGCACATGAGTAGCGAGTGGCCACCAGTTGACTTGAGGAACTTCATACTATTTACTCTCGGGTCATGTGAGCATATTGACTATACTGTCTTTCGGTCAAGACTCTCTACATATTGATTCCTTGTGTTCGCGATCTCCAGTCCCTGGTCAGGTCCCTTCACTTGGATCCTACTTGCTTCGCTCTTGCAAGCAGAAACTTGCTTCATACTGTATTGATCATTTGCAGTTTTGACTCCCGTAGTTGCACACAGACTACCTGATCTCTATCATAGTCAGTACCCAATTTACCCCAGCTACAAGGGGATTCCCATTTCGATTCTAACTATATGTGGACACTGACTACCCAAACACTGTCACTGTTGATACTGTTGCACTGACCACAGTTAGTGCTTCATCATCTGTCAGTTCACAAATCCTATTTGTTCATGCTGGTTGCTGGACAGTAGTGACACTTCCTACTAATTTAGGCTTTACCATAGCCGATCTTGTACACTGACTTGCCATTTTTATTGGTCCTGAACTGACAGTTACCACCTTTACCGCCTCTATATGGGCATCTCCCCAACACGTCTGATAAGTTTGGTTTTTCTTTCCACAATGTTTGCGATTATTGTCCCACCTCCAAGTGTCTATCACACTTTATGGGAGACCGGTATAACGCTGGCCAAGGTTTGTAAGGGTTGTTTTTGCAACACCTGCGAACTTCCTTTTTAGCCTTTCTAGCTCGTCGTCTCACTTCTGTTTCTGTGGTGGGATTCCTCTTCCCTTGTCATAAGGTTTGTTTGTCCGTTGTCCCTTTTGATTAAATTCCTGTCAGTCTTCTCTTTTGACTTTGTGGACTTCCTGTACTTTAGGTGGTTGGTCTCTTGCCAGCATCTTTCTTGCGAGCAGTGTTTCTTCGGAGCGACCAACCAGCAGCAATGCTACTTATCATTCTTGATCCATATCATACTGTAATGCTGATAGCCTGCGGACTATTTGCTCAACAAGTTTAATTTCCACTTCTCTCCAGCCACGATTCTCCGGCCATGGATGCCCTAATATTGAGATTATGCATAACTGTGAGGAATAGCTCAATATTGCCTTCGTACTTGACTTAGTTCATGTCCCGAAGTTCTTGTCTTTCAGCTTCTACTATGACAAAACGTTTGATCATGTCACGTTCAAACAGGGTTCACGTAGCCAACTCTGGCTATTGGGTTTCCCTCTAAAGTCCGTCCATAGCCTTTCTGTACCAGATGGTATAAGGAAGAACTATGTTGCCTTTGGTATGATTGAGCACATATCAGACTCTTTCCCTGCAGTGGTCACAAATTTGCAGATTTCTTTTGAAATAGTAGTTATACTGTATGATTCAGACATATGTATCTTGTGTAGGTTTCACCTCAAAGAATGGGGGCGGTTCTGATGGTCGCTTAATATTTAGCGCCATCACGTTGGCAAGTGTTTCTGCCATACCAGACTGTTCTAGTATATGTCCTCATCGGCTACAGCTAGGACTTCTTCTTCTTTTACCACTCTCTCTTTCGTTATTGTCTTCATCGCTAGGATCATCAAGTCTCCTCCTCGTGCCCCTGCCGGAGATGCATCAGTGGCTTCTTAGCCTTTTCCCTTTTCTGTGCATGATGGTGGAGAGTAATAGTTATCAGCATTCTCTTCCTCTACCACTGGTAAGGATGCAGGTCTTGAAGCCACTTGTTCTGGTACTGCTACTAGTACCTTATGTAATGAGGCCATTAATACACTTATAGCATTATTTGCTTCTTCCCCTTGCTGATGCTGGAGAGTTCTGATTTTCCAAATTTCCTTTTGGTAAACTAGTTGATCCATCCTATACGAGTTTAACGCATGGTCGATATGCTTCTAGCTTTAGAAACTTTGGGAACGCAATTCTCGGAATTCTGTTCACAGACTAGTAACCATTGGTTCCAGTATCTGGTCGTGGGCTAGAGCCTCTTGGCTTTGTTGCCTGAGAGTTCCATGTAACCTCATGGTTACCTCTTCATATTCCTGTTGGCACTTATCTTGTACATCTATTTCTTTTCCTACTTCATGTAGCATTTCCTGCTGTATATCCTTGACCTCTTGTTCCACGCCTGCCAGCTGCATCAACAAGATTGTAATATCATTATTATAGACACCTTGTCCTTCTGCGATTTGCTGTTATACCTTAAGTAGTTTTAAGACATTGTCTTAGGTGGCTCCATTGAAATGTTTGAAGGAGATATTAGCTTAGTCAAGTGGGATATCAATAGCCTTTCTAATTCGACCAAAGGTTATCCCCAGATGACTAGCTTACTTAACTAGGTTCACAGTTTGATCTGCTGGCTTCAGCATTGAGGACCGTGATATTCGGTGTATATTCCCGAGACTTGAAGATTGGGAAGAGGGGGGTTTATCTCCTGTCTAGAACTGTGGATCATGAGGTGTAGCTGGAGATTAATTCCATGTAACAGAATCATCGGTCACTGTCATATCTGGCCAGGTGTCCTGAGGTTCTCTCGTTGTGATCCTGTTTGTTGGATTTTGTGGTATCTTAGCCATGGTGATTTGCTCACAATAGGCTAATTGTGCCAATAGTCCTGGATACGTGATTATTAGTACTGCATACCAGAGTTCTCGATATCGCTTAAATGGCTTACGGAAGTGTATGTATGCTATGCAATATCGGAGGTGCTCTAGGAGCGTAGGTAAAAAAGGGTTTAGGCGATCTAATTCTCAGTTTGGGACCTGAATTTTCCTTTTTGCGAGATTCACGATGTACATATGGTACATATGGGGGTTTTTTAAGTCCAAGGTGAGAGGGTTGATAGTCTTCGGCGAATCTGCCTAATGTCTTTTTTTTGGAGTACTGGATACTCCACACGAGGAGGATTTCCAATTCAGTGCAACTCCATGCGAAGTTCGAACCGTGCCAGGTATGATATATGTACTTGGATTCATCCCTTGTTGAAATCCTGAAAGGTATTGTGAACTGTGAGGGTTCATGGATATACCCTTCCCAGATTTTGAAAAGCTTAGGGTCGAATATTTCTTCGAATGTATGAATATGAATGGGACAGAGAGGTGCTATGAAAATATAATCGAAGCAAGAGCTGAGGGTGAAGTTTGAAGTGAACTCGTAGTTTATATAGTGAGCCTTGGTAATACAAGAACTATCAATATACTGGTAGGCAGATGCCGAACTCTAGTATAACTGAGCGACATAGGCCAAAACTCTGATCGGAGAATCTGTCAAGGAAGGCTCATCACGTTAAAATAGTTAAAGTAAAGATTTAAAGTGTAAAACAATATTATATTGATAAGGTCCCTTCTCAGTTACTTGATGATATCTGTAAAGCTCAGGAGGTACTTCGATATTTATATCCTGCATCTGAGTATTCATGGACTACTTCAAACTACTATGCCTCCCAAGTACCACTCTGGTTTTAATATGCAAAAGTCCAGAATCTTATAAGTGTGAGCATTGTTTGACCCTAAAACTTCTCACACCCTTTCACGGTTATCGAATTGTATTCCTCCATTGAGATAACTGAACTATTTGTTATACCAAAGAGTGGTCTCCAACGTAGTTAACCGCATAGACTATTATATTACATTCGTCTTGTTGACTATAGTTCTAGTATTCTCTTCAGTCATGAACTGATCAGTTTCATGCGGGGCTGCCTAGTGCCAATCGCAAGTCTGAGTCCAATGTGTCAGCGCCTTGTGGGTCTTCGATTTATATAGGTCTTCCTTTCTGAGCGTACTTTCCCTTGGTCCGGCGACCTCTGCCGAAGGGTCCTATTACTAGGACCAACCAACCTAAAGCCGATCTCAGAATGGTATGACTGGATTTGGTATGTCCTCAATAGCTTCCACTACTGGGATATCCTCTTGGAGTATTTCGCTGAAAATGTCTCATCACCTTCGTCCCATAGTTTAGGAAACCTAATCTTCTAGCATTTTATCTCCATGCGCCTCTGACGGACTTCTTCCGTCCCACTTTCCCCAGGTGGCCAACGGTCCCTTCTCATATATCCTGTGAACCGCATGCTGTTAGACTGACGGTGCTGATATATATAATGTAATAAGGTGAGCTTCATTGATCTGACATGCTCCGCTCCCGCCATTTTCCCCCCCTACATTTCTACCTTGCCTTCAACACCATTAGCGTCCAGTGTACCCATACGTCCTTGCTATCATAAAGACCACTAGGCCGAGGCCTCTCTGTCAAGGCAGGAATAGCTTCAGTTCCCCTTCCCCCCTCTGAACACTCCTCTGTGTCGGGAGTCTGCCCTCACGTCCCCCTCCTCCTGGAGCTCCTTGAAAGGTCCACAATGGACGCAGGAATCTCCAGCTACCAATCCACTCCTTCCCAATCGAATACCATCAGGTGGATGATGATGACCTCCTACAGTCCCTCAACAACACCATCTTGAACATCTTGAACATCCAGGTCCTCTCCGCCTGCTACCTGAATCCTGACCGCCCCTCCAGAATCTTCAAAAAAGTAACCTCCGTGGTAGTGACAGTTGTACAGGAAAATGAGGCCTCCATGTTAGGCAACGCTAACCTTTTCTCTTCTCGATGCAAGATCAAGAGAGCATACTCAGCTAACAGCCTCACTCTGTGCCATAATTGCTAGGAATACAGACACCATTCGGCTAGATGTAAGATTGACTACCCAGTCTGTCTGATCTGTGCCTTCTCCCACAAAAAGCAGGCACACCGATGCCAGAACCTGACCTGTCCTAGTGGCAGGAACCTCAGAGCAGTGGTTGACTGCTGCCGCCCAACCTCCCCCCTGATGTGTGCAGTTTGCAAGGGCCGGCACCTGGCTTTCGCTAGAAAATGCCCATCGAGACCGCCCCCCCCCCCTCTCTATGGAGAGTCCTTTGTTCTGAAGGATGAGGAAGCTATGGATGTGACGAACCACTTCGGCGAGGGTCCTTCTACTGGCTCACGTCCCCTCCTACCCCCCTTCAACTCTGAGACACTCCACCCTAGATATGGTAATGCCCCCCCAACACATCCCCCCGTCCCAGCCCCAAAACCCCCAAGAGGTGCCCCACCTAACCCCGCATGGCAGGAATCTCCGACTCCTTTCCCCCACCCTGAGATGCCAGAGGCGTCTAATAGTTGGTTACACCTCTCCTGTGAGTTCCGCGCTGGAGGCAGTTGTGAGGCATATGGAAATCCGAGACAGGTGCACAGACCCACGGTAGGGTAACTGCGCACAGACCCTCGATTTTACTGGAGCCAACACTCCCCTCTGGCCCCCTTATGGGGCCCGCACGTCATTAACGAGATTTTGAGAGTTGTGTCCCATAACTAAAATGTCACATCAATGAAGCCCAGTTCATAACACCATATACGTCGCTGCCGTCCGTCCTACCACATGCTGTTCACAGGATATATGGAAGGGGACATTTGGCGACATCTGAGAAGTGGAACGGAGGATATCCGTTCCAGGCACATTAAGATAGTAGGCTTCAAAGTTAGGCTTCCTAAACTACGGGCTGCAAGTGACGGGACGTCTTCGGCAAAATACTCTAAGAGGATATCCCGGTAGTGAAAGCTATGAGGGGTATACCGAATCTACCCATACCCTTCTGAGATCAGCTGTAGGTTGGTTGGTCCTGGTAATAGGACCCCTCTATGGAGGCCGGCAGATCAAGGGGAAGCACGCTCAGAATGGAAGACCTAGATAAGTCGGAATCTCTTAAGAGGTTGACACGTCGGGCTCGGACTTGCGATTGGCACTAGGTGGCCCGGAATAAACCTGATCACTTCATGACTGAAAAGACTACAGGAACGATAGTCAACACGACTGAAGTAATAGAATAAGTCTATGCGGGTATCTAAGTTGGAGGTTGCTGTTTGGTATACTAAATAGCGTAGTCATCTCAACGGAGAAATACTATTCCGTGTCGGCGAAAGGGTGTGATAAGTTTCAGGGTCAAACGGTGTTCGCACTTATAAGATTCTGGACATTTGCGTATTAAAACTAGAATGGTACTTCGCATGCATAGTACTTAAAAGTAGTCGGTGAACACTTAGACGCGGGATATAAATATCGAAGTACCTCCCGAGCTTTACAGACATCGTCAAGTAACGGAGAAGAGATCTCATCAATATAATATTGTTCACGCTTTAAATCTTTACCCTACCTATTTTATCGAGACGAGCCTTCCTCGACAGATTTTCCGATCCAAGATTTTGGGCTTATGTCCCTCAGTTATATACTTGAGTTTGGCGTCCGCGTAACCGCAGTCTCCTTAACCCCATATTCATTCTACAACACAACTGCTTAAGAAGCTGGGATGTGTTTCTCTTCCTTTTTAATTCTTTTTCTTTGCTGAATTTCCCACCTACTCTTGTTGCCCTTCAAGACCCCCTGCTGTACAGGAATAGACCTCCGTCATTCGCCAGCTTTAAGGCTTTTCTGCCCCCCTGCCCCACCGGTCGTGGCAAGCTAAGAGTGGCCTGCTATCTATACCTTTCCCCCACTCACTAGTTTTCATTCCCCCCAGTCTTCTCTGCCGCAAGACACTGGATAGCTGTTGACTTTTACTCATCTGTTGGTTTTTTTGACTCCTTTATCACCAAATTCTGGGTTGCAAACCTTTATAGCACATTAGATGGCTTCCCCTTTCGTCGGACAGTCTCTCCAGAGATTGCCTTCACTCAAACCACTACGCCTATGCTGGTCGTTGGGGATTTTAATATTCACCATCCCGCGGCAGATCTAGACCCCCTCTTTTTGATCTCGAACCCCAGTGGCTCCACTCCTTACTTTGAGAAGGCCTCCGAAGAAGGCTTCTGCCTCCTGAACGGTCCTGGAACCCTCAGTTACTTCCACTTTAATCCTGACTTGTGCCCCTCGGTAATAGACTTAGCTTTTGCCAATATGCCGCTGTCCCCCAACTTCTAGTTGTGGAACACACCCCTCCTCCCAATGGGATCCGATTATGTCCTAGTCCTGATAACTGTTTCAAAGCGTCTCGCTCACCCTCCCCCTCTGGCCCCCTTGTGAACAATGACCGGTTGGCTCTCCCTTGAGGATAAGATTAAGGCCAAGAGGTTTGACTTTCCTCCCCCTCTCCCAATACCCAACACATTCTCCACCTGGTTCGACATGGCCCTTGGCAGACTGAGGGCTGTACTCAGGCTCCACACCCCGGCCAAGAGGCGCTCTAGCAGGTCCAAGCCATGGTGGAACCCCAACCTTATAGCACAGCGGTCTGCCTTCCACTCAACAGTCTGGGCGGCAAGAAGGGACCCCCTCCCCTCCTCGAAGCATCAGTGCAAAGAGGCGCAACTTCTATACTTCAAGGCCATAAAGAAGGTGAAGACCGAATACTGGAACAATTTCCTCAAATCAGCCACCGCCCTGTCACTGTAGACTGCAAAGCCCTGCGCTTGCAGCAGGCCCCCTGACTGGTTTCCCCAAATACCTAGGGCCGACAACTCCATTGCAATCAACAGAGCTCTCCTTTCATATTTCATTCCGGAGAAGCAGTCTTCTAATCCACTAGCCATCCGACGAGAGTTCTAAGATGTCTCCGAGCTCTCTGCAGATGAGATAACCACTGCACGTCGGAACTCCTCCTCATTCTCTGCCCCTGGCCCTGACCAGATCCCTTACCCAGTTTGGAAAAGAATACACTCTCTAAACCCCAATATCCTCACGTTTCTCCACAGCCTACTTGTTTGATATGAGCACCATCCCACCTCTGTAACCAGTACAGGTTACGGGTTTAGGATTTTCAGGTATCAGTTGATACTGTTTGTGTTTTGAATTCGTTTCAGGAAATGAGGTGTACCTCTGGCCTGAGAATATAAGGTTTGATACTCTATATATTTTATGTTTGGTTTCGAGTATCAGTTTGACACTCTATATATTTTATGTTTGGTTTGAGTATCGGTTTGATACTCTACATGTTTTATATTTGGTTTCAAGTATCGGTTTATTACTCTATATGTTTTATGTTTGGGTTCGAGTATCAGTTTGATACTTTATATGTTTTATGTTTTGTTTCAAGGCTACCATTTTGGAGTCTTATATGTTACGAGAACAAGGCTCTCGGTAGCGTAAGAAGTGTATTCATTTAAAGAACTTCTATTCTTCACATTAGAAGAGGCCAACTTCAACCGACCGAGTTTTCAATATACTAGGTTGAACAGTTACCTTTTTCAGTTCGCTTTGGGAATCTTTAGTTTGAGATCCCCCAAACATCTCCGAGACTTCAGTGGTTGTGATATAGTGAAAAGTCTCTTCAACAACCTCAGTTAAACCCTCCGGACTTTGCTTCACTAGTTACCACTTTCAGTAAAGAACAAGCCCCGTTTACCCTACGTTTACCGCATCTCCCGACAGGTGGTTACAACCTCCCTGAAGAAAGCCAATGGAATCGTGCTGGACAAGCTAGGGAAACTTTTTTATGATACACCAGCCTCATTTTGTATTATTGTCCTCCTCGAGACCGTCTCCAAGATCCTTGAGAGGATCATGGCAGTTCGCCTCTTTGCTCTAGCCCAAGTCCTGGGCCTCTTATCCCTGCACCAGACTGGATCCATCCCATGTTTGAGTACCTTTTATGCAGCGGCCACCTTGTCCCATGCAGTTCAGCTGTTCATGAGTCCTAAGCTCAAGGTCTCTACCCTTTTCCTAGACATCAAGAGTGGGTTTGTCAATGTCTTGGCCCCCTTACTCTGCGACAGGCTTGCCACCAAGACAGTCAACCCATCCATGGTCTTGTGGATTAGGTCCTTCTTCCATGGCCACTCATGCCACCTGGTGTTCCAGGGAGCTCTCCAGGTCTTTTCCCCAGTTTCGGTCAACACCCCCCAGGGCTCTCCAATCTCTCCACTCTTGTTTGTCAGTTATGTTTCGTCCCTTCACTTCACGGCCCCTAGGGGCATCAGCCTCTCCTGCGTAGACAACTTCACGATCACGGTCGCCTCCGCTTCATACTGCAGGAATGTCCAGAGGTTGCAGGGTATAACCAGCACCCTCCAGCTGAAGACGGATAAGCAGGATGTATCCTTCTCAGTTCCGACGATGGAACTTATGCACTGGATAACCCCAGCTCAGAAAGTCCTCCTGCCTGCGATTCCGGTCTTTCTGGATGGCCTCTTCTTTCGTCCCTCCAAGCTGATACATTGGCTTGGGTACTGGTTCAAGCCCTCTTCCACCTCGTACTCCAAGGGCACTACCCCACACTTCACCAGGAGACAAGCCCTGGCCCAGAGGGCCTCCTCCCCATCCTCTGCCACTGCCTGGCCTTCTCCCTCATCTCCCCGATTCTCCTCTATGGAGCGGACCTCTTCTCACCAAGCCTCACCCTCCTGGACCATATATCAGTCCTCTGGAGAACTGTCAAGTGGTGGTTGACAAACTGCTTTTCTTCAAACCAGGTCAGCATCCTGGCTTGTGAAGTGGCCCTCCCCCTCCTCCCACTCTTAGTCCTCCACTGTCAGAGATTGGCTGCCATCAGACTCGTGTGCCTTCCTCCGGAAGCCAACCTAGCGACCGCAAGACTTCACCCTTCCTTTCCTGCGTCCTTACCCTTCCGGTGCCTTGAGGACCACCGACACTTCACCAGGGGCCTACTGTCCGTGTACGCCCCTCGCCTCGGGAAAACACCCCCCCGGCCCTCCTATAAGAAAACACCTTCCGCCGCACGCGATTGCGCACCGCACTCTCTCATTCATTGACATCTCAGGCCCTGTTCCAGTGGCCTCGCCTTGCCTTCTTCCTCCTGGCCAGATCCACCTGAAAGAGGGGATACTGTCCTACCAGTCACTTAAGGTACGAGTGAGATTCGCACTCGTCAAGGATTGCGCCTCCGAGTTCCCTACTTCTGTCCTACTACCAGTACTCCTCATCCCTCTCCCCCCACCCGTTCATGGGCCTGGGAAGGTTTATCACCGGCAGGATCCACCAGATGCGCTCGGGCAAAAGCTACCTTGCTGCCCACCCTTCCTGGTTCACTGACAATCCCTCCTCCCTCTGTCCACAATGTGAGGAGGATGAGGAGGACTTTGCTCATGCCATCCAATACTGCGAGTCCTGCAAGGAACCTCGTGAGCACCACCACTGGGGGTGCAGGAGCATTGACTAGGACAGCTCATTATAGACCGATAAAGGCGCCCTCCACTCACTGGCATGTTACCTTAATGTTACCGCCACAGGTGTCCCCCCTGGCATGCCCCCGGCATACTGGGACCCCCCACCCGAGCCGTCACCCCACTGCGCGGAGCTTCAGATCCATGCCTTCAGGCCCTGAATTGTGATGCCCACTATTGGTTTTGCTCCTCCCAAGGAGATGTTGTTGCTCTATTGGTTGAATTATTTTTCGCTATGATTTGGGTATTCGCTTCCAATAGTTCCTTGGGATTTCATGTCGGCTATCAGACATCACTTGGAGGATTGTATAACTTGGTGTGATTTGTTTCTTTTGTGTTTGTAGATTTTGAGATTGAGGTTTTGTTTATGCTATAGCTAGCGCTGCATGCAAGTTCTTGTACTGTAAACAATGAATACATAATGATAAAAAAAGAAAAACAAGAAAAAAGAAAAAGGCTTCATTGATCTGACATTTTAGTTATAGGATGCAACTCTCAAATCTTGCTAATGACGTGCGGGTCCTATACGGGGGCCGGAGGTGGGTGTCGGCCTTTAGTAACTTGAGGGTCTATATGCAGTTGGCCTATTGTGAGATCGGTGCACTTGTCTCAGATTTCCATAGGCCTAACAGGTCTCTAGCGGTTGCGATCCCTAACTGGTATCTGGTCTCAGTAACGGATAGACGATACTTCTCTAGTCTTCACTCTCGATGATAGTTCTTAGACCGATGTCTACAATAAGGTGGGAGAGACTCTCGTGGCTCTAGTCCTTATTGCCTATTGTACTCTTTCTTCAACTCTACTCGTATAGTAGAGTTCAAGTCTCATAGGTAGGTATTCGTAAAGAGCGTAAATGTTTTATATTCATGAAAGCATAAAGTGATAAGTAAGGAAATAACTTAGAATGAAGCGTGAAGAACCTATCTACTCGGTCCTTTTTTTTTCTCTGTGTTTTTTTTTTTTTCTTTATTTTCTTTTTATCATCAATTTTATTCTGTGTTTAAGGTACACCGTCTTCATGCAGCGCTAGCTATGGCAGACACAAAAACCATCCCCCCTATGCTAGCCCAAAACAGCTAGATGAAAAACCGTCAACGAACCCGAACAGAGAGGCACACTGGTAGACAGGACCGAAATCAGTGGAATATGAAACCCCCACACCCAAACCCCCCGCAGTCGAAAAAACTTCCCCGCCCCGCAACTTGTAGTATACACAAACGGTAAAGACTGTAAAGGAAAGCCACCCAAGCCTATCAGAACACAAGAAACCTCACTTCCCAACAGTGGTCCAAACCCCATAGCAAGAGCCACCCTAAATGGTCTTAACCAGGCTGATCCGTGCCACCTATGACAAAAACACGTCTCTGGCTAAGGGCAAGCCCGGCAAAGTCGAACGGGAACCGAAGAGAGAAAAACCCAGGCCGGGGAAAACAAAACCTGTGGCAGGGCACAGGGACTAGTGCCATCCAGACCGAGCAGCGCGGCATTGACACCCGAGGGACATCGAGGTAAGGTAGTGCAGCAGTAGGGTGCAAGCCGCTCCAACCGTCAGGTCCGAATGGAAACCGAACGCGATAGTGTCAACTATCGGTAATCGTGTTCGTGACTTTCTAGTCAGTCCCCAGTGGCACAAGGCAAGCGATCTTACTACGTCTCTCATGTAATCCATTGTTCTATGAGAGATAGCGTCACTTAGTGGATGGGATACCACCGCTTAAGCCAACCGTGGGGAGGAGTGAGATTGACCCGTTGGCCTGTTGTGAAGTTCCCGCGTACCGCAAACCGTGTTCCCAGCTGTCTGAAACATGGGAAGCGAACGGTCGCTGACCGTGTGGAGGGGACTCGCTAAGCGAGGCGAGAGGCGGGGACAGGCAGCGCGAAAGGCATATCAGAACCCAGAGGGGGCAGAGCCCCAACGTGCGAAAAAGCGAAGGAAGGCAACGGGAGGGAGGTGGATGGCCATCACTCCTAGGTCGAAGCCATCGTGGGAGGAGAGGGGGGGGCGGGGGTGATTGGAATCACTCGCTGAGTGTGTAGATTAGACGCGGGGTGTGTGAAGTGGACAGTGTTTATCTTTTTTTTTTTTTTTTTTTTTTTTTTTTTTTTATCTTCATGTATTTTCGTTGTTATTTAGGGTACAAGAACTTGCATGCAGCGGTAGCTATGGCATAAACAATCCCCATTCTTCCTTCCAACTGGCCCAACCGTATCCCCAGGACCCTCTGGTATAGGCCTAACCGCACATCTCGCCCCAAAGAAAAACCCATCCCTACCTCGCAAGCGAACTCAGAGAATAGGAGAAGCCATACTAAGAAGAAAGCAGGAAAACATAACAAGGTAACCGCCCAGAACATCCCAGAAAAAACAAAAGAAAAATCACACCATGAATCCCACAACAACCATGCCAGGTATACGCGCTAGCAGCAGAAACCGTAAAAGTTATCCTGGAACGCGAGGCAACCGAGAAAATGGGCCGCCTGTGGTGGATGGCGAACGAGGGTGGAGCAGTAGGTTGCAAGCCGAGTATGGGCGTAGCAGTAGGGTACAAGCCAAGAATGGGCGTAGCAGTAGGGTGCAAGCCGAGTATGGGCATAGCAGTAGGGTGCAAGCCGATCCAGCTGCCTGAACAGGGCGGAAACCGAACGCGACCATGTCAACTCTCGGTAATCGTGATCGTGTCTAACTAGGCGGTCCCCAGTGGCAGAAGGCAAGCATCTTACCACGTCTCTCATGTAGTCCCTTGCTCTCAGAGAGATAGTGTCACAGGGTGGATAGGATACCACCGCTTAAACCGACCGTGGGGATGAGCGAGGTCGACCCGTGGGCCTGTTGAAGAGTCCTCGCGTACCGCAAGCCATGTTCCCAGCCATCTGAAGCATGGGAAGCGAAAAGTTGCCGACCGTATGGAGGAGCCTTGCTAAGCGAGGAAGGGGAGCGAGAACGGGTAGTGCGAGAGGCATACTGGCACCCAGAGGAAGGAAAGCCCTGACATCTTGAGAAAGTAAAAGAGGGCAGTGAGGGGAGGGGGGAAATGGCCGCCACTCCACGGCCGAAGCCATTGTGGGAGGAGAGGGGGGGTGGATGGTTCGTGAATACCTAGCGTTGAGGGTTGATTTCAATCGCCGGGTGTGTAGAGGAGACGGAGGATG
>JACCEG010000020.1:107534-126288 GCA_014065205.1 Tuber brumale
TGGGCCTAACCGCACATCTCGCCCCAAAGAAAAACCCGTCCCTACCTCGCAAGCGAACTCAGAGAATAGGAGAAGCCTAACTAAGAAGAAAGAAGGCAAACATAGGCAGGTAACAGCCCGGAACATCTCAAAAAGAAACAAAAGAAAAACCGCACCAAAGATCCCACAACAACCATACCAGGTATACGCGCTGGCAGCAGAAACCGAAGAAGTTATCCCGGAACGCGACGTAACCGAGAAAGTGGGCCACCTGTGGAGAGGAGGCAGGCGAGGGTGGTGCAGTAGGGTGCAAGCCAAGGGGGGGTGTAGCAGTAGGGTGCAAGCCGAGCCAACCGACAGAACAGGTCGGAAACCGAGCGCGACCGTGTCAACTCTCGGTAATCGTGTTCGTGTCTAACTAGGCGGTCCCCGGTGGCAGAAGGCAAGCGTCTTACGGCATCTCTCATGTAGTCCCTTGTTCTCAGAGAGATAACGTCACTTAGTGGATGGGATACCACCACTGAAACTGACAGTGGGGAGGGGCGAGATCGACCCGTGGACCTGTTGAAGAGTTCCCGCGTACGGCAAACCGTGTTCCCAGCCGTCTGAAGTATGGGAAGCGAACGGTCGCCGACCGTGTGGAGGGGCCTCGCTAAGCGAGGAGAGAGGTGGGAACGGGCAGCGTGAGAGGCATACCGGCACCCAGAGGAAGGAAAGCCCTGACGACCTGAGGAAGCAGAAGAGGGCAGTGAGGGGAGGGGGTAGATGGCCGTCACTCCTAGGCCGAAGCCATCATGGGAGGAGAGAGGGGGGGTGGATGGTTCATGAACTCCAAGTGTTGAGGGTTGATTTCAAGCGCGAGGAAAATAGTGGAGACGGAGGATGGCCTATCTACTTGGCCTCTTTTTTTCCATTTTTTTTCTTTTTTTAACCTCAAGTTTATTCTGTGTTTAAGGTACATGGTCCACATGCAGCTCAAAAACGCTATGGCAGACACGAAACCTCCAACCCTACTCCAGCCCGAAACAGCCAGAAGAAAAACCGTCAACGAACCGAAACAGAAGGCCCACTGGCAGACAGGACCGAAACCCCCGCAACATGAAACCCCCTGCCCCAGCCCCCCGCAGTCGAAAAACTCCCCCGCCCAGCAACTTGTAGTATACACAAACGTTAAAGACTGTAAAAGAAAAGCCACCCAAGCCCATCAGAACAAAAGAAACCCCATTTCCCAACAGTGGCCCAAGCCACATAGCCAGAGCCACCCCAAACGATCTTAACCCGGCCAATCAGTGCCACCTACGACAATAAAAATGTCTACGGCTAAGGGCAAGCCCGAGAAAGTAGGAGAGAAACCTAAAAGAGATAAGCCCAAGTCGAGAAAGAAAAACCCATGGCAAGGCGTGGGGACTAGTGCCATCCAGACCGCGGAAGCACGGAGGAGACGCCCAGAGGGCATCGAGGCAAGGCAGTGTAGCAGTAGGGTGCAAGCCGAGCGAGGGTGCAGCAGTAGGGTGCAAGCAAATCCAACCATCAGGGCAGGACGGAAACCAAACGCGACCGTGTCAACTCTCGGTAAACGTGTTCGTGTCTGACAAGGCGGTCACCAGGGGCGGAAGGCACGCCTTTTACCGCGTCTCGCATGTAGTCCCTTGTTCTACGAGAGATAGGGTCACTTAGTGGGTGGGATACCACCAGGTAAGCCAACCGTGGGGAGGAGCGAGATCGACCGGAGGGCCTGTTGGAGAGTTCTCGCATACCGCAAACCATGTTCCCAGCCATCTGTAGCATAGGAAGCGAATGGCCACCGACCGTGTGGAGGGGCTCCGCTAAGCGAGGAAGGAGGCGGGGACGTGCAGGGCGAAAGGCATACTGGAACCCAGAGGGAGAAAAGCCTCGACGCGTAAAAAAAGGCTGAGCAGGACAGTGGGGGGATGTGGATGGCTGTCAATCCTAGGCCGAAGCCATCGTGGAAGGAGAGGGGGGGGGGTGGGTAGTTCGTGAGATCCCAAGTATTCAGGGTTGATTTCAAGCGCGAGGAAAATAGAGGGGACGGAGGATGGGCTATCTACCCGGCCTTTTTTTTTTATTTTTATTTTTATTTTTATTTTTTATCGTCATGTATTCGTTGTTATTTAGGGTACAAGAACTTGCATACAGCGCTAGCTATGGCATAAACAATCCCCATTCCTCCTCCCGCACGGCCCGACCGTATCTCCAAGACCCTCTGGTATGGGCCTAACCGCACATCTCGCCCCAAACAAAAACCCATCCCTACCTCGCAAGCGAACTCAGAGAATAGGAGAAGCCTAACTAAGAAGAAAGCAGGAAAACATAAGAAGGTAACCACCCAGGACATCTCAAAAATGAACAAAAGAAAACTCGCACCAGGGTGAGTCCCACAACAACCAAGTCAGATATACGCGCTGGCAGCAGAAAACTGTAGAGGTTATCCAGGAACGCGACGTAACCGAGATAGGGAGCCGTCTGTGGGTGACGGTGGGAAAAGATGGAGCAGTAGGGTACTAGCCGAGGGAGGATGTAGCAGTAGGGTGCAACCCGATCCAACCGCCAGAACAGGCCAGAAACTGAACGCGACCGTGTCGACTATCGGTAATCATGTTCGTGTCTCACTAGGCGGTCTCCAACAAGAGTAGACTCAACTTGAACCGTAAGACTAGGAGGGTATGTCCGAATCTCCAAGCGAGACAGGCCCCGAAGTTACTAGCCGAGGCGTTCCCCCACGGTGCTCGTGCACACAGGAAGACAGGCGTCCACCACAGCCAACGCCAAACGGGAACGAAGAAGAGAGCTCCCCAAGGAAGGAGAGGAGCGAGGTCGACCATCAGGCCTAAAGAGTAGTCCTCACGTACCGCATAAACCGTGTTCCCAGGCGTCTGAAGCATGGGAAGCGAGCGGTCGCCGACCGTGAGGAGGGGCCTCGCTAAGCGAGGAAAGGGGTGAGAACGGGCAACAGAAAGGCAGTACCGGAACCCAGAGGGAGGAAAGCCTCGACGCGTAGAAGGGCAGAAGAGGGCAGTGAGGAGAGGAGGGAGATGGCCATCACTCCTAGGGCGAAGCCATCGTAGGAGGAGAGGGGGGGTGGATAGTTCGTGAATACCTAGCGTTGAGGGTTGATTTCAATCGCCGGGTGTGTAGAGGAGACGGAGGATGGCCTATCTACTCGGCCTTCTTTTTTCTTTTTCCTTTTTTTTTTCTTTTTTTATCATCATGTATTCGTTGTTATTTAGGGTACAAGAACTTGCATGCAGCGCTAGCTATGGCATAAACAATCCCCATTCCTCCTCCCGACTGGCCCGACCGTATCTCCAAGACCCTCTGGTATGGGCCTAACCGCACATCTCGCCCTAAAGAAAAACCCGTCCCCACCTCGCAAGCGAACTCAGAGAATAGGAGAAGCCTAACTAAGAAGAAAGCAGGAAAACATAGGAAGGTAATCGCCCAGGACATCTCAAAAAAGAACAAAGGAAAAACCGTACCAGGGTGAGTCCCACAACAACCAAGCCAGAGATACGCGCGGGCAGCAGAAAACCGTAGAAGTTATCTCGGAACGCGACGTAACCGAGAAAGGGAGCCGCCTGTGGGCTGCGGCGAGAGAGGGTGGAGCAGTAGGGTGCTAGCCGCGTGAGGGAGTAGCAGTAGGATGCAAGCCAATCCAACCGCTAGAACGGGCCAGAAACCGAACGTCACAGTGTCGACTATCGGTAATCGTGTTCGTATCTCGCTAGGCGGTCTCCAACAAGAGTAGTCCCAACTTGAACCGTAAGACTAGGAGGGTATGGCCAAATCTCCAAGCAAGACAGGCCCCGAAGTTACTAGCCGAGGTGTTCCCCCACGGTGCTCGTGCACACAGGGAGACAGGCATCCACCACAGCCAACGCCAAACGGAAACGAAGAATAGAGGTCCCTAAGAAAGGAGAGGAGCAAGGTCGACCATCAGGCCAAAAGAGTAGCCCTCGCGTACTGGAGAAACCGTGTTCCCAGCCGTCTGAAGCATGGGAAGCGAGCAGTCGCCCACCGTGAGGAGGGGCCTCGCTAAGCGAGGAAAGGGGCGAGAACGGGCAGCAGAAAGGCAGTACCGGAACCCAGAGGGAGGGAAGCCTCGACGCGTAAAAGGGCAGAAGAGGGCAGTGAGGAGAGGAGGGAGATGGCCGTCACTCCTAGGCCGAAGCCATCGTGGGAGGAGAGGGGGGGTGGATGGTTCGTGAGTACCTAGCGTTGAGGGTTGATTTCAATCGCCGGGTGTGTAGAGGAGACGGAGGATGGCCTATCTACTCGGACCTAATGTCCTCCTTATATAGTTGCCCTTCACGCCCTTGTGACTCATCCTTCAAGTCACACGCCACATATGACTCACAACTGTGAGTCATATCAAAAACATCATAAACTAGTCATATGACCGAAGTGGTCACATGCGCAAAACCCATGACCTCTAAATGAGGTCATGTGCGAAACATAACATATCATCATAACCATATCATATGACCAAAGTGGTCATATGTGCGAAACCCATAACCTCTAATGAGGTCATGTGTGAAACATAACATACATATGACCGATAACTATGAATCATGTAAAAACCTCTTCCTCGCTAAGCCATATTCTTGACATTAACTCCTCCCTCCCTAAGCTCGAGTACCTGCGAGCTTAGAATCTCTCATCGTGGAGGCGTTCCGCGAACTTCCTGAAGCATTTGGAGTTGTCGTTCACTTCACGACAGTATACGCTCAACTCATCAATAATGGCTCTCCACTTGAGCCATTCCTTTCACAGCGCTTCCTCAGATTGCACTATCTTGTCATTGCCCGAGGCGTGAACTATTTCCACCCCCTTTCTTGCTCCATCGATCATCTGCTGGTATCTCCTTTTCTGATTTTTCAGGCGCGTGATTGTTTGTTGCTGTGGTTTCATTTCCTCCACTAGCCGATCATTTTCTTGCCAAAACCGTTCGAACATTTGGCGCAATTGTTCCTTGGGGACAAAAGCTTGTGTATCCTCCACCATCTAAGGTTCCATCCTCGGAACCTTTTGGGTCCTCGGCTTGGCTTCCCATTGTTGCCTTCAATAGTAGGGGCAGTATCTGCTTATGCAGTTCTGCCAGGAAATCTTGCCATGTGAGGGGCTGGTTGGCGGAGGTTGTAGTTATGTTGGCCACACGGCTTGGATCGGGGTGGTTGGTGGTGACTGCTTTGTTGCTGACTTCTTGCTTGCGAAGAAGTTGCTTTGTTTTTTTCCATCTAGGTGCATGGGGCACCAATCGTCTGTACATGCCGTCCAGTGATAGATGGCATGGTTTCTTTCGTCGTCGTTGACCACCTTGGCCCACTCGGGCTCGATGGTCTTCTCTTCTTCCTCCTTCTTGATTCTGGTTTCTTCTTCTGCTGCAGCCCACTTAGCTGGGTTCAGGGGAGGGCTCGTGGGGCTACCCATAAGCTTGAAGCCGTCCGGAACGTCCTCGCCGCTCAGTTAACAGCTTTTGTGGGTAGGGTTAGTGGAAGAGAATGAGGGCATCGAGAGCGTTTGCGCAGTTGGTAGCTGGGTACAACTCTTGATCGTGTTCGGGGGAGTAACCAGTCCACTTAGCACAGTACTCAAGGCTACCGTGGTATATGCGAGAGTCGCTTATTTCTTCGAGTTCGTATTCAGGTTCTCTGTGTAATTCGATTGGCGGAGGAGGTATAATCATTTGTGAAGGTAGCTTGTTGTCTTGATAGAGTTCTAAAAGCAATATGTGGAATGTGTTGTGTATCTTCGTGAACTGGGGAAGGTCAGGTTTATATGCCCGTTTTCCAATCCTTTCCAATATCTTGAATGGTCCCATTTTCTTGTAATCTAACTTCTTTGAGGGTCGTGTCCTTGGTATGTTCTGTGGTAGTAGCCAAACCCTTTCTCCTTGATGTAAATACAGATCGGGTTTTCTGTATAAATCATAGTTTTCTTTTTATTGTAGTTGCGCGGTCATTATTTCTACAGGAAGATCTCGTGTAATTGACCTATATCTTCTTTTTCCGTTATCAGTCCTTTGGTCGTATGACCTATGGCCTGATATTCTGGGTTGACATGGTAGTTTGCGTAGAAGGGTGTTGTCTTAATCATTTCTTGTTTTCCATTATTATATGCAAACTCCGCTATCGGCAGTAATTCGTCGCAGTTGTCCCACTGATAGTTTATATAGGCTCGTAGATATTGTTCCAATATGCCGTTCGTTCATTCGGTCTGCTCATCTGTCTGTGGGTGGAAGGCCATAGAAAGTTTCCCTTTGATCTGAGTTCTTCCATTATCTCTTTCCATATTCCTGATGTGAATATGAATCCTCAATTGGTGATGATATCTTTCGGTAGTCTATGAAGTCGAAAGATTTCTTTGACGAATGTTGTTGCGAACTGCCGTGCCGTCATATCCATTGGTGTTTGTATGAAATGACAAATTTTGGTCAGGCGATCCACCACGACCATGAATGAGTCACATCTGTTAGCCTTAGGTAAATTCGTTATGAAATCTATAGATATGGATGCCCTTGGTTTTTCCAGTGCTTCATTGAGTTTTAACAGCCCATATAGTACGTGCCCCACCACCTTCGTCCTTTGGCAAATGTCGCAGTTTTTGACGTATTGTTTGACCGATTCCCTTAGTCCCGGCCAGCAATATTTCCACGTAATCAGCTCCATTGTTTCAGCCATTCCTCCATGTCCTGCCGGTTTGTGGTCACAGTATTTCTTGATAAGGTTCGCCCTTATCTTTTCATCTTCCGGTATCCATATTTTTCCAATGTACTACAGGTAGTGGTCCTTCCATTTGCACAGGCCTATGGCCACCCCTTTTCTTTTCTTATCTCCCTTTTCCAGGCTTTCTCTTATTCCTCGAAATTCCGTTTCTTCTTGGATTGTTTTTCGTAGTTCTCCATCATCTTCATCCTGGATTTCGGTTGATTTCATGGCTTCAAGGTATTCTTTCGGAAGTACAACTCGAGTCTTCTACTTGATTCTTTCGCCCTCTTTGTCTTGTGGTTTGTCGCTTGCTATCCTGATTAAGGCGTCGGGTTTCCCTTCTTCTTTTCCTGGTCGGTATTCCATTTTGAAGTTGTATTTGCTTAGGCTCTCCATCCACGGGATTTGTCTATCGTTGAGTTCCTTTGTTGTCATGAAAGGAACTAGGTTCTTGTAGTCTGTGAGAACTCTGTCCTGATGGTCATTGTTCTGTATGTATCTTCTCCATTCCTTCAGTGCTTGAACTATGGCTAATAGTTCTTTGTTGGCCACATTGTAGTTGCATTCGGCCGTTGTCATTGTCTTCGATCGATAGTACACCAGGTGCTATTTCCCATCTTTGCATTTCTGGGATAGGATCCCAGATCGGATATATTTTGATGCGTGTGTCTCGATCGCTGTTTCGCTTTCATGGATCGAAGTGCACCAATATTGGTCCTGTTGTGAGGTTGGTGCGTATGTCTTCGTATGCTTCCTGCTCCTCTTCTCCCCATTCCCATTTGATGTCCTTCTTCGTTAGGTTATACAAGGATTTCACGATCATGCTGAACCCTTCAATAAACCTGCGGTAAGAGTTGCAGAATCCCATGAAGCATAGGATGTCTGCTTTATTGTTTGTCGTTGCCCAGTCCCATATAGCCACTGTCTTGACTGGGTCCACTTGGACACCATTTCCATTGATGATGAATCCTAGGTACTCGGTTCCTTTTTGTGGAACTGAAATTTGGATGGTTTGATCTTCATCCCCGATTTCTGATTTTCGTTCATTATACTGGTGACGTCATTTCTGTGTTGTTCCAGATTTTCCGAATATATGAGTACATCGTCCAGGTAGACGACGCAGCATATATCCAAGAACCTGTTGAGTACCTGGTTAATCTATCGTTGGAATGATCCCGGCACATTGGTCAGGCCAAACAGCATATCCAAATACTCATACATCCCGTATCTTGTTGCAAAGGTCGTGTTCCCTTCATCTCCTTCCTTTATTCGTATGTTGTGATAGGTGTCCTTGATGTCCAATTTGGTGAAACATTTTACCGCCCTTAATCGATCCAGGGCCTCTCCGATCAACGGTAGCGGGTATCGCGCTTTCTTCGTTACCGAGTTGAGTGAATGGTAGTCCACGCATAATCTCATCATTCCGCCCTTCTTTTTGATGAATAATATTGGTGATCACGCCGATGCGAACAAATGTCATATCAAACCTCTTTTCATATTCTGTTGAATATATCCTCGTAGTTCTTCCAATTCCTTTTCTCCGAGGGGCTAAAGTCGTTGGTACGGAATCTTGATCTTTGCTTTGGTCTTCTCGTCTTTTTCGATGTGAAATTCATGATCCACTCCTGGCCTTCTTGGCGGTCATCGGTCTGCCTCATTTTCCTGGAACAGATTCCTGAACTGATGGTATTCTTGTGGTATTATATCATACCACTTTTTCTCTTTTCGTTGTTGTTTCTGTTGTATTGCCAGTTCAGTACTGATATTGATTCATACCAATTCCACCTTCTCTTCTCATAGATCCCATTCAAGCATCCGTGTGAGGTCTCCTCTCTTGTAATATCATCCGAATGCAGGGGTCTATATTTCTCAAATCTGTACCGCTTCCTCTTTCTTGGTTTTTAGGCTATCCGTGCTACCGAAATGTTTCGTTCCTCTTGTGGTGTTATGAAGTTCTCATACTTCATGCATCTCTTCTTCGTTGATCTTTTCGATGATCAACTGTGCTATCTGATCTCCTTGTCAGATTTCTTGGTCAATATCCCCCAGGTTGGCTAGGACCATCTTGATTTCTCCCGCATAGTCGGCATCAATGACTCCTGCATTGGTAATAAGTAGTTTATTGACTGCTAGTCCACTGTGTGGTGCTATCTGTCCATCGGAACCGGGAGGTAATCCTGTCGCTATTCTAGTGGATATCATTTCTTGACCCCTTGCTTGGATCGTCTTGTCTTGGTCGGCATATAGGTCATGACCTGCCGCTTGTCTGGAGCCCTTTGTTGGTCTTAGCGCCTTCTCGTGAAACTTCTTGAATCTGATTCTCTGATCCGGTTCTTCTCTGAGTTGGTCGAATCGTGCCTTCAAGTTTGCTTCTTGTACCTCTCTTTCTGGTATCGTATATACCACTGGTGAACTGTTGAGACATCCTGTCATGCATCGTTCGCTAGCGAATGTAATCTTGTTGTTGTCCCAGTCGATTGTGGGATTATGTTGTCGTAACCATCTCATCCCTAGGACAAGCTCATGATTCTTCAAGTTCACTACCTGGAAGGTCGCATCTTCCCTATGACTGCCTATGGCCATAGGTACTTGCGCTGTATGGGTTATCAGTCCCATAGTGCTGGGTTTTCCATCCGCTAGATAAACCTGTCTCTTCTTTCGTGTTGGTGTCAAGAGGTAGTTGTATTTGTTGCAGATTTCATTATCGATAAAATCCTCTATTGCCCCCCAGTCGAGCATCGCGTGTATCGTAGTGCCTTTCTTTTTCGTGTTGTATAATGTCGCTTTGATCATGATATGATCCCCTTCTTCTTCTAGTAGTGCCGTGTAGTAGTTTGCCATGGTGATCTTTCTTCTTTCTTTTGTGTCCATCCTCCTCCTCCTGATGGTTTTCCTCCCCTTCATGTCCGCCAGACTATCTCTTACTGGGGACCGTCCTCTTTTTCTGGTTGATCCTCCTTTATGGTCATTTCTCGCCAATTGGTTCTTTTCTGTTGCCTGATCCCATTGTTGCCTTAGGCAAGTATCATCGCTTTCTGCCCATTGTCCCCTCGGTTGCGGCACTCTCTGATTTGGTGTCCTTTCTCACCGCATCTCAAGCATGAACTCTGCTCCCTCCGTTTCTTGTATTCCGCATTGGATAGGTTGAGGGGTCATCGTGTTTGTGCCTTGTTCATTTCCACTTCTTGATGCACCATGGGTCTGAAGCTTCCTTCGTGGTCCTGCGATATTGGTCTGAACATTCCATCCTTGTTCCTTGGTGTGGAAGCCTCTCTTGTCCTCCCACATTTTTCCTTTTTTAGATTCTTTACAATCGCTAGTCAAGTTTCCTTCTTGATAGCCCATGCAGCCAATTCGTCAACTGTAGTGGTCTCGGAGTCGAAATGTTCAAATTCTGTCTGCAGTTTCTCTGACATCCCCACGTATAGGTATTGTGATGCTGTTGCATCATCTTGCAGTGCTTCCGTTTGGTGGAGTCTGAATTCATTACAGTATTCCGTCATGGAGTAGGGCCCTTGCTCCATGTTCATTATGTGGATCTGGACCACACCGCTGGGGTCCACTTCTCCAAACTGCTGTTTGATCGCTTCCTTGAACTCTTCCCAGCTCCTCCATCCTGTTGGTTTGCTGCCTTCCATATAAGGTGTGAGCCATTTGCTTGCGTGTCCCAGTATGAGTCTTAAAACGTAAACGATCTTTTCCACATCATGTCCTTCTTGCCAACCCATGGCGTGAAAGTAAATCGTTAATTCGGCCGACCAGTTACAGAGCTGGTGCCTATTCCCAGCATATGTTTCTGGTTGCTTGACTTTGGGTCGATGTTGTCTCAACAGTTGCAAAATTTGTTCCATCAGTTCATGGCTCAGTTCTGGTGTGGCCTCCGGTATTGGGCCTGACTCGGGGCCAGCCCCTTCTCCTCCAATTGGTCCCGGTCCCGCCATTCTTTTGTCTTCTTCTTCAGAGCTGGACTCGACGTATGTTGATTGACCTTGAGGTGTTGTCAGGCTCGGAGTCCATCCGAGTTATGAAACCGTTCATTGTAACCTGTCTGCTACCTTGGGTAGCTTCCAGGACTGGTCTGCGAAGGTATAGTCCATCTTAGTATTGTCCGAGCATTGCAATAAGTGACGCATCGTAATGTTACGATCCCTAACCGGTATCAGTTCTCTACGACGAGTAGAAGATGCTTCTCATGTCTTCTCTCTCGATGATAGTTCTTAGACCGATGTCTACAATAAAGTGTGAGAAACTCGCGTGTCTCTAGTCCTTATTGCCTATCGTACTCTTTCTTCAACTCTCCTCGTGGAGTAGAGTTCTCGTCTCGTAGGTAGGTATTCGTAAAGAGCGTAAAGGTTTTATATTCGTAAAAGCATAAAGTAATAAGTAAGGAAATAACTTAGAATGAAGCGTGAAGAACCTATCTACTCGGCCCTAATGCTATCCTTATATAGTTGCCCTTCACGCCCTTGTGACTCACTCCACCAGTCACGCCCCACCTATGACTCACAACTGGTAGTCAACTCAAAACATCATAAACTAGTCATATGACCAAAGTGGTCACATGCGTGAAACCCATGACCTCTAAACGGGGTCATCTGGGAAACATAACATATCATCATAACCATATCATATGACCAAAGTGGTTATATGTGCGACACCCATGAACTCTAATGAGGTCATGTGCAAAACATAATATACCTAAGACTAATAACTATGAGTCATGTAGAAACCTCTTCCTCGCTAAGCCATATTCGTGACACTAGCAGATGATTGTAAGTAATTTTATTGCATCTCTCATATAGTCTCTTGTTCTCAGCGAGATCGTGTCACTTTGTGAATGGGATGCCACTTCTAACTAGTACGAGTTCCTTGTTTAGGATTTTCATATATCAGTTGATACTGTTTGTCTTTTAAGTTTGTTACAGCAAACAAGATGTTCCTCTAGCCTGCTGTTATAGGGTTTAAGACTCTCTATATTTTATGTTTGGTTTGGAGTATTGGTTTGATACTTTGTATATTTTATATTTAGTTTCAAGGCTACCATTTAGGAGTTTTATATGTTTTGACAATCAAGACTCCAGATAGCCTAAAAAAGTATATTTAAAGTTTGCTCTCCTGCAAACTGGAAGAGGCAGACTTCGATAGACAGAGTTTTCAATATAGTTGGTTAAACTGTTACTCTCTTCAGTTTGCTTCGACAATCTTGTGTTGAGATCTACCAAACCTCTCAGGGACTTCAGTAGTTGTGATACAGTAAGAAGTCTATTCCACAATATTGGTTAAAGTCTCTGGACTTTGATTCCCTAGTTACTACCTTCAGTAAAGACCAAAGTCTGTTAACCCTATATTTACTGCATACCTGAGAGGTGTTTATATTCATTTTAACTTCAACAAGTTATCAAGATAGAAGGTATTCCAGGACCAAGTATTGGCAAGGCCCCTGAGAAAGGTTCCAAATTACGTATCTGAGATTTCAAAAGACGGTTCACAAAGACTCTAGCACAGGAGCAAGCGGCAAGTGATGTAGCTCTTAGGCAGTTAGCTAGAGATGCTGCTGAACAATCAACAGGAGAATTATGACAACAACCACCACAACTGCCAACCACTACCCCAGGAGGTTACCTAAAATTTGTAAGAAAGCCAACAGATATATCAGTACCCCCAACACCACCAGGCGGTGATTCAGATAGCTCTGATAGTAGCAGATGATCAGATGACACAGCTTCACAAGCAGGTCCCTCAGGATCAGAGGTCCCAGGACCAGAGGTTCCAAGACTACAGACTCTCAGGCCTAACCCAGTTGTTACAGCCAAACTCAGTATCAAAGTACCTTTATCTAATAGGTTTACTGGTGAAGAAGACAACCTCAAACCAGAAGCGTTTGATAGATGGTATAACTTAGTACAGTTATATCCACGTCTAAACAGACTACAAACTAGTAAGGCTGGAGGAGGTAACTATTGGATCCTCTATACTGAAGGGCAAGTTCAAGAAGTACCTTTTCAAGCAGCTGAGCAATTCGGTCAAGACATGACCAGAGAAGACCTTGTTTGCTTTTTACTAGAAAAGTTCTAATCTATGAAACACGAAGATAATACCTATCACAAATTCTATGAAATCATGCAATTAGATAATGGCAAGATACACAGAATATGAGCCATAGCAACCGATTTACAGATATTTTGGTCATGACTACCTGCAAATACTAGTAGCAATTATGCCTTCATGTAACAGTTTTTCAAGAGCATGCACTCTAGATTACGACAGGAACCGCGATTACAGTATGCTGTAACCGAAACTGTCGTGGAAGTCATAGAAAATGCAGAAAGCATAGATACTATCCTGAAAAGCACTGGCGCTTATGGAAAGGAAAGGTTTGAGAAACCAGTAAAAGAATTCAATTCCAAACAAAAAGGACAGAAGAATAATCAAAAAATAAACAACAAGCCCCATAGCAAGCCTAAGGAACAAAAGGAAAAGGGTCTTTGCTATACCTGCGGAGGCAATGGGCATCTAGCGAGAGACTATCTCAGCAAAGATAACAAAGACAAGAGTAAAGGCAAAACAAAGGTGAGGAAGGAAGTCACCTCCAACAGAGTAGAATAGTAAAACCTAGCAGAAGATATATATCAATGGCATGGAAATAGAGGAAGAAGATAACATTTTCACAATGGCTGCTAGACCAACAAATATTAAACCTCATGACGCACTTGAAGGAATAGTGCATATGAAAAGCAAAGAAGCCAGAGTCCTGTTTGATACAGGATCGATCAGAGCCAACCTGCTTAGTGCCACCTTAGTGACCACATACTGAATTCTTTGTCAAGAATTGAAGACACCGATCAGGATACACATAGCTATGAAAGGATCATAGTTTGAAGGCTATAAAGAATATATGGTCAACATATCAGCATGAAAGTTGAGTGTACCAGGAACCAGGATGTTGGTTAGTAACTTAGTAAAATAACATACTCTGCTAGGAATGCCTTTTCTGGAACAACACTAAGCCCATATCGAATGTGGCAAGTTGGGTATCCTGTTTCCCAAACAGAACATTCGAATTGTTTGCACAACTACTAGTGACATGATCTGAGCAGCAGTGATTAGTACCGAAGATGTTATGGACCAATACCTGGAAGTGTTTCTTGGGGGAATACCCGAAAATCTACCACCCCTATGGAAAATCAACCATAAGATAAACCTATAGTGAGGAAAGGAGCTGTGCTCCTTATCCACCTATTTGATACTGGAACAATGGGCAATAGACATAAGTATATGGCTGAGAGAAAATGAGAAAGTCGGAATTATAGCACTATAAGTAGTTTCATTGGCAGCTCCAATGTTTGCACAAGAAATGAAGGAGAAGAAAGAAATGAGGCCATTGGTAGACCTTACAGCCAGGAATGAGATGACGATTAATGATGTTGAAACCATTTCTAACCAAACTAGGATCCTAAATACTCTAGAAAGGGCGAGATATTGAAGCAAAATCAATCTTAGTGATGCCTATTGCCAAACAAGAGTGGAACCACAGGATGTAAGCAAGAATGCTTTCAAAACACATTTAGATATTGTGTTAGCAAAGTTATACTACAAGGAGATATGAATGCTCCAGGAACCTTCATGTGCATAATATCGGATTTATTCACCGACTACTTAGGGCATTTCATGGGGGTATATATTGACGATATACGCATTCTTTTTGATACAGAGGCAGAACATTTAAAACATATATCTATGATTTGTGACAAACTAAAGAACGCTCAATTCTGTGCAGGTAGGAAGAAATCAGAATTTTTCGCCTCCATCATGGAAGTGTTAGGCCATGTTAGCAATGATGAAGGACTCTTATCAGCACTGGAAAAAATAGCGAAAATTGAAGAATGGACAATACCACAGATTAAGAAACATATACAGGAATTTCTAGGAATGGTAAACTACATCAGTCAGTTTTGGCCACACATTGCAACCATTACATGACCCTTAATGGAACTTGCCAGAACGGTAGAATTTGTGTAGACCACTACCCAAGACCAAGCCATAGAGAACATTAAGCAAATTGTTTCAAGATACGAGTTCATGAAACTACTACAAGATGATTCGTTACTTCTAACATGGCTAATAACTGATGCATCTAACACAGGTATAGGAGCATGGGTAGGACAAGGAGAAATACGGGAGAATGCCAGACCTGCTTCGCTTGACAGCAGGAAATTCTCTAACGGCCAAATCAATTATCGTACAAATTATAAGAAAGTCCTAGTGATAGTGGATGCACTGACACCATTTCATTATATACCTGCAGGGAGGAAGTTTACTATTATTACAGATCATCTACATGAACATATCTCAAAACAAGTTCCACACCTACCAAAAAATAACTGGAAGGGAGAGAATTCCTGGAGAGGTACAATACTGAAATCATAAACAAAGCAGGACGATAGAACTATTTAGCGGATGCTTTATCCCATCTTTATGCCAAAAATGATGATTATTCACACTACAGGAAAGACCCTACCTAAGAAGACGATTCAGCAAACTTGTCACCTATTTCATCTTTTTTCTGTAAAACAAACCAGAATATCAAAGGCGGAATGTCACAATTCGAAGTCCTCACAGTTGAGCACGTTTGTGCTCATTCAGAATGCAGAAGCAACTGCAGCCTAGAGCAAGCACACCTAGATAGAGACGATTACAGATATAGTGAACCCCTAAATAATTGGAGAGATCATCGAAGCTGTACCAGTAGTAGGAGTGAGGAGGAACGTGAACATGCATCAATTCATTGGGCATTCTGCGACATACCCATCTGTCATGACCATGAGGAACTGAAATCCAAAGTAAAGACTTACCCCAGCTTACTATACAGTAGCCCACTGGCTATCGAAACTCCACGGAATACTGATGATGATCGCAACAACCAAGACAATCATTTACCAAGTTCCCACCTCGATATCCATGCCATCAAGGAGTGCTTCAAAAAATCATTAGGCTTTGGTATCTCCACTATGAGATGTCACGAACTTGAGTACCTTGAGTCTCCCCACATTGAACCCCTCTATGGAGGGCCTCTTGGATACCTCAATGAGGTTCCAGTAGTGGAACCACCTACCTTACCTCATAATAAACGAGACCTCTACAAAGTGTATGAGATACCTGATGAGGATGAGGAGGTAACAGTATTGGACAGAGTGGTGGATAAAAGGGATATCATCTAAGGAGTTGATGATATGCAAAACATTTGGAGGGAACAGATGATCAAAGGATATGGGAATGACCATATCTATCATCTAGTGAAGGATTCTAACCACACTTCATGAAACAGAATAATGTATTATTATAATATACATAACGGTCTTATTTACACTACTACAAGAGGAGGAGAAGATTGCCTATCTATTGCAAAAGGTCATAGAGTAAATGGAGAAATACTAAGAGAACTGATAATGCAGGAAATATATAATAAGAGATACCATAGCACTGATCGAAACCTTCAGTATGTAACAGAGTACATCTATTGGCCGAAGATGAGGAAAGACTTCAAGGATTACGTTCAGTAGTGCAATATATACCAGCTGAATTGAGAACGGACCACATTGCCTATGGGCAATATCCTTTTACTGCGCTTTTTCTCTTAGATATTTTCGAGTTATACTATTGATTTTATGGGTCTCTTCATCAGGCTAAGAGGACATGATTCAGTGTTGGTGGTAGTGGATAGGGCAGTTGGTTTCAGTTAGCTGATACTAACATTAGTGAAAGCTACTGTGATTTTGCCAATGGTGCTACTTTAGCACCATATATTTATCCCTCATAGAATACATACGTCGATTATTAGCGATGCTGATCCCCAATTTACCCCCTAGTTCTGGAAACAGACCTTGATGGTGATAGGAGTTGAACAAATTATGGCTACGCCTGGTCATCACCAGACCAATGGACAGGCACAAAGAAAGATCAGAGAACTGAAGGCAGCATTGAGGAATGGTGTTAGTGCATGCCAGACGAACTGGTTTACCTCCCTCCCTGCAGTGGCTGCTTACTCCAATGCAGGTCGCTCTGACACTATTAGCATGTTGCCATATAAAGCTGTTTATGGACGAGAATACTAGCTACTCGACACCTATAAAGTCAACTCTACAACAGTACCTGCATCAGCTAATGATAACAGTTGACATCAGGAGATCAGAAATGCACCATAACCAGCATTACGGTTGGCTGGAGCAAGGACAAATAGAGTGGCAGCGAAGAGGAGGAACCTACACAAACCTGGCAATATTGGAGAACGGATTATAGTTTTTGGAGACCAGTTTGCGACCAAATCTGGGAAATCTGAGAAACTACAGCCACTCTGGTGAGGCCCATTTACAGTACTAGATATCGACGAACATATACAAAATGATACCGTTGGCGTGGATGCAAGGGTGTACTGAAGGAAAAAAGATGTTTTCCATAGTATGGTAGTCAAACCTTACCAGGCTAACGATCATTTTCGGTTCCCAGGATTAGTGTTTACGAAAACAGCACCCATCCTGATCAATGAAGAGCAAAAATGAGAAGTTCAATCAATTCTCGACGCCAGATAATGATATGGCAAATGACAGTTGTTGGTTAGTTGGAAAGGGTACGCAGAAAGCGATTATAGTGGGGAACTAGAGGAAGAGTTAGAACACGCAATGGATCTGGTTGAGGCTAGTAGACAGACAACATGTCAAGATGTGAGTTTCCTATGGTTTTTGTTAGGTATATTCCGATGTGTTATTCCCCTACTGTAACCACATCTCGGGAGATGCAGTAAATGTAGTGTTAGCTGGCTTCGTTGTTTACCCAAAGTGGTAACCAGCGAAGCAAAGTCTGGAGGCTTTAACTAAGGTTGTTGAAGAGACTTCTTACTATATCGCGACTACTGAAGTCTCAGAGATGTTTGGTGAATCTCAAACGAAAGATTACCAAAGCGAACTAAAGAAGGTAACTGTTCATCCAAGTATATTGAAAACTCTCGCTGTCCAAGTCTGCTTCTTCTAACGTGAAGAATAGCAGTTCTTAAATACACTTCTTAGGCTACTGAGAGCCTTGTTCTCATAACATATAAGACTCCAAAGCGGTAGCCTTGAAAAAAAAGATAAAACATATAGAGTATCAAACCGATACTCGAAAACAAACATAAAACATATAGAGTATCATACACTATATTCTCAGGCTAGAGGGACACCTCGTTTCCTGAAACAAAACATAAAATATATGAAGTATCAAACCCTATATTCTTAGGCTAGAGGCACACCTTGTTTCCTGAAACAAAATATAAAACATATAAAGAATCAAACCGATACTCGAAACCAAACATAAAACATATAGAGTATCAAGCCCTATACCTGAAAATCGTAAACTAGTAACCTGTACCGGTTACACCTAGAAAATAAAATAAAACTCTTATTTCAAAATCTGACAAGACAATCCCTAATCCTTGCTATCATGAGCAGAATTCAAATAAGGATCCCAAAAACCTTTATCAACTAGGGGTACATCTGAATAGCTCTCAAAGCCATCCTTAGTGGGAGAATAACACATAGGAATAAACCCAGAAAATAACGTAGGAAACTCATCTCCTGGCATGTTATCTGTTGTTAGGTATCCTACCTATCCTTCGATGTCGATATGTATCCTGCAACAGGCAATAGCTCTCTGTTAGTCTCTTTGTAATAGTGCAATACTTCTCTTCCTTAGCGTACCATTTCCTCGCTCCTTCGTTCTATCAAGGCCTTAATTATTATTCTTAGGCCGTTGTCGATGTTCCTCTATCGAACTTTGATAATCAAGTCGTATCGTGATAGAATTCTCGAAGTAGTAGAATAGATTCTATTCTTGATAGTATAGGTAAGAAAGTATAATAGGTGGTTGCGTGAAGAACTAACTACCAGGCTCTACCGGCCTCCTTTTATAGTCCTTCACTCAACCCGCTTATAAATCAAAACAACTATGAGTCATAATCGTGACTCATGAAAAACATCATATGACCGTATCATTGGTCATGTGCATAAACCACCTGACCC
>JACCEG010000020.1:126320-147805 GCA_014065205.1 Tuber brumale
TCATGACCTCTTAATAGGTCATGTGCGTGAAAGTAAATCAAACTGTGCAGCCCCCTTGGCCTCGTGCACTGCCCCCATGACCTCTTAATAGGTCATGTGTGTGAAAGTAAATAAACCAAAACCTTATGACGAATATCTTCGTCATAGTGAAACCTCTCCTTTCACAAATATCTCCTTCCACTATCTGCCACACAATCATGACAATTGCTCCTCTTCCACAAACATCTCCTTCCACTATCTGCCATACAACTGTGACAATAGCCTCCCTCTCCCCATGACCAAAGTCCCATTAGGCTATCGGGAACTCATCCTCCTCTTCGGTTCCTGCGGTATGCAGGATATTGCGTCCTATCCGACGCATCCAACTCTTGCTTTCTTTCTGAAGGTTTTCCAACCTTCAGATCCTGACCTTCTTCCTCTTCAGTGTGGATTCTGTCTTCCCGACCATGTATTCCGCCAAACTTGCCCTGACCTGTTGAGCCGTCACTGCTCTTGCCAGCTGCACGATCTTTTTCTCCCATTCCCTTGCCTTTTGCTCCCACATCAACGCCTGGCCTTTGTAGAGTCCCATCTCTACTTCTGCCTTCGTCCTTTGTTTGCTGATCGTGATCAGCTCCCGTTGCAGGCTTTCCACCATATCTTCTTGTGTTGCCGACGAGATCGGCAACGGTACTGGGTCCTGTTCCCAGGTGACTTTCTTGGATTTTTTTGGCCCCCCTCCCTGTAGATTTTGTCCCTAAAATCTTTTTGTCGCCCAGCAGAGGCGACAGTGGTGGTGTTTTGTCTCCCTTCTTGGGAAAGTAGTTGGTTCCCACCTTTTATGTGTAGTGGGTGGAGCACCCGTCGTCATAGCACCGTGTCTATGACAGACACTTGTGTGCTTTCTCTTCCTCCTTTCCTTCATTTTCCGGATCGGTAGGTCCACAAGTTGGACCCAATCTTCGTCCTTGACCTCTTCCTTGATCCAAACTCCGTCTTCCATCGGGCAGAAGTCTGGGCTTGTCGGGATAGTTTTGGTGGAATTGCCAGATGGCATCTTGAGCGTAAATCAAGTTAGTGGCTGGATGCCACTCTTGATCGTGTTCTTCGGAATAGTCTGTCCACTAGGCCCAGTATTAGAGTGTGTTGCGGTGTAGTCTTGTGTCGCTGATCTCTCAAGTTCGTATTCTTCTTCATCCTCGATCTCGATGGGCGGCGGAGGAAGTTTCTTTTGTGATGCGAAGGGGTTGTCTTGGTAGGGTTCAAGGAGACTGATGTGGAATGTAGGATGAGTTTTGTTTATCGAGCGTGGGAGGTCGAGTTTATATGCTCTTAGTCCGATGCGTTCGATGATTCTGAATGGTCCTAATTTCTTGTAGTCCACTTTCCTTGACGGTCGGGTCGTCCGTATATTCCTTGGTATCAATCACACCTTGTCATTGACTGGGAGGTTGGGATCGGGTTTTCTGTGTCGATCAGCGTATTCCTTCTATTTTTCTTTTACGAGGCATATTTCTTATCGCAATATATCATGCAATTGTTGCATGTTTTTCGTATCGATTGATTGTGCGGGTATGTCGTATTTTGCTGGTTCATATATTGGGTTATACCCATAGTTCACAAAAAAGGGTCTTGTTTTGCTCGTTTCTTGTCTTCCTTTGTTGTATGCGAACTTGGCAGTTGCTAGCATATCGGCCCAATCATCTGGCTGACAATTGGTGTATCCCCGTAGATAATGTTACAATATGGCGTTCATCCTCACTGTCTGTCTGTCTGTCTGCGGGTGGAATGCTGTGCTAAGTTTCCTTTTGATGTGTCATTGTCTTGTGATCTCTTTCCCGATATTTGCCATGAATAGGGATCCTCTGTCTGATATGATATCTTTCGGTAGTCTGTAGATTCTGAACACCTGATCTTTGAAGACGTGAAAGAATTGTTGTGTGTCCATGTCCATTCTACAGGGTATAAAGTAGGCCATTTTTGTCAGACGATCAATAACGACCCCTATTGCGTCATAACCTTTCGATTCCGGAAGTCCAGTTATAAAGTCCATAGCAATAGATTGCCATGGTCTTTTAGGAGGTTCGATAGGTTTTAGCAATCCGTATGGCGCGTGACGTACTGCCTTCGTTCTCTGGCATGTCTCAAAGTTTTTTGACATATCTTTTGACGTCATCTCTTATCGTCGGCCAGTGGTATGATCTCCTGATCAGTTCTGTGGTTTTGGCTGTTCCGCCGTGTCCCGCTTGTGGTATGTCGTGGTTTCTTCTTATCGTTTCCCTTCGGAGGGGTTAGTCGTCAGGGATCCTTCTCTTGTTGTCGTACCAAAGGTATCCTCCTTTTTCTTCGAATAGCCCCCGTGCTATCCCCTTCATTTGTTTTTGTTTTTCACTTAAGGCTTTGCTGATCGCTCGTATTTCTATATCCCTTTCCATCGTGCTCCGTATCCACTCTGTGTGGTTGTCATTGGATAATATTGCTGTTTCCATCTCGTTGATGGATTCAGTTCTTCCATTTGCTTTCTCTTCTTTGCAGTACCCTTCCCTGGGTAAGAGAATCCTTTTTCTGTGTTAGATCCTTTCGTCCTCTTTGGTCGGTAGGTCTTCTTGTCTCCTGGTAAGAGCGTCGGGTTGTCCTCCTTGTTTTCCAGGTCGGTACTCAATTTTGATGTGATATTGAGATAGTGTTTCACTCCATCTCATTTGTCGTTGATTGAGTTCTTTGATGATGGTAAAGGCGAGGAGGGCTTTGTGGTCAGTTACCACCCTAATATCGTGTTCGTTCCCCAGTGCATATTTTCTACACGCCTTAAGTGCCTGAACTCTAGCCAATTGTTGTTTATCGTGGATGTCGTAGTTGCATTCGGCTTTGGTCATTGTTTTCGATCGGAATGCCAACGGGCGCCACAGTTTGTCATTGCCTGACTGTGATACAATGCCCGTGCAGACGTAATTCGACGCGTCTGTTTGGATAATGATTGGCAATTTCGAGTGTAAGCGTCCCAGTATTGGTGCCACGTGGAGTTTGTTCCTTAATTTTTCGAAGGCAGTTTGCTGATTGTCCGTCCAGTTCCATCTGGTATCTTTTTTCGTTGTTTTGTATAGTGGTTTCACCACTCCACTGAATCCTTCAATGAATTGGCGATAAAAGTTGCAAAAGCCCAAAAGGCTTTGTACTCCTTTTATGCTCTTTGGTGGTTTCCATTGGTCGATTGCTGCTGTCTTGACTGGGTCGGTTCATATTCCATCAGGGTTGATGACAAACCCCAAATATTCGGTTTCTTGTTGATGGAACTCGCATTTCGTTAGTTTCAGTTTGATCTTTGCTTCCCTTAGGGCCTGTATAATGTTTCGAATGTCCTTCCGGTGTTGTTCCATTGTTTTTGAATATATGAGGATATCGTCTAAGTAGACGATACAGCATATATTCAAGAACTTGCTGAGTTTGGTGTTGATCCATCTTTGGAACGTTGATGGTATATGGGACAGTCCAAACGGCATTACCAGGTATTCGTATAGCCCGTACCGTGTTCGAAATGCCGCTTTCCATTCGTCTCCTTCGCATATTCTGCTATTGGGGTAAGCATCCTTGATGTCTAGTTTCGTCTAGTATTGGACTTTCCCCAATCTATGCAAGGCTTCGTCAATCAGCGGTAGTGGATATTGGTCCTCCTCGGTGACTGCATTCAGTCGTCAAAACTCCACACATAGTCTGAGCTTTCCGTCCTTTTTTTTGACGAATCATAATGGTGCTCCTGCTGCTGATGAGGATGGCCATATCCATCCTCTCTCCAGGTTTTACAGGAGATAATCTTGTAGAGCATGCAACTCTTCTTCTCTCTAGGAGTAAAGTTTCATGAACGGTGCTCTGCCCACTAGGTCGATCCTGTAGTTCTCTTCTCTGTGTTCGGCCAAGTCTGTCCTTTCGCCTTCCTGGAACATGTCTAAGAAGTCGTGATATTCGCATGGTACCAGCTGTGTTAGAGTCGCTTTCTTTTTTGTCACTTCTTGTCGTACTACTAATCTGGTACTGATGGTCGAGGGTTCTGCAATTGCCGCTTTCCATTTTTATTGACCCCATTTGAGAACACCGGTGTGTTCCCCTTTCCGATATAGCTTTCCGAAGGTCTTAGCTGATATAAAGTTGATATCGAAGCATCGTTCTTCGGGTTCTTCACTTGTGTTTTTTCCGGTGCTTCCAAATCTACAATCTTGTCTTTCTATTCTGTCGAGGCCGCCTACTTGTCGTAGTCCTCCATTGTCGATCCTCTCAGCAATCCACTGTGCGATCCGATCTCCTTTCTTGACTTCGTAGTCTTCTCCTTTCAGGTTCATCAGAAGGACCTTGCTTTCTCTGCGATAGTCTGCGCCTATCACCCCCGCATCTGTGGTTTGGCCATGCCTGGTCACTAGTCCACTTCGTGGGGCAATTCGTCCATAGGTGCTATCCGGTAGTCCAATCACTATTCCTTTCTTTATCATCGCTTGGCCTTTGGCGGGGATGATTTCTTCTTGGATGCTGTACAGGTCGTGTCCAGCCACTCCCTTCGACGCTTTGGCCAGTATCTTTGTTTCGGGATCCAACCGTTGCATCCGAATATCCTCTTTTTCGCTTCTGGTCACGGTGATTTGACTGTATTTGTTTTCCCATCTGGCCAGTCTGGCAGGGACTGCGTTGATCTTTGGTGATTCATTTAGGCATACTTGGATATACCTCTTGCTTCCGAAGTTGATCTGTCTTTTTCCACAATCAATATTCGGGTTGTTTTTCCTTAGCCATGGTATTCCCAGGATAGCAGTATGTTTGATTATATTTGCTACCTGTAATATTATCGTTTCTTGATGAGATCCTGTTTCCAGGACTATTTCCGCCACGTGTGTAATGGGGCCCGCCTTGCTCTTTTCCCCATTAACTACATAGATGTGTCTTGGTTTATCGATTTTCTTGAGCGGTATCCGGTGGGTATTGCAGAATTTTTTGTCGATAAAGTCCTCCGTTGCTCCCGAATCGACTATTGCGTTGGTTTCGGTAATCCCGTTTTTTGCAAGTATTTTGATTTTTATAATCTGTTGATCTGATTCGTCCTCGTCGTTATTCGTTGTATTGATTTGTGCCTTGTAGCCCGTTGCCGTCTATATTTGTATAATTTTAGTGGGTTTTTTGTGCCGGTTGTCCCTCAGACCACTCTTTACTGGGGACCGTTGTCGTTTAAAGCCTCCTCGATTTCTTCTGATCTTTGGCCCCCCATTTCTCGAATCTTGACATTGTGGTCTGGGCATTGGATTGCTCGATGTCCTGCCTTTCTGCAGCGGAAGCATAAATTGCTGTCCCTGCACTTCCGAAATCCTTCCGGTATTATCCTCGCGAGGTTTGGCCGTATTGGTCTCCAGGCTTGTCTAAACCTCTGTCCTGGTCTCTGAAATTGTTCGGTTGTTCAACTTATTGTGTCAAGGTCCATTGCCTCTCTTGCTTGATTGGTCGTTAGGGCCTTTGGTGGTCCATGCTGTTGTCGGGCCGGTATCTCCCGGTTGCTTGGTCCTTGGTTCTTCCTATTCTCGAGCTATGCAAACCATGGGGCTAGTTCTTCGGTCGTGTTGAAAACTCGATCCGAGTTGGTCCATGCTTCGTGTAGCTCTTCATGGACCCCCCTTAGCAGCTGTCGTCGTAGGGTATGTGTATTGTATTCGGCGTCCAGGGCTATCAGTTATATGTTGTACCAGAAGTCGATAACCGTATTCTTTCCTTGAACCATTTTCTCAATCTGGTTCCTTGCTCCCTGTCGTTTGTCCTTATCCTCAAACTGAGCTCTGAGCTCTCTCTCGAACTCTTCCCATTCGCGCCACACCTTGGGAGTGGTCACTTCCATGATTGGAGTGATCCACTTCTCTGCTGTTCCCTTGAGCATAGACTTTGCGAATCTGATTTTCGTGTCATCGTGTTCGCTCCTCCATTCTTTGGCTTTGTAGTACAGTTTAAGCTGTACCAGGAATCCTCTGTGCCGGGTTCGTTCTGTGTCAAAGACGTTGGGATTCCTTAATTTGAGTCCTTCCGACATCCGTGCAGGTCTGAGTCCTACTACTATGTATTCCAGTTGTTCTCCCATCATGCCCAGCACATTCAATGGTGCTGGTGGGGCCAGGGTCGTCCCCGTCCCTTCTCCTGCCTGTTCTGCCTCCATGTTGCTGTTGGGTGTCGCTTTTGAGACGCAACCAAATGTTAGGTATCCTACCTATCCTTCGATGTTGATATGTATCCCACGACAGGCAACAGCTCTCTGTTAGTTTCTTTGTAATAGTGCAATACTTCTCTTCCTTAGTGTACTGTTTCCTCGCTCTTTCTTTCTATCAAGACCTTGATTATTATTCTTAGACCATTGTCTACGTTCCTCTATCAAACGTCAATAATTAAGTCGTATCGTGATAGAATTCTCGAAGTAGTAGAATAGATTCTATTCTTGATAGTATAGGTAAGAAATTATAATAGGTGGTTGCATGAAGAACTAACTACCAGGCTCTACTAGCCTCTTTTTACAGTCCTTCACACAACCCGCTTATAAATCAAAACAACTATGAGTCATAATCGTGACTCATGAAAAACATCATATGACCGTATCATTGGTCATGTGCATAAACCACCTGACCCCTTGATAGGTCATGTGCGTAAAAGTAAATCAAACTGCGCAGCCCCCTTGGCCTCGTGCGCTGCCCCCATGACCTCTTAATAGGTCATGTGCGTGAAAGTAAATCAAACTGCACAGCCCTCTTGGCCTCGTGTGCTGCCCCCATGATTTCTTAATAGGTCATGTGCATGAAAGTAAATAAACTAAAACCTCATGACGAATATCTTCATCATGGTGAAACCTCTCCTTCCACAAACATCTCTTTCCACTATCTGCCACACAACCGTGACATTTAGCTGGGTTTAGAGTATTGTTCCTTTGGGCATCTGTTGGTTAAGGTGGTGGATTTCACTCGTTTGGAATGTTTTTGTTCACTGTCAGACTTGTTGGAGATATTCTAGGATGATTTTATAGCAGTTAGTTTAGGTCTAAGAGGATCAGGATATTTCCTGTAGGGGGCTGTTTTTCTACCCCTGAGGGTTTTCAGTTCAGCTGCCAGAATATAGCTAAGGGTATTGGTTTTTGAGGTCTCATAGCGCGAGCTCCCTAGGCTTTCTTGGTGTCACTTTAATCAAATAAAAAATTAATAAAAATTAAAAATTAAAAAAGATATGGTATAAGAACACGAATGTAGCATTAGCTATGGCAAAAAAAAGACCATAATTCCAAAAACATCTTTCTACCACCAGGTAAAAGCCCTCTATACCAAGCCTTCTCTGGTATAGAGCTAACCACATATATCACCCTCAATAAGCCTATTCTTATCTTGCAAGTAAACTCTCGGAGCAGAAGAAGCTAAACTAAAAACAAGAAGGAAATATCAGGAAATTCTCCCAGGAAAACCGTTGCCTAAAGGCACCAAAGAAACCAATATCCTTATGGACAACCAATAGTGATGACAAGTTATAATGTTGTCTCAGAATCGATAATGACCTCTCCTCTATCAGAGAAATCAGGTTGGAAAGTAGCCAGTATTGGCATAACATAGGAAGAGAGTATGGAAGACCAGTCAAGGCATTGCCTATCCTAAGCAGAACAGTTATAGCAGTAAGGTGGCAGCTATTGTAGGAGGTTGCTAGCACTGGGCTAGCTGGAGAGATAGGAAGCAGTAAAGTGCCAGCTTGATAGTAGCAGTAAGGTGCTGGCTGAAGGGAGGTACTGGCCTATATACCAGGAGGACTGAATAGCAAGTAGTGGGATGCAAGCTGTAGGGTACAGGAGTTAGCAGTAGTATGCCAGCCAAGTTGGCAGCAGTAGGGTACCAGCCAATCGCAACAATAGGAAGTATAGGAGGAAGGCAAAGAACTAAAGTAATAACGCGACAATTGGTATCGTGTTCGTGTCCAGCTAAGCAGCCTGCCGCAAGCCTTACTTAAAACCATTTGTTTTACTACGTCTCTCATATAGTCTCTTGTTCTCTGACAAGTAGCGTCACTTAGTGAATATAATACTACCATCAGGCAATAAGTTGAAAGGAGGATGGCACTATTGACTGTGGCCTGTTAAGGAGTTCTCACACAGCCCCTACATTGCTTCATAGAAGGGATACAGGAAATCATCATAACTGTATACCACAAACTGTGTTCACGGCTGTCTGTCAAGATGAAATCAAAGGTTGCTTACTGTGCTGATGCTAAGTAAGGCTCATGTCAAAGTGGAGTAGTGAGGAGGCAAAGTATTGAGAGATGACTGCAAAAGAGTATGGAGAGCTGCAAGAGGGGAGATCTCAAAAGTAAGAGTAGAAAAGAAGCGACAAATGACCAAAGAGATGTAGAGTGATAGCCCACTCTTTCTGTCGGAAGAAAGCAGATGTGACAAATTGGTAATAGTTAGGTATGGTATTAAGTTTATTCTAAATAGGAAATAAATTTCAATCACCAAATGTGAAGTGGAGATCGTGGATGATAAAGATGTTTCTTAAGCTATTAGTATTTGATTCCAGTTTGGAGAATAAAGGAATTAAATTATGAAGTAAAAATACTAACTGAGTACATAGGCTAAAATAATAGACCAAGATTCAATACTTCAAGAGGAAATTAAAAAAGCTGAAAAGCACACAGCAACAAGAGAATGAGTGCAAAAGTTTCATTTGAATAATGTTCCAAAAGTGCATAGTTCTTCAACCCTAGTAGTATCTAGACAGTAATGAATCTAAAACACTTAGCTTCAAAAAAAAGCTGTCAATGAATCTCTTGAATCACCATTTATTGAAGAGAGGCTTGTAGTACCAGAGGGTGGAATCATATCCTTCAAATAAGAGGAGAGAAGAATACAGAGAATCAATTTGAAGTAGTATGAACTACAAAAAGTTGACTCCCATAAGTGCAAGGGAGCGATCATATTAGTGGTAGGCTAGAAAGTAACAAATTAGAATTCAGAATCAGGTATTGGGTATTGCCAATTGCAAGGCACAATATGTCTTTAAGTCAGCTTGAGTTCTGTTACAAGAAAATATTGCCTAACTTCAAGTTACAGATGAAGAGAAAATCTGCAGGTCTGCATATGAGAACTTGTCAAATTCAAAGAATTCTATAAGAGACTTTACAGAAGAGATCTTAGAATTGGCACAATATAGACTTAAGAGATAAATCAAAATTAATAGTCATATGCTTGTCATTATTTAAGATAAAAGAACATGCATGTAGTGCAAGCTATGGCATAAACAATTCTATATTCCTCTATCCGCCCAGTCTAAGCGTATTCTCAAAACCTTCTGGTGTGGGCCTAATCATACATCTTTACCCCAAACGTCCAAACATATCTTAAAAACAGAAGAAAATACCTCAGACCAAAGCAGGAGAATATAAGAAGGTAACTACCTAAAATATCACACAAAGAACAAGGTAAAAATTGTACCAGATCCCACAACAACGTAGCCAGAATATACACATCGGCAGACAGAACAAGTTGATATATTCCTGGAAGCTGTCACTGACTAAGACAGGAGCTGACAGTAGGGGACAGCTAGTGATGTCACAGTTGCCTGACAGGTAGTGGAAGGAGATATTTGTGGCAGGTAGTGGAAGGAGATGTTTGTGGCAGGTAGTGGAGGGAGATGTTTCACCATGACGAAGATATTCATCATGAGGTTTTAGTTTGATTTACTTTCACGCACATGACCTATTAAGAGGTCATGGGGGCAGCGCACGAGGCCAAGGGGGCTGCGCAGTTTGATTTACTTTCACGCACATGACCTATTAAGAGGTCAGGTGGTTTACACACATGACCAATGATGCAGTCATATGATGTTTTTCATGAGTCACGATTATGACTCATAGTTGTTTTGATTTATAAGCGGGTTGAGTGAAGGGCAATAAAAGGAGGCTGGTAGAGCCTGGTAGTTAGTTCTTCACACAACCACCTATTATACTTTCTTACCTACACTATTAAGAATAGATTCTATGCTACGACTTCGAGAGGTCTACCACGATACGACCTGATTATTAGCGTTCAAGAAAGGAACGTAGACCACGGTCTAAGAATAATAATCAAGGTCTTGGTAAAGAGATGAGGCGAAGTAACGGAGCACTAAGGAAGAGAATTATTGCACTATTATAACGAGACAAACAGAGAGCTGTTGCCTGTCTCAGGGTACATATTGATATCTGGAGATAGGTAGGATACAGTTAGGGGGACGCCAAACTCGAGTATATAACCGAGGGACATAGGTCAAAATCTTTTTCCGGAGAATCTGTCGAGGAAGGCTCGTCTTCGATAAAATAAATGTAAGGTAAAGATTTATGTGGTAAACAATTTTTTATTGATAAGATCTCTTCTCCGTTGCTTGATGATGTCTGTAAAGCTCGGGAGGCACTTCGATATTTATATCCCGCGTCTGAGTGTTTGTGGACTACCTCTAACTACTATTCCTCCGAAGTACCACACTGGTTTTAATATGCAAATGTCCACAATGTTATAAGTGCGAATACCGTTTGACCCTGAAACTTGTCACACCCTTTCGCTGACTTAGAATAGTATTCCTCCGTTGAGATGACTGCGCCATTTGTTATACCAAACAGCCGTCTCCAACTTAGATGGCCGCATAGACTTTTATATGACTTTAGTCTTGTTGACTATCGTCCAGTCGTCTCCTCAGTCATGAAGTGATCAGGTTCATGCCGGACCACCTAGTGCCAATCGCAAGTCCGAGCCCGACGTGTCAGTGTCTTAAGGGTCTCCGACTTATCTTAGTCTTCCTTTCTAAGCGTGCTTCCCCTTGGTCCGCCGGCCTCCGTAGAGGGGTCCTATTACTAGGACCAACCAACATACAGCTGATCTCAGAAGGGTATGGGTGGATTCGGTATACCCCTAATAGCTTTCACTATTTGGATATCCTCCTAGAGTATTTCTCCGAAAATGTCCCATCACCTTCGGCCCATAGTTTAGGAAGCCCAACTTTGAAGCCTACTATCTCAATGCGCCTTCGACGGAATTCCTCCGTTCCACTTCCCAGATGTCACCAAAGGTCCCCTCCCCTATATCCTGCGAACAGCATGTGGTCGGACAGACGGCGGCGACGTATATGGTGTTTTGAAGTGGGCTTCATTGTTGTAACATTTTAGTTATGGGACGCAACTCTCGAAATCTCGCTAATGACGTGCGGGCCCCATACGGGGGCCGGAGGGGGGTGTTGGCACTCCGGTAAGTTGAGGGTCTCTGGGCAGTTACCCTACCGTGGGTCTGTGCACATGTCTCGGATTTCCATATGCCTAACAGATACCTAACATTTGGTTGCGTCTCAAAAAGTGATACCCAACAGCAACAGGGAGGTAGAACAGACAGGAGAAGGGGCAGGGACTACCCCGGCCCCACCAGCACCATTGAATGTGCTGAGCATGACGGGAGAACAACTGGAATACATGGTAGCAGGACTCAGGCCTGCACAAAGGACGGAAGGACTCAAATTAAGGAACCCCGACACCTTCGACGGAGAACCAACCAGACTCAGAGGATTCCTGGTACAGCTTAAACTGTACTATGAAGCCAAAGAATGGACGGACGAACACGACAACAAGAAGATCAGATTCGTAAAAACTCTACTCAGGGGTACGGCAGAGAAGTGGATCACTCCAATCGTGGAAGGGACCACCCGCAAGGTGTGGCGCGAATGGGAAGAGTTCGAGAGAGATCCCAGAGCTGAGTTTGAGGACAAAGACAAATGACAAGGAGCAAGGAACCAGATAGAGAAAATAGTTTAAGGAAAGAATATGGTCATCGAATTCTGGCAGAACATACAGCTATTAGCCCTGGATGCCGAATACGATACGCATACCTTACAACGACAACTCTTAAGGGGGATCGACAAAGAACTGCATGAAGCATGGACCAACTCAGACAGGGTTTTCAACACGACCGAAGAACTCGCGCAGTAGTTTGCGGGGCTCGAGAATAGGAAGAACCAAGGACGCAGCAACCGAGAGAGACCGGCCCGACAACAGAATGGACCACCAAGGGCCCTAACGACCAATCAAGGAGGAGAGGCAATAGACCTTGATGCAATAAGAGGAACATCCCAACAATTCCAGAGACCAGGACAGAGGTTCAGGCAAGCCTGGAGACCAATATGGCCAAACTTCCGAAGGATAATACCGGAAGAGTTCCGGAAGCGCAGGGACAGCAATTTGTGCTTCCGCTGCAGAAAGGCAGGACATCGAGCAATCGAATGTCCAGACACGAACACCAAGATTCGGGAAAGAGGGGGCCGGCAACTGGAACAAATTGGGGAGTCTTTAAATGACGACAGTCCCCAGTAACGAGTGGTCTGAGGGACTACCAGCACGAAAAACCCACTAGGACTATACGAATATCGATGGCAATGGACTACAAGGCACAAATCAACACAATGGACAACAACGACGACGAATCGGATCAGCTGATGATAAAAATCAAAATACTCACAAAAAACTGGATTACTGAAACCAACGCGATGGTCGACTAAGGAGCAACGGAGGACTTTATCGACAGAAAATTCTGCAATACCCACCGGATACACCTCTCGAAAATCGACAAACCAAGAAACATCTATCTGGTTAATGGGGAAAAGAGCAAGACGCGCCCCGTTGCCCACAAGGCCGAAATAGCCACGGAAACAGGGTCTCATCAGGAAACGATAATATTACAGGTAGCAAATACGGTCAAACATACTGCTATCCTTGGAATACCATGGCTAAGGAAACACAACCCGAATATCAATTGGGAAAGAAGACGGATCCACTTCGGAAGCGTGAGGTGTACCCAAGTATGCCTAAATGAATCAGCAAGGATGGAGGCAGTCCCTACTGGGTTGGCCCGATAGGAAAATGAATACAGTCGAATCACCGAGACAAGGAGCAAAGAAGAAGAGATTCGGATTCAACGGTTGGATGCCGAAGCAAAGATACCGACCAAGAGGTCGAATGGAGCGGCTGGACATGACCTGTACAGCATCCAAGAAGAAATCATCCTGGCCAAAGGGCAAGCTGTGATAAAGACAGGAATATCGATCGGATTACCAGATAGCACCTATGGACAAATGGCCCACGAAGTGGATTAGCTACCAGGCATGGCGAAACCACAGGAGCGGGGGTGATAGATGCAGACTATCGCGGAGAAATCAAGGTTCTCTTGATGAACCTGAAAGAAGAGGACTACAAAGTTAAGAATGGCGATCGGATAGCACAGTTGATTATCGAAAGGACCGACAATAGAGGACTATGGAAAGTAGACGGCCTCGATGAAACCGGAAGACAGGATCGTGGATTTGGAAGAACCGGAAAAAACACCCTCGAAGAACCGGTAGAGCGACGGGTCGATATTGACTGGATATGAGCCAAGACCTTGGGAAAACTATATCGAAAAGGAGAACAAACCGGTATTCACAAATGGGGTCAAGAAGAAAGAGAAACGACAATCGCGGAGACTGCGATGATCAGCACCAGGTTAGTAGTACGACAAGAAGCAACAAAGAAAAAAGCAACTCCAAGACAGCTGGTACCAAGCGAATACCATGACTTCTTAGACATGTTCGAAGAAGGAGAAAGAACAGACTTGCCTGAACACAGAGAAGAGGACCATGGGATCGGCCTAGTGGGCAGAGCACCTTTCATGAAACTTTACTCCTTGTAAGAAGAGTGGAAGGCTCTACGAGATTACCTCCAGCAGAACCTGGAGAGAGAATGGATATGGCCATCATCGTCAGCAGCAGGAGCACGGATATTATTCGTCAAAAATAAGGACAAAAAGCTCAGATTATCCATGGATTTTCGAGGACTTAACACAGTCACCAAGGAAGACCGATATCCACTACCACTGATCGACGAAGCATTGGATAGATTGGGAAAGGCTCAATACTACACGAAGCTAGACATCAAAGATGCCTACCACAACATTAGAATATTCGAAGGAGGCGAATGGATGACGGCATTTCGAATACGACACGGGCTATACGAATACCTGGTAATGCGCTTCGGACTGTCCAACACACCGGCAACATTCCAAAGATGGATTAACACCAAACTCAGCCAGTTCTTGAATATATGCTGTATCGTCTACTTAGACGATATCCTCATCTATTCTAAAATAATGAAACAATACTGGAAGGACATGCGGAACGTTATGCAGGCCCTAAGGGAAGCAAAGACCAAACTAAAGCCAACGAAATGCAAATTCCATCAACAGGAAGCCGAATATTTGGGGTTTGTCATCAACCCAGATAGAATACGAACCGACCCGGTCAAGACAGCAGCAATTGACGAATGGAAACCACCAAAAAGGGTAAAAGGAGTACAAAGCTTCTTGGGCTTTTACAACTTTTATCGCCGATTCAGCGAAGGATTCAGCAGAGTGGCTAAACCACTATACGAAACAACAAAAAAAGATACCAAATGGAACTGGACGGACAAGCAGGAAACAGCATTCGACACATTTAGGAACGAACTCACCACGGCACCAATACTGCGACACTTCAATCCGAAAGTAGCGATCATGATCGAAACGGACGCATCCAATTATATCTGCTTGGGGATCCTATCACAGTTAGGCAGTGACAAACTATGGCGCCCATTGGCATTCCGCTCGAAGAGGATGACCAAAGCCGAATCCAACTACGACATCCACGATAACGAACTATTGGTGATAGTTCAGGCACTTAAGGCATAGAGAAAATACGCCCTGGGAAACGAACACAATATTAGGCTGGTAACCGACCACAAAAACCTCCTCACCTTCACCACCACCCAAGAACTCAACCAACGACTAACGAGATGCAGCGAAACCCTATCTCAATATCAGATCAAAATTGAGTACCGACCTGGAAAACAAGGAGGACAACCCAATGCCCTTACCAGAAGACAAGAACACCTACCAACCAAGGAGGACGAAAGAATCCAGCAGAGAAAAAGGATTCTCTTGCCAAAAAAAAGGTATTTCAAAGACGAGAAGGAAAACGAAAGAAACGAATCCATTAACGAGATGGAAACAGCAATATTATCCAATGACGACCACACAGAATGGATACGAAGCAGGATAGAAAAGGATACAGAAATACAAGCAATCAAGGAAGCTTTAAACGAAAAGCGAGGAGAAATAAAGGGGATAGCACTAGGGCTATACGAAGAAAAAGAAGGATACCTTTGGTACGGTAACAAGATAAGAATTCCCGACGACGAACCTCTATGAACAGAAACAGTAAGGAGAAACCACGATGTACCACAAGCGGAAGATGGCGGAACGGCCAAAACTGCGGAACTGATCAGAAGATCATACTATTGGCCAACGATAAGAGAGGACGTCAAGAGATATGTCCAGAACTGCGAGATATGCCAGAGGACTAAGGGAGTACGTCACGCGCCATACGGATTGCTAAAACCTATCGAAGCACATGGAAGACCGTGTCAATCTTTTGCTATGGATTTCATACCAGGGCTTCCGGAATCGAAAGGTTATGACGCAATATGGGTGGTTATTGACCGCTTGACCAAGATGGCCCACTTCATACCCTGCAGAACAGACATGGACACACAACAATTCTTTCACGTCTTCAAAGATCAGGTGTTCAGAATCCATGGATTTCCGAAAGATATCATATCAGACAGAGGATCACTATTCACAGCAAATCTCTGGAAAGAGATCACAAGACAATGGCATATCAGAAGGCAACTCAGCACGGCATTCCACCTGCAGAGAGACGGACAGACAGAAAGGACAAACGCCATACTGTAATAATATCTACAGGCATACGTCAATTATCAATAAGACGACTGGGCCGGCATGCTAGCAACTGCCGAGTTCGCATACAACAACGGAAAACAAGAAACGACGAAAACAACACCCTTCTTTGCGAACTATGGATACGATCCAATATACGAACCGGCAAAATACGACATACCCGCGCAATCAAGCGAAACAAATAACATGCAACGACTGGATGACATATTATGAGAAGAAATATGTCTCACGCAAGAAAAACAGAAAGAATATGGAGATCGACACAGGAAACCGATCCCAACCTCCAAGTCAATGACAAGGTGTGGTTGATACCAAGGAATATACGGACCACCAGACCATCAGAGAAACTGGACTACAAGAAATTAGGACCATTCAGAATCATCGAACGCATCGGACTAAGAGCATATAAACTCGACCTCCCACGCTCGATGAACAACACCCATCCTACCTTCCACATGAGTTTTCTCACACCCTAGCAAGACAACGCCTACGCATCACAAAAGAAACTTCCTCCGCCGCCCATCGAGATCGTGGGCGAAGACGAATACGAACTAGAGAAAATTATTGACTCAAGACTACACTGCAACAAACTCCAGTACCGTGCCAAGTGGATAGGTTACTTGGAAAAACACGATTAAGAGTGGTACCCAGCCACTAACTTCACCAACGCTGAAGATGCCATCCAGTAATTCCACCAAAACTACCCCGACAAGCCCAGACTTCTGCCCGATGGAAGATGGGGTTTGGATCAAGGAATAAGTCAACGACGAAGATTGGGTCCAACTAGTGGACCTACTGATCAGGAAAATGAAGGAAACGGAAGATGAGAAAGCACACAAGTGTCTGTCATGGACACGGTGCTATGACAATGGGTGCCCTACCCACTACACGGAGATGATAAGAACAAATTACTTTTCCAAGAAAGTAAACTGGATACCACTGGTGTCGCCTCCGCTAGGCGACAAGAACAAGATTTGGGGGATAAAATCTGCGGGGAGGGGGGCCAAAAAATCCAAGAAAGACACCTGGGAACAGGACCCAGCACCCTCGCCGATCTTGTCGGCAACACAGGAGGATACAGTGGAAAGCCTGCAGAGGGAGCTGATCACGATCAGCGAACAAAAAACAACGCCAGAAGTAGAGAAGGGACTCTACAAAGGCCAGGCTTCGATGTGGGAGCAGAAGGCAAGGGAATGGGAGAAAAAGAACGTGCAGCTGGGAAGAGCAGTGACGGCTCAACAGGGCAGGGCATGTTTGGCCGAATACAAAGTTGGGAAAATGGACTCCCAACTGAAGAGGAGGGATGCGAGGATCCGAAGGTTGGAAAACCTTCAAAAAGAGAGCAAGAATTGGATGTATCGGGTAGGACACAATATCCTGCAGACGGCGGGAAACGAAGAGGAGAATGAGTTCCCGATGGCCTAATGGGACTTAGGCCACGGGGAGAGGGGAGCTATTGTCATGGTTGCATGGCAGGTAGTGGAAGGAGATGTTTGTAGCAGGTAGTGGAAGGAGATGTTTGTGGCATGTAGTGGAGGGAGATGTTTCATCATGACGAAGTTATGCGTCATGAGGTTTTAGTTCGATTTACTTTCACGCACATGACCTATTAAGAGGTCATGGAGGCAGCGCACGAGGCCAAGGGGGCAGCGCACGAGGCCAAGGGGGCTGCGCAGTTTGATTTACTTTGACGCACATGACCTATTAAGAGGTCAGGTGGTTTATACACATGGACAATAATGCGGTCATATGATGTTTTTCATGAGTCACGATTATGACTCATAGTTGTTTTGATTTATAAGCGGGTTGAGTGAAGGACTATAAAAGGAGGCTGGTAGAGCCTGGTAGTTAGTTCTTCACACAACCACCTATTAGACTTTCTTACCTATACTATTAAGAATTGATTCTATTGTACCACTTCCAGAGTTCTACCACGATACGACTTGATTATTAGCGTTCAAGAAAGAAACGTAGACCACGGTCTAAGAATAATAATCACGGTCTTGGTAAAGAGAAGAGGCGAAGTAACGGAGCACTAAGGAAGAGAAGTATTGCACTATTATAACCAGACTGACAGAGAGCTGTTGCCTGTCGCAGATTACATATTGATATCAGGAGATAGGTAGGATACCTAACAGGTGAGGATGGAGGAGTAGGATGCTATTTGAGGCATGGGTGTAGCAGTAGCGTGCAAGCCAATCCAAGCCCCAGGATAGAGAAGAAACCAAATGTGACCAGGTCAACTCTTGGTAATCGTATACATGTCTGACTAGGTGGTCTCGACTAAGGAGAGGGGCAAGATCAACTAAAGAGCCTATTGACTAGTTCTCACATACCGTAAACTGTATTCCCCGCTATCTGTTAGATAGGCAATAAATGGTTGCTGACAGTGAGGGTGGGCCTGACTAAGCGAGGAGAGAGGAAGGAATGGTTGGCAGAAAGGCAGCAATGGAATCTAAGAGAAAAAAAGCCCCTATGTGTAGAAAGCGAAAGAAGACAGTGAAGAGAGAATGAGTATGACTGTCACTCCTAGACTAAAGCCATGACAGGAGGAGAGGGGGGAAGAGATCGCCTGACTCCTGCATTAAGGGTTGATTTCAGGTACGAGGAGAATAAAGGAGACTGACGATGGGATCTCCAATTGGATTAGAATGTTCAGTTATATACTTTTGTTAAACTGCAACTAAAAGCTGAAAAGAAGTAGAGAGTGGCTGAACTGAGAGGAAAGCCAACTGAGTAGATTATAAAGAGAAAAACCAAAAATAAGCTAGTATTCCAAGTTGCTTAGAGTGGTAGATGGTCCACTACTGTCATGAAGTGTATCTTGCAATAAGAAGTTCAATATATTCAATACGGAGGACTTCCAACACCCAAACAAGGAGAACATATTAAAGTTGTGAGTTGGCGTACTAATGAAGGTACAATGCTAGAAATGAGAGAATATATGTCGCAGGCAGAAGAAGGTTGATATATATAAACTTAATTTGAATCTTGAGTAAGAAGCAGAAAGTAGAACTAGTAGATAAATTATAGGTATAGATTCAACTGGCTTAGTCTAAAGTAATTACCAATCACTGAAAGCAATTTTATGATGAATATTTTTGCAGGAATGCAAAGGGTTATGCATGAGCAAATTGTGAATATACATTTCCTGCTCTGGTCTGCATTGTTCCAGAAGTACTAGCTCATGTTTTTAATAAACTAATAGGGAAATTCTATCAATGAGTATTTCGGATGATGGATACATATAGGCATAACATTTTATATAGTTCTAATAATTTCAAGTGGCATGTATTTACAAGATATTTCTCTCACAGACAAATAGTTGAGTCTGAACTTCATGTCTAATACCTACTCTCTTGACTAGCTAATGGAAGTCTAATATGTTCTTAATAAAATGTAAACTTATATTACAGAATTCTTACCTTAGGCATGTATAGAGAACAAAAGTACAAGTTATCATGTTATATTTTATTGTTACTTTGTTTGCCCTAGTAGTAGTGAAATATAGGATAATAGCAGTCATAGGAGTTACACTTGCTGTTACCACCAATACTGTCACAATTTTTGTCAGAAACTTAATACGGAGTTTAGTCTTCCGGAACCATATCTTACATCTGCCTTTCCTCTTATTCTCTCTTCTCAACTATTCCTTATCTCGTTTTCTTTAATGTATTACTTCTAATTTTTTCATTTTCTTTTTTTTTTCAAATGATTTTTATTTAGTATTAAGGAACAAGGTCACGTCAGCGCAAGCTATGTAGACCTGAACCTCCACCCCTGCCCGGGCTCAGAAAGGCTGAAGAAAAACCGCCATAACAAGAGGCAAGTCAGTATAAAAAACTCCCCCAAACCACAACCACTACAGTATACATGAACCTAAAACCTCCACAGACATGCGTCATAAGAGAAATCTCAAAAACCCCAATAGTGAACCAACTAAAACTACAGAAAGAAACTCCAAACCAATGAAAACCCATAAACCGAACCCTAAGGAACACCATATGGCCTAAGCTAACCAGATATACAGGGGTCGCTATCAGAGAACAGGTGCTGGGCGCTGAAACAGGTAATTGTACACTACGTCCGATAGACTTGGCAACAGGAGCAAGGGAAACAAAAGTAAGAAAAACCTAACCGAAGTAGGAGAAAGGCGTGTGGTAGGGTCCAAGAACCCCCAGAGGTCCGCCAGGAACCCAGACCTGGTGGGGAGGCCAGCAGCCGAAGTGCTAACCATGAAGAAGTGGTAGTAAGGTACCAGCTGGAGGGAGGTGGTACTGGTTTGAGACTAGCAGGAAGTGTGGGAGGCAGTAAAGTGCCAGCTAAGGTAAGGGGGTAGCAGTAAAGTGCCAGCCTGTTAGGCGGACGGCAAACTCAAGTATATAACCGAGGGAGGTAGGCCAAAATCTTTGTTCGGAGAATCTGTCGAGGAAGGCTCGTCTCGATAAAACAGAAGTAAGGTAAAGATTTATGAGGTAAACAATTTTATATTGATAAGATCTCTTCTCCGTTGCTTGATGATGTCTGTAAAGCTCGGGAGGCACTTCGATATTTGAATCCCGCAGCTGAGTGCTCGCGGACTACTTCAAACTACTATGCCTCCGAAGTACCACTCTAGTTTTAATACGCAAACGTCTAGAATCTTATAAGTGCGAACACCATTTGACCCAGAAACTTATTACACCCTTTTTGCGGACTCGGAATAGTATTCCTCCATGGAGATGACTGCGCTATTTGTGATACCAAACAGCCGCCTCCAACTTAGATGTCCGCATAGACTTTTATATGACTTTAGTCTTGTTGGCTATTGTCCCAGTCGTCTCTTCGGTCATGAAGTGATCAGGTTCATGCTGGGCCACCTAGTGCCAATCGCAAGTCCGAGCCCGACGTGTCAGCGTCTTAAGAGTCGCCGACTTATCTAGGTCTTCCATTCTGAGCATGCTTCCCCTTGGTCCGCCGGCCTCCATAGAGGGGTCCTATTACTAGGACCAACAAACCTACAGCTGATCTCAGAAGGGTATGGGTGGATTCGGTATACCCCTAATAGCTTTCACTACTGGCATGTCCTCCAAGAGTATTTCTACGAAAGACGTCCCATCACGTTCGGCCCATAGTTTAGGAAGGCCAACTTTGTAGCCTACTATCTCAATGCACCTCTACCGGACCTCCTCCATTGCTCTTTCCAGATGTTGCAAAAGGTTCCCTCTCATATGTCCTGTGAACAGCATGTGGTCGGACAGACAGAGGCGATGTATATGATGTTAGGAAGTGGGCTTCATTGATGTGATATTTTAGTTATGGGACGCAACTCTCGAAATCTCGCTAATGACATGCGGGCCTGTCACGAATGTGGCTTAGCTAGGAACGTTTTGCACATGACTCATAGTTATGAGTCATAGGTATGTTATGTTTCGCACATGACCTCATTAGAGGTCATGGGTTTCGCACATATGACCACTTTGGTCATATGATATAGTTATGATGATATGTTATGTTTCACACATGACCTCATTTAGAGGTCATGGGTTTTGCGCATGTGACCACTTTGGTCATATGACTAGTTTATGATGTTTTGGGTACGACTCACAGTTGTGAGTCATATGTGGCGTGTGACTTGGAGGATGAGTCACAAGGGCTTGAAGGGCAACTATATAAGGAGGACATTAGGTCCGAGTAGATAGGC
>JACCEG010000020.1:155770-245092 GCA_014065205.1 Tuber brumale
AAGTCCGAGTAGATAGGCTCTTCACGCTTCGTTCTAAGTTATTTCCTTACTTATTACTTTATGCTTTTACGAATATAAAACCTTTACGCTCTTTACGAATACCTACCTACGAGAAGAAGGACTCTGGTATAGAGTCGAGTTGAAGAAAGAGTACGATAGGCGATAAGGACTAGAGACACGAGAGTCTCTCCCACCTTATCGTAGGCATAGGCCTAAGAACTATCGTCAAGAAAGAACAAGAGGAGTATCGTCTACCCGTTGCTAAGAACTCATACCGGTTAGGGCTCGTAACCGGGCCTTATAAGGGGGCCGGAGGGGGGTGTTGGCACTCCGTTAGATTGAGGGTCTGTGCGCAGTTACCCTGCCTTGGGTCTGTGCACATGTTGCGGATTTCCATATGCCTAACATGAGCTCCCTGCTTCCAGGCTTCGCCTCGAATACCTTTATAATCATTTTATAATTTCTTCTAAATACATTTTAAGACTTAGTGTGGTCAGGGTAAAAAAACTTCCACGTTTACTTGGCCACGGTAGGAAAACCTTTTGCTTACTATCTTACTTCTGCCCTTCCTGGCATGTCCGGATTTTCATTATGAAAATTCTCCACAACTTCCTCCGCATTTTCTATACCAGTGGCAGCCTCCCTGGTGTTCTCATCCTCTGAACACCCTTGCCACTTGACGAAGTACCTCAGTTCCCGCTTCTCCTGATAGCGGCCGCACACTCGTTTCCTGTAAGAACGAACCTCGCTTCTTACTATTTTCTCAACCTCCCATCGCAGATCACCGTCTATATCCTACCGTTCTCTAGGGGGTTGCGGACGATTATCGTGAACTGATTCGTGATAGGGTTCCAATAGTGCGACATAGAATACGGGGTGGATGTTCCATTGATCGGATATGTTAAGATTGAAGGCTGGTGATCCACGTTTTTCCATGATTTGGAAAGCACCATATAGCTTGGGACTTAGCTTCTTTGATTTCCATCGTGTTCGAATGTTTTTTCCCTTCAACATTACTTTGTCCCCGGTCTTGAAGTCTGGCTGTTGTCAAGCTTTCTGGTCATAATATTTTGACATTGCTTCTCGCGTCTTTTCTAGCGACCCTCTTGCTTGTTCATGTATCATCTTGATCCAGTTTGCATAAAGCGTTGCTCTTGGATTTTGAGCTTCGCGCTCCTTTATCCACTCTGTCTCTGGATGGAATCCATAGTTCGCATAGAATGGCGACATCCCGTGAGCGTTGGTTGCGGAGTTGTTATAGGCATGTTCAGCTAGTGGTAGTAGCTGATACCAGTGATCCTGATCATAATGGACAAAACTTCGAAGGTATCCTTCCAGCACTTGTTTGGTACGTTCGGTTTGTCCGTCAGTCTGGGGCTGGTATGCCGTTGACATTCTTCACTTAATTTCCAGTGCCTTGCGAAGGGATTCCCAAAGTTCTCCTGCAAACTTTAAGTCCATGTCCGTGACAATTTCAGTTGGCAGGCCGTGCAGCCTCCATACATCTTTCAGGAATGCGTTTACGACATCCTTGGCCGTAGCCGAGGTGTGAAGTCCGATAAAATGTGCCATGTTCATGAATCGATCGACTACTACCATTATCTATGTACATCGTTGCGACTATAGTAGTTGTGTAATGAAGTCTACTGAGATAGAGGCCCTTGCTGCATACAGTATTTGCAGTAGTTGCAATAATCCGTACTTAGCGTGTCTGGGCGATTTGTTATGTTGGCATTCATCGCAGGATCATACGTTGGTGTTGACCCATGCCGCCAGTCCTTTCCAGTAGAAGTCTCTCATGATTATTTCCAAAGTTTTTTCTTGTCCGAAATGTCCTGCAACTTTTGCATCATGACATCCTTCTGCAATCTTGGTATATAGCGCCTGACTATTTGGTATGAATAGTCTTTGCTTATAATATAGTAGATCGTCGGTTAAGGTCCAATCTTGGGGAAAATTCTTTCCTTCGTCTCGTAGTTTAATGAGTTCTTCCCTTCATTGCCTCCACCCTGCATCTGTCCCGATAGCTGCCTGTATCTCGTTCAAGAATTCAGGATTGAACTACTTCATACCTTTCTGCAGGATAATAGCATTGGACATTAGAACTTTCTTGGGTACTTCTGAAATATCATACCAATGTTGGTTGTCATTAGCCGATACCTGTAGGTAGCTGATGCTAGGTTCCTGTTCCTTGACGATCAAGGATCTTGTCAATATATCAGTGCTTCCGAATCCTGTGGTTCCGCGCTCCGTTTCTTCCAAGTCGTCGACTTCCATCATGTCCGAGTTGGTGACCTTTTTTACTACTAATTGAGGTATGCGATCGCGCATTCGTATTTGGCAATCCACATCTTTGTGGTTGAAAAGTACGACTTTGAGTTCGCTGGTGTAATCCGCATCGATAACTCTTGCGCCGGTAGAGATTCCGCTTCGGACTGCTAATCCACTTCTTGGAGCAACTCTTCCATAAGTTCCTTCAGGTACCCCCACCGCTATACGCATCCTTATTAATGCCTGTCCATATTTCGGGACAATGTCATCCTCGATGGCGTAATTGTCATGTCCTACCGCCATTCTCGAGCCCTCAGTCAGCAAGTATGCCTTTTTGCTCAATCTCATGACCCTAATTACGGGTTCCTTTCCTCCTCTTCGAGGTTCCAAATCCAAATCTTTATCTCCATCCCAGTCTACTCCTTCATCGCCTATCCTCGCTACTAGCGACACCAAGAAATTTTCTTCTTTGAAAATTTTCTATTTGCGATGCGTAGCTCCCTGCACAGGACATTACTCCTGCCGTCTGCTTAATGCGTCAGGCTTTCCGCCCTTTGTCCCAGGTCGGTATACAATGCGAAAATTGTATTCTACCAACTTCTGAGCCCATCGAATTTGACGGCCACTAAAGACTTTTGAGGTGAAAAAGTATTGTAGGTTATAATGGTCGGTAAAGACTGTGATCGGTTTCTCCATTCCGATCAAGTAGTGTCTCCATTCTTTGAAAGTTTCTAGGATCGCGAAGAGTTCTTTATCATGAATCTTGTAATTGCGTTCCGTCGAGTTTAATTTTCTGTCATGGAAAGCTACTGGGTGTAACCTTTTCTCAAAGTATTGGGAAAGGACGCAGTAGATTGCAAAATCGCTAGCGTTGGTTTCTACCACTGTTTCTCTTCCTGGGAAACAGTGGTGGAGTATGGGACCTGTTGTGAATCGGTGTTTTAGCACCTCAAAAGCTGTATCCTGCTCAGCTCCCCATTTGAAATTTTTCGGATTTCCTTGTAATATCTCGGTTATTGGCTTGCAAATAGCAAACAAGTTTTTTATAAATCGTCGGTAGAAGTTAGCAAACCCCATAAAGACTTGTACTTCTCTAACTGACTTAGGTGCTTTCCAGACCATTATGGATTCCAGCTTTCGGGTGCTCATAGACACCCCATCGACCGCCACCATATAGCCGAGGAATTCCACCTCCGTGGCATGGAAAGTCAATTTCTTTAGCGATACCACTAACTGAAAGTCTGATAGACCTTGTAAAACTTTCTTTATACCTTCAATGTGTTCCTTTTCATCCTTGGAGTAGATGAGAATATCATCAAGGTAACACACGACTCGGACATCCAAGTATTCCTGTAGAACTTGGTTCATCATATCTTGGAAGGTTGCAGGAGCATTGACCAATCCAAAAGGCATAATCTTATAATCGTAGTGTCCGTAACTCATACGGAACGCTGTCTTCCATTCATCTCTTTCCTTTATCCTAATCAGGTGGTAGCCATCCTTAAGGTCTAACTTGGTGAAGATCTTTGCGCCAGCTACTCTATTTCTGAGTTCGGACATTAGTGGAAGGGGATGTTTGTTGAGGATAGTAATATAATTTAGATTCCGATAATCCACAACTAGGCGTAGTCTACCATCTGGTTTGGGTACGAATAATATGGGTGCGCCTGCTGGCGATTGGCTCCTTGTGATTTTCTCTTGTTTGATCATCATTTCCAAGTATTCTCGTAAAGCCTTAAGCTGTTTTTCAGACAGTGGATATATTGGTCCCCAGGGGGGTGTTGAACCAGGAATCAGTTTGATTTCGTGATCGAATGTTCGTCTGGGAGCTAATTTTTCTGCCGTCTGGGCTTCAAACAAATGTTTGTAATTTCAGTATTTTTTCGGTAATGATTCGCGTTCCACCGTATTTTCGATTGCTCCGATTCTTCCGATGCGGCAGGCATTAGGATCCCAAGCGATGGGTTCGTCATATTTGAACATATCCGCTATTCCTACATCTTCTTCCACACAGTTTTTCGCAACATTTTGCGGAGAAGGTCCAATTTTCTACATCTTCTATGTGAGACACTGGGTGTTCACGATGCCACCAACCAAAAAGAATTATCATTCCATAGTGACCTGCTTTAGCTGCTTCACACAACACTTCAGAGATGTGTTGGTTTTTTCCTATTTCCAATTTTATTGGGAGAGTGTAACACTTCCCTCCAGAGGCGGATGACGATCCGTCAAAGCCTAAGATATCAACTGCATTGTCGCGTTCTACAGAGGGAACGCGAAGGTCTTCAACTAGGTCCTTATTGATAAGGAATACATTGGATCCCGAGTCTAATAAGACTTTAACTTTGTTTTGCTTATCGTGTATATGGAGGTAAGCGATCCCCTCCGGACAGTTGTATCACTTTGGTTTTGGAGTGTTTAGTTCCACGCGCCTAGAGCGGATAAGACTTTCTTGGTTCTTTCGCTTAGGCATCGTTGGTCAGGGGTGTAGGTAACAAGATCTTTGTTACTATGCCTGCGTAGTTTTGACCATTGAGGTCTCCTCAGAAAAACTAGTAACTCTTTAGCTCTAACAATCTGGGTCTACATATTAAGCGGCATTTCACTGATACGCTATTGCGCACGACCAGTTTTCAGGCTGGATGCCTTTTCCCGACACGCCGGACTTAGGCTCATAGCAGATTCTCGGGCGGTTATTAGCCATTTTACTCCCCTGGTGTGGGGTTCCCGTATTAATGGAGTCGTTTCCCTTAGGATTTTGGTTATCCGTCCAGCTCCTTCAGAGGGGCCTTGCGTACCAAAGCGGTACATCCCTATCCCACACTCTGGCCAGAAGGCAAGATAGTACATATGTATAATACGACTCAGACTCTTGTGGTAGGTGGAACGGCCTGCGTCAGTTGTCCTCCTGTCGTGTATTTTTATCAGGTAGATCTTGCATTACTATGTCCCAACTTCTTCGGTATAGTAACTTGCTTGCACACGGGTAGCAGGCAACCACCAGGGGACTCCAAGAACTTCGTACTATTGGCTCCCGGGCCATGTGGGCATGTTGACTATCCTCTCTTTCGATCAAGACTCTCCATATATTGATTCTTGTGTTCGCGCTCATAAGTCCCTCGTGGGGTCCCTTCACTTAGAGCCTACTTGCGTTAATCCTGAAAGGAGAGACTTGCTTCGCGCCGCTTTGATCATTTTTGAATATCGATTCCCGTAGTTGCACATGGAATACCCGATCCCCGTCGTGGTCGGTACCCAATGCACCCCAGCCAAAAGGCGGTTCCTGTTTCGATTCCAGCTCTCTTAGGACACTGAATACCCAATCACCGTCGCCGTTGGTGCCAATGAACTGACCTAGGTCAGTTCTTCGTTGTCTGCCAGTTCACAGATTTTTTTCACTTGGGCTGGGTGCTGAACAGTTGCAACTTTGCGACCTAATTTAGGCTTTACAATAGCCAATCTTGCTCATCTAATTCCCATTTTTATCGGTCTTGAGCTGACTGTTGCCGCCAATATATGGGCGTCTCCCCAACACGTCTGATAGGTGTGGTTTTTCTTTCCACAACGCGTGCAATCTCCTTCTTTCCTCAGAGTGTCTATCACATTCTGCGGGATAACGGTATGGGCCTGGGTGAAGTTTGTAGGGGTGGTCTTTGTCGCACCACCCACCCTTTTCCAGGGCTTCTCTGCTTCATCATCCCATTTCCGTTTTCGTGATGGGGCTCCACCTCCCTTGACATAAGGTTTAGTATCCCTTTGTCGCTTTGTTTTAGAGTCCCGTCGGTCTTCTCTTTTGACCTCTTGGACTAATTTGGGCTTGGACGGTTGGTTTTGCCCAATTTTCTTCCTGGCTAGCAGTCCTTCTTCTGACCATCTGCAAAGCTTTAGTGCCTCTTCCCATTCTTGATCCGTCGTATATTGCAGAGCCGACAACCTGCGGACAATTTGTTCAGGGAGTTTGTCTTCGACTTCATGTCTCCAGGACTCCCCGGTCATCCGTGTACGAATGTTATGGTTGTGCATGACTGTCAGATAGCGTTCAATGCTGCCATCGTACGTGACTAGTTTCATTGCTCGAAGGGCTAGTCTTTCGGCTTCCACTGGGGCGAATCGCTTGATCATATCATGTGCAAAGCGGGTCCATGTCCCCAGCTCTGGCTGCTGGGCTTCCCCTTAAAGTCCGTCCATAGCCTTCCGGTACCATATGGTATATGAAAGGACTATATCTCCTTTTGTACAGCTGAGCGCATATATGACACGTTCCCGGGCATCATCCCAGATTCGCGGGTTTCTTTCGAAATAGTCTGTGCATTGTAAAATCCACACGTATATATCTTGTGCGGGTCTGTCTTCAAAGAATGGGGGTGGCTCTGATGGTCACTTGATGTTTAGCGCCATTGCGTTGGCTAGCGTCTCTGCCATTCCAGACTATTCTGGTGTTTGTACTTGCCTTCTCCGGCTAAGACTTCCTCTTCTTCTTACTCTCTCATCATCATCGTCATCATCGTCGCTGGGATCTCCTGGGTTACCTCCCTGGGCACCTGAGGGGGATGCATCAGCGGCTTCCTTGCCTTTCCCCTTTTCTCTCCGTGTAGGCGGAGCGTGGTATTCTTCGTCATCCGTCTCCTGGACGGCAGGTAAGGGTGCATGTCCTGCAGCTTCAGGACTTGATACGGCAGCCAACATCTTGTTTATAGATGCCGTTAATACCTTTAAGGTATCGTTTGTCTCATTGTTCTGCCGCTGTTGCTGGTCCTGTGACCTGCGAATCTCCGCTTGACGAGTCGTCTGATCTAGGCGCCTTTGTCCTAGGGTACAATTGTCTTCTCTTTCCAGGGTGATGCTTTGATTTCGAAATTCTAGGAATTCCGCTCAGGGGTCGTTGACTATTTGTTCCAATGTCTGGTCTCGGGCTAATGCCACCTGGCTTTCCTGCCCGTGTGTCCCATGTAACCTCGTGGTTACTTCTTCATGTTCCTGTTAATGCCTATCTTGGGTGTCAATCTTCTTTGCCACTTCCCGTATCATTTCCTCTTGGATCCCTTTAACTTCGCTTTCCACACCGGCTAGCTGCATCAACAAGATTGCAATGTCATTATCGTGGATATCTTGTCCATCGATGATCTGCTGTCGAACCTTAAGTAGCTTTAAGGTATTGTCTTGGGTAGCCCCCTTCAGATGTTTGAAGGCGATGTTGGCTTGATCAAGCGAGGTGTCTATATCTTGCCTTATTAGACCTAACGTAACTCCTAAACGTGTAGCCAATTTAGCTAAGTTTGCAGCATGGTCTCCACCTGATTGTGGTGTAGGTACCCTTGATATCCGATATGTACTTGCGACACTAGAGGATCAGTGAGAGGGTGCGACTCCTCTCCGGAATGTGGGTACATGAGGTGTTGATGGGGCGGGGCTCCATATTGCCAAATCATTGGTCTTATCCATGGTGTCGGGCCAAGTATCCATTGGTTCACTCACCGTTATCTGTTTTCTCGGGTCTTGAGGTATCTCAGCCATGGTGACGCTTTCCAGGTATGCTAATTGCTCTAATAGCCCTGGATGAGTGATTACTAGTACTTCGTACCAGGGTTTTCAATATCCTTTAAAGGATTTAAGGAATCGTATGTAAGGTATCCAACGCTTGAGATACTCTAGAGGTGTAGGGATAAAAGGATTCGGTTGGTCCGACTTTGAACTCAGAACCTGAATCTCCTTTTTCGAGGTTTAGGATGTACATATAGTACATATAAGGATTTAATCAGGCCCAAGCCGAGGGAATGTCTGATCCTCGGATAACTGTGCCGGGGCTTTCCATTTTCTTTTCTTCCGTCTTTAAGGAGCACTGGGTGCTCCAGTCGACGAAATTTTCCGACTTGGTCGAATTCCACACAAAATCCGAACCGTGCCAGGTATGATATATGCTATTGAATTGATCACTCGTTGGGATCCCAAATGGTGTGGTGAACCACGAGGGTTCTGTGACAAACTTTTCTTCGATTTCGAATAGCTCGCTGTCGAAGACTTCTCCGAATGTTTGAATATAGATGGGACAGTGAGGTGCTTCAAAAATGTCATCGAAGTCCGAACTGAGGGTGGAGTTTGAAGTGAACACGTAGTTCATATAGTGAGCCTTGGTAACAGGAGAACTATCAATATACTGTTAGGCAGACGCCAAACTCAAGTATATAACCGAGGGACATAGGCCAAAATCTTTGTTCAGAGAATCTGTTGAGGAAGGCTCGTCTCGATAAAACAAAAGTAAGGTAAAGATTTATGAGGTAAACAATTTTATATTGATAAGATCTCTTCTCCGTTGCTTGATGATGTCTGTAAAACTCGCGAGAAACTTCGATATATATATCCCGCGTCTGAGTGTTCGCGGACTACTTCTAACTACTATGACTCCGAAGTACCACTCTGATTTTAGTACGCAAACATCCAGAATCTTATAAGTGCGAACACCGTTTGACCCTAAAACTTATCACACCCTTTTCGCGGACTCGGAATAGTATTCCTCCGTTGAGATGACTATGCTATTTGTTATACCAAACAGCCGCCTCCAACTTAGATGTCCGCATAGACTTTTATATGACTTTAGTTTTGTTGACTATCGTCCCTGTTGTCACTTCAGTCATGAAGTGATCAGGTTCATACTGGGCCACCTAGTGCCAATCGCAAGTCCGAGCCCGACGTGTCAGCATCTTAAGGGTCGCCGACTTATCTAGGTCTTCCATTCTGAGCATGCTTCCCCTTGGTCTGCCAGCCTCCGTAGAGGGGTCATATTACTAGGACCAACCAACCTACAGCTGATCTCAGAAGGGTATGGGTGGATTCGGTATACCCCTAATAGCTTTCACTACTGGGATGTCCTCCTAGAGTATTTCTCCGAAAACGTCCCATCACTTCCAGCCCATAGTTTAGGAAGCCCAACTTTGAAGCCTACTATCTCAATGCGCCTCTGACAGGTCTCCTCCGTTCTACTTCCCAGATGTCGCCAAAGGTCCCCTCCCACATGTCCTGCAAACAGCATGTGGTCGGACGGACGGAGGCGACATATATGGTGTTATGAAGTGGGCTTCATTGATGTGACATTTTAGTTATGGGACGCAACTCTCGAAATCTCGCTAATGACGTGCGGGCCCCATATGGGGGCCGGAGAGGGGGTGTTGGCACTCCGTTAGATTGAGGGTCTGTGCGCAGTTACCCTACCTTGGGTCTGTGCACATGTCTCGGATTTCCATATGCCTAACACAGCCTGTGGTAGCAGTAGGGTGCCAGCTGATCGCACCGAGAAAGTGTAAAGGAGAGGTAGACCCAAGTGTCAGAACAACTATCAGAATCATATTTGTGTCTTACTAGGTGGCCTCCAGCAAGCTCCAGACAAAGCCAGCAGTTTTACCACGTCTCTCATGTAGTCCCTTGTTCTACGAGAGATAGTGTCACTATAGTGGATGGGATACCACCTGCTGAAGCATTGAGTGAGGAAGGAGGGTGTCGTAATCAACCGTAGCCTGTTGAGGAGACCCGACACAACTCTGCAGTTCTTTAGGGGAGAAATACAGGAATCCATCGTAAACGCATACCGCAAACTGTAGTCCCAGCCGTCTGTTGTAATGAAAAGAGGGAAACCGGACCATGCTGATGCTAAACGAGGCCTAGCAAAAGCGGGGTAAGGGAGGTACTCAGCATCGTGAGACGCTGGAAGAAGAGGGTAGGGTGTCCCAAGAGGATAAACCTCAAAGTGAGAGGACAGTAGAGATGGACTCGAAGTCCAGAAGGATGGATAGTGATAGCCTACACCCCCCCCCAAGGGGAGGGTGCAGACCTAAAAGTGGTGATAGTTTGGTGTGGTGTTGAGTTTATCCCAATCAGGAAATAAATTTCAATCACCGGAGGTGTAGCGGAGACGGAGGATGATCTATTACTTCTAATAACTTATAATAAATTATACCCAAATTAAATAAGAAAATAAAATCAATAAAATATAAAATCAATAAAATATAAAATCAATAAAATATAAAATCAATAAAATATAAAATCAATAAAATATAAAATCAATAAAATATAAAATCAACAAAGAACAAAAATACAATAATCTACTTCTAACTTAATTTCTATCTTTCTCTTAAAAATATCTTTAATTTTTCCTCCAACCACCTCAACTTTTTTTCCTTTCTCTTTTTTTTATTTCTTCACTCATCCTTTCTTAATTCTATTTCTTCTATTTCTTTTTAAAGCCCAACTCTCATCCCTTAATTTTTCTTTCCTACTAAACAATATTCTATTCATCTCAATCTACTCCTCCTCATATCTCTCTCTCTACCACTATTCTCTCTTTGTCAATTGCGTTTCCCTCTCGCAACTCATACCATAACAATATACAGTGTCTTTTCTCCTCCTTCTCTCCACAATTACATATACCCCTCTCCTCCATATATCCTGCCTCTCTCATTCCCCCATGTCCCCTCCTCATCCCAACCTAAAACCTACTACCCAATCCTCCCCCCCCCCCACGAATTCCAAACTTTTATACCCGGCCCCCGTATCCCACAATCCATTACTTGCCGGTTTGGCAGCCCCAGCGCACAGATACCCCCACATTTCTTGGTACTACATGATTGACACTCTTTTCTCCTCGCACAATCTAACAACACATTTTAATGCGCATGCAAGCAGAGATGTAAAAACAAATATGCCCGATAATCAGAATCTGGGCAATAACTAAAATTTAATAAACAACACTATTCTTGACATCCTGATTATAACGATTTTTTGGAGTCCTACCCCAAAAATGAAAACTTTGAAAGACAAATCAAGGGTTAGAAAGAGCCAGAATTATTTCTCGGAACAAGCCTCTCCGTAATTCTCCTTCACTCTATCACCCATCACTCAAAGGATATTTTCGCACAACCGGATCCTCCTTCATTATTAATCAAACTCTGCCTAAAAGCGTAGCGCGCGTTGCGAAGCGCGAACCATAACCACCTTCAGTCCGAGCCAACCTTTTTCTCCCTTCTATTTTTGATGACCTCCGATACAAGCGAGTTCAGGGACGTAGTCCAGTCAAGGAGGAAGTGTTCTAGAAGACCAGATGCAGCCATGGTGCTGACACAGATGATCTAATCCATCACACAGCGCTTTAGCGATGTCTGTTTATTTTTACTCGGAGGATGAATGACAAAGACGAAGCGAAAAATGAACAACGGTGCAGGCGGCGGGCACGCGCCTCCCCCTGACAGCATAAGGCGAGTGAACCAGAATGTAGTCGAGGGGGAGGAAGAGTAAGGCGCCAAGTGCAATGCATGCATCTACCCGCGATCAATAAGTACGGTCCTGTACAGTACAGCACAGATACAAGCAGGACCCAACCATGATGGGCAGCCATGAGAGCAAGCACACCAAGACGGGGGCACAAAGGTGAATGGGTAGGAAAACTTTACTAGAGCCCGGGGAAACTATTGCGAAAGCACTATCCTACAAGCCAGATGGTTCCCAAAGAAAACGAAAAAAGCCGCCTGTAGCACAGAAAGAGGGAGTCAAGCGTCCGGTTGATACGATGTTCTATTAACACCCGATTCGCCTCTCCTGCCGAGATGATCCTAGCAATTGAATGTATTTTTACCACAGATGCGCGCACACACTTGAGCAAAGCGCGAACCCAACAGCTCGAAAGAAAAAGGAGGAAGAGAAAGCAAAGGAAAGTGACAAGAGTGACCTATTGTATGTTAATATGCGAGTGAGAGAGCAAGAAGACTTAGTAAAACAAAAAAAAAGTCACCAACCGGCAGCTCGAGTCAGTGGTTGGCGGACCAAGCAGTTGGCGCCCAGGTGAAAACGGAAAATTATATTTGGATACAGTGCCAGACTTCCACTGCCTACAGATCATCGGTTTGATTCTATTCCTCCCTCTATCTCCGTTGAACTAGGTAAGGGAGATCATCGGGTTTACCCCGCCGTTTACTACCGTGTGTTCATATGGGTGTGGAAGTAATCCCTGCTGTAGGAAGGGTTGTCAATTGAGGAACACGGTTCTTTGATCATCCAAGTCTAGTACAAATCCTTTCGGTATCGTTAGGACCCCATGATATGATGTTCTGCGATAAGAGCCCGGAACCCCCCTCCCCCATAAGGCATTTGGAGGAGATTCCCCCTATTTCTCTGTGTTCATGCCCGTAGAGTGGTGGTGGAAGATTTGAATTCTTCAGGTGCTCCCCAACAAACCAAATAGAAATAACAAATGCCGAGTAATGTCCCGGTTCACCCTTAACCACCAACATACATTTCCCACAACTGGATTCGGTGGCTTCCTGTATCTGACAACACTCAACCATGTCCCTCGTTCTTGGGGGTCATCGGGGGTACCGTGGGTTTCCTGAACACAGCAAGTGCAGAGTTGGCTACAATCACGATGCAGTTTAGTACAGTTCAGTTCCGTACTACCAGTGTATGGCCTAGCATGGAATACCGGTACAGGAGGGCATAGTGGTATATCACATCAGAGACTCCATTCAGAACGACGGGGGTCTGCGTATGCGTATGCATTCCTAGAAACAGGGAGATCCAGAGAAAATTGTATTGTAGCATCCGGGCACAGCAGAACGAGGCCATCCCGCGGTTCATCGAGGCTCACCTTACGTGTCTCCCACTGATGTGGGCCTTCGTTTGCTACTCTGTCATGGCAGAGCGGTAAGCTGTGGTCATGAAAATTCTGGCCCACCGATGAACCATCCCATCCCACTCCTCCCTCCCTCCCTCTCTCCTTCTTCCCCCTCCCCCTCCCTCATACACTCCCCTAACCCCATGGCATGATGCCCCCCTCTCCCACCTCTCATCCATCCATCCATCCATATCCAGTTTTACCCCCCCTTGGCTACTACCATTGTTGCCCTAGTCTGTCTCTTTCTCGGTCGTGGGAATACAAGTACTCGATCGAGTACAGCAGAGTAAGAGCGGCCTCGTGCTACCGGGATGCAGACGCCGAAACTCTACTATCACTAACGCCCTTCCTAATTAATCCTTACCAACGAGTACTTCTGCTTCTGCCCGTCCTTACCCCAGACAAGCCAGGCATTCTAGTGTCCAACAAAGTATCATGTCCAGCAGAATGGGAAAAGGAAACCAAAGAAAAGCATAGAGAAGAAAGGAAAAAAAGAAAGAAAAATACACGGACAGGAACACAGGCACGCACGTACAGTACAGGTGACACACCTGCAGGTTCGCATCGCTATCCTGTCCCAGATGGAGTTCACGCTCTGTCGGCTGTTGGTCAGATTTGCCGGAATACAGTACCAGAAAAATACAAGTGAATAAACTACCTCCATCTTCTATCTACCCTCCACTTTCTTTCCCACTACCGCTTACTTACTTACCTAACTATCCACCACATACATACGTACCTGATACCACTACATACCCACCCTTTTCTGTTCTAATCGACATCTGTGCATAATCCCAAAAAAGATTCTGGACCAGCTTATACACTTGTACTGGTGTCCCTTCGTCAGGGGTTCTGGCTGCTCTTTATTAGAACTGGCTCATCCGCCTCTCCTCCGTTTTGGGTTTTCTGTGTCTATGCATTACTTTCCTATGGTCATTTCACTTTCAACTTCCTTTCTTCCTTGACTGGTATCAAAAGCCGTCTTTTTATTTTAATCAATTCCGTTGTTGTTGGTTCCTTTCCTTTCTTGTGTCATATCTTCTATCAGGTTCAGACCTCAAACCTTGTCAACGTTGGGATAACACAGGATCCCTAATTACAGCCATAAGATTTCCACAGCTTTCCTTCTGGTCAAGACATTGAAGGATATATATATAAAAGATAATCCACATATTCTACACAAGAGAACTATAGACAAAATCGAAGGGTCAACCCTCATATCTAGCAATGGCTTTTATTCCGGAATCGAGACACGGAATCAGAGATTTTATCTCAGACCTTCCGCCAGAGTTGTCCAGGCTTATACTTTCGCAACTGGAAATTCAAGATATTTTCATGTGCGCCGCTGTTTGCCGTGCCTGGCGCTCCCACACGAGAAGCAATGAGAGCTTGTATATCCCACATCTTCTCCGGAAATACAATAATATCACACACGGACGGGATCCGATACCCCCAAGGGCGAACATTGGCCAGGAGCTACTTCACCGATTCCCCCACATATCTGCGTCTTCCTACTTTCGCAACCCAAAATCACTCCGGGATCTAGCATTGCGGGACATGCGCTTACAGAGAAGGTGGAAATCTGGAATTCCTTGGAGGGGGGCGAACCTCAATGCTTGCATGAAGCATAACGACGTTATCTTTTCCGTCCTGATCGACCAAGCATATAGCATGGTTGTCAGTGGGGACCGGTCCGGTGGCCTTGTTTTCTGGAGCATACGGACGGAGAAGGTGGTCAAGGAATTCAATCTCGCCCCAGGGCCTGGCGAGGATGCTCCTGCTATCAGCCCCGCGATATCTGCTATGGCCTTAACGGGCGATCAACTGGCTATCGGGACATGGGTATGTATCTTCCATTGGCTCCATTCGGCCCCGGATCGTCTACCGTGCTGGTGTTTTGACCTTTTTGCGGACCCTACTAATACCAATTGTCTCGCCATTCCAGCACAAAATTGTGCACATTGCGCACAGGGATAGCGAAGACATCCCCATCGAGAATCGGGCGTTTTCCTTAGTATCAAGTTTCCCGGTTCCTTCACCAGTTATCAGCATTCTCCTTGAGGGAGCAACATGTATTGTTGGCTGCCATAATGGTGAAGTTTTGTTCTATGATATTGGGGTCCCTGGAGAGAGCCCCAATCCTACCAACGGGGAACAAGCGAACCCTGATCGCAGGCCGAACCACCTCCTTACCATCCAGATCCCGGAACCAGGAACTAGACAAATTAGACACAATCTTTCTATGCACTACCGCAAACCATTCCTTTTCACATCATCCGATCTAGTATCCCAATTGACCCCCAAGAAAATGGACCAGGATAACAAACGGGACCTCTGGGAGTATGGGGAACGGGAAATAACAATCAAAAATTATTCCGGGAATATGTCGGGACTAGGTCCTGACTACCTGTGCATGCTGCGGCCACTAGATACTGAAGGGGACCTGCTCGTGGCATGGCCGGACCTATCGGTGTACAGCCTTGGAAACTTCAATTCCGGTTTGGTCTGGACCCCAAAGTTCAAAGCGCTTGTGGAGAAGGCGCACTGGCAGTCTGTGAGATGCATGGGCACTGTGGACGGGTTTTTCCTAACGGGTTCCTTCGATAATGTGCGCAACCCACAACCTTTTATCCCGATATTCCCGATATTACCTTACCAGACTACATGCTAAAAACTTAAGACAGACTGTCCGAGTATTCAGTAATGATGGAATACCAGCCTTCCGGCCATTCACCCATGGGGGAGCAGTCAATGATCTAGCCGTAAGTACACAATTGAACGCCAAGGAGTGACGTGGGGGTGGATTGATAAAATAGTGGATGGTCCTTAACTGATCTAAGCCGTTGGTAGACTGATCCTTGCTTCTTTGTCAGCGTATCTGACGACAAAAGTGTGATGCTATGGGATTTCACTCCGCAGACGTATGAAGCTGGGGGATCCACACTCTCATCACCGTCCGTCACCTCCACGCTCCCCTATTCGGAGTCCAGCGGTTCACCGGCAACCAGTCCTCCTTCTACCCCTGGTCTGTAGCTAATCCCTCGCTCATATAACAACCGCGCAAGCCAGAAGGTATGATTCCCACTCTTTCTTTTGTCTTCCGTGCTCAACTCTCACCAACCCCGTATCAAGACTACTAGAACCCCACGCAAAAGATTTGCATCACGGAGGAAAGAGGTCACGATACCCCCATAATAACACACCATATCAGCCAATATTAACCACACTCAGGCAGTGGGCCTGGCGGGAAAAGAAATAAATCCGGAACGGAAACACATAACCAGTCAAGGTACCTCATGTGACCCTGGAATCGAATTAGTCCTGGGGATGGCGGAGAGAAGGTGCATGCTTATCCCTAGCCCAGTCGACCTGGGTTCGTAAAAGCGTTCAGGAAAGAAAGAACGATATAATGTGGCCACCGATCCAACTCACCCATAGCTTACCATTTCATCGCATCGCATCATAGACCGTACTGCTTCATACCCCACTCTGCTCTTTCCAGCCTTTCTTCCTTTTTCTATTTCCCCTGCTTCCTCTTCCCCCCTTCCCTTTGTTTTACCTTTATTTAGTTTACTTACTTTTTGCTTTTCTTCCCCCCTATCTTCTTTGGTGCTTTAGCAAGCAGGCATTTGCAGCCCATATCATAGCATGTTATTTTTTTTGCATTGAGATAGACCTGTTTTTTCTTATTCTTCGCCCTTGGCTTTCCTGTTTTTGGCTTACCATCATTAGTCAGTAGTTTTTTTATCCCCGCACTTTGTTCTGATTTTACCTTCAATCATGTTGCTCCCAATCTGGTCTGGTTTTTCTGGCTAGGTATAAGATTTTTTTTTTTTTTTAACTAGTAGGCGTTATGATATTGTTATTTAAGCTGTGATAGTATTGCACAAGTGTCGTCCCGTAGAGGGCTAGTATGATAGATTATGTTACTTGATGTCCTGATGTAATTTGTACAGTAACGTATAAAAGTGAACACTTCCTGCAACCTACAGGAACCACTATTCCCCACTACTGTAGTCGTCACTACTACCGCACTCAGGTATGATACTATGCCACCTGCATCCGGCACCTCCAGCAGGCTACTTGTACGGTACAGTACAGCACCGTACCGTGAATATCAAAAACCATCCCCCATGTAATACAATACAAATAAAAATACAGCAAAAAACAAAACCCTAGGTTTAAGCAACAACAAAGCACCACTGCATCCATCTACCGAATAGGCGTGCGCTCCGAGCGCGTCCCAGCCTGAGCCTTCGCTCCCCCTCCCTCCCCTCCCTCCCTCCCTCCCCTCCCTCCTTCCCTTCCCTTCCCTTCCCTTCCCTACCCCCCCACCTTATCCGCTACCGAGGCTCGCACACGCAGTACTGTACAGTACTGCAGGACTCCTAGCCGAGCCATAGCAACGTGACCGCCGTGAGAGAGCGTAGGTTGTATGTATGTATGTATCATAGACGGCCCGGCAGGTTTTGTTTGTCAGAGTGACTGATGGGCGAGGCGGGTGAGATGGCGCATTGTACGAGTAAATTAAGTAAGCCTGGTCGATCCCCACGGTTGGGCGGATTGGCGGATGGGTGGATTGATGTGGAAGAAGAAAAAAAGGTTCGTAAAAAGGGTTCCGGGTATACCGTGGCCAAGTGCGAGCAGGAGTAAATTAATTATTTCTGCGATCCGCTCGTTTGGGTACGGCAGCCCTACCCCACCGATAGATATCGAGGGCAGATGGTACAGTACTAGTATTGTAAGTAGAGTGTGTAAGACACGATAGGACGGGGCCGGACCGCTCTGCTGCCCATCCGCCGTGCACATCCATGCTTTGTCCAATTCCAATTGAGGGTGGCATAGGAACTCCCGCAACTTTGCAGTGTATCATACGATAATGGCATGGAACCTTTCTCTCTCTCTCTCTCTCCCTTTCTTTCTTCCTGGCCAGTGACTGCAAGCCCCCAATGCACTGCGCACCACCAGTGCCCCTAGGCTGAGCAAATTCGCCAAAGATGAGCGCTGCAGCACAATGCCAGGAAGAAAAAAGAAAAAGAAAAAAGGGAAAGAAAAAGAAAAAGAAAAAAAAGTAGCAAAAGCAACTTAATCACGATCCATATCAAGACCATAAATCAGCCTTCCATTCGATCATCTATCCATTCATTCATTCATTCCCCGCGCGCGCCACTACAACACCCTCCTCGTCCTCACTTCTAAAATTCAGGTGCTTCCAATCCTCAATCTACCATACCCGCGTCAGCATACCCCGGGTTCCTATCCTCACCAAAAATAGCTCCCACCTCCCAAGATACACGTTCAAGTAAAGCAAAAGGTAGGAGCTTACCTCTTCAATTGTGCTGCGTAAACGATCGCGGACAGCCTCGACCGCGTGACCGCCCAGGAATAGGCGGAGGGGGGGGTGCGCGGAGTGGCCGAGCTGCAAATGGAAGTTTCTACAATGTTAATAATTATTACTAGTTCCAATGGTGGATGGGGGAGGGTCAAAATTGAAGGGATGGAGGGAGTGTGTGAGTGTGTGGGTTAATTTTGGTATCATTCTGTTTTTGTTTTTGTTGTGTGGTCATCGTTGTTGTCGCTTGCGCTAACGCACACCCCAGAGAGGAAAAGAGCGGGGATGGACGGGCGATACATGTCAGACGCATAAATATGCGAGAGCGTGGGAAGCCATTTTCATTTCTTTCTGGAAGGTTTGTGGAAGGTTTGTGTTGTCCAGGTGTAAGGGGGAGGAAGTAGGAGAATGAATGATAGTGAAACATGACAGTGGTTCCTGGCAGATGCTTCTATCTTATTTTGGAGGTGGGCACCATTGTGTTTAGGATGGTATCCAAACACTTAACTGCGGCCGAGGAGTAGGGTCGCTTACCTCCTACCTACATACCCACCTACACATCTAGCAGGGAGGAAGGAAAGGGCGGGCTATCGCTGACGTTTCTGTTCTTCCTCTTTCTTTTTCCTTACTCTTCCCCGCATTTGTCCGTTCCATGATGAGTGGCTATGGTGTGCAGTGTGCGATGTGCGGGCGCGCGGGTAGTGCCATTACAATGCACGACAGATATGTAGGGGTGTGTGGGCAATATATGAAACGTAGGTGATGACGATGGTGAGAGGTGAGAAATCAATACTTTACCTCCCAAGTTATTTCTGCGATCCGAATAGCGCTTGTAGGTTCTTTGTACTTGAGCCAGTCAATCATTCGTGTTGCGTGTTGCGCCGGTGAGTTGGTGGCTCTGTATGCGTCCGCTGGGGGCTTAAGCAAAAAGTGCCCCCACATTGGCGCTGGGCCATTGAGGTTCTCGTCCGGCCTGGTTTGTCAAAAGGTATCAGGCCTTGGTTAGCTTAAGGGAGAAGCAGGTGAGATGTGATATGTGTCAGGTGAAGCAAAATGGGACCTTACTCGTCTCGCCTAGATAGACCAGGCACAACTATCGTTACCTTGATTCCCAACGGCTCAACCTCGTACATCAATGACTCGGTGAGGCCTTCTACAGCCCACTTGGTTGCACAGTATGCTGTTCGCTTTCTTAGAACTGCCAAAAATTATTCGGCGATTAAGACGGGAGGGGGGTATACGCCCTAGGCCCGGTATCCCAAGTGTGCCCGCGGTGCAGCTAAACACGATATACATCCCCGACCCCCGCCCGCGAAAGTACGGTAATGTTAGTTGGAATATGTTTGCCGCACCAATCAAGTTCGTCTCGAACTGTGCACGGATCTCATGTTCGTCCTGGTCCTCACAGGCGCCGATGATACCTTTCACCAGATCAAACACAATCAGTCGAGAGGCATCAGGTTATCAAGAGCCACGTACATACCATAACCGGTACAGCTATCACAATATCATATGAGTTAGCAGGACATAGTAACAAAATAGCAGATAAGAAAAACGTGTTCAAGGGGTCATTCCCTCCGTCTCAACTTCCATATATATCAAACAGCTTACTTAACCACGATATCAATCTTCCCCCAACGATCCATGGCGCTAGTAAACACCTTAGAGATCGTATCCCGAACCCTAACATCACAAACCAGTCCTTGGCACATTTGATGCCAGCCCTGCATAACAACCTCCTCTTCAGGGAAGTTTCTCCCAACAGCAGTGACACAATCACCCCTTGCTAGGGCTACACGACAAATGGATTTGCCTAGATGCCCAGTTGCTCCAAATACCTGTAGACTGTTAGCCACCCGAATCGAATGACTGCCCCCTATAAACTAGCCAGGAACTGCCTACCAGCCATACTGCTTGCTCCGAAGGCTTGGAAGGAGAAGGGGGTTCAGAAGACGCAGGGAGGTAGGTACGAGGGTATATACTCGAAGAAGACTGAGTCGAGCTTTCGGGATTATGTGTTGTTTGATAAGTATCCATTGCTTTCTCTCTCCGCCTGTGGCTACCGTAAAAAGTTGAATAATTGGACCGTGTATGTAGTCCAAAATTCCCTTCTCTGGAAAGGGGGCAGAAAACACAGCAAAACACAGCCCCTCCCCCTTCCGAGACAGAAAAAAAGCAAAAGTTTCCTGACCTTACTAAGAGAGGAAAACCCAACGACATATCACACCGTTCAATTACAACCCCACTGGATTCAAGCCTTCACAGTATTTTGCGTCGAACGAGTAGAGGTTGATCATGATAGCTCGAACTTAGCGCCAAGACGCAAGAAGATCTTTAGCAATTGCTCGAACCGCACAATACGCTATGACTGGTAGGTCTATCTCCCTGCCTGACGGTTTAAACCTTGACAAGACCCGACTACAACAAACTAAGCAAAGTGACCATGATCAAATTTAGGGAACTAGCCCTCTTGTCCCAGGAAAAAACAGTTTAATCATTAGGCTAGCAAATCTATGGAATAGGCTACATTAATGTAAGAACGAACAGACACTAACAAGATTATCGATCCTGGATTTAAGAATAAGGTTTCCATGTGAACCAATCACCGTAATTCACGGAAAAACCATGGGCGTTTGCTTTCCAAGGGCTCAGCAGGTACCTTCATTGGAACCGGAATTGTCTTTCCAAACACTTCCATGCCCACAGCCACCTTACGTTTTGACTCCAGAGGCGATGCCACACTAAGAGTGCGACCACTATCCTTTGCGACCACAGGAAATAACACACCACATTCCCAGTTCTTGCAATTCATCTTCGGTGTTTTGGTAGTCCTATCCATGACTAGTTTCCCCCTTTTTAAAAAGTTAATTCAATCGGAGGTTTGGGGAGGAATATGGAGTGAACTACCATGCGCTTTCGCTCAGGTTAGCAGAACCCACATATGCCCAAGCATCGACCTCCCCGGCGGAAGCCTGTAGTTGTCTCGAGGGACGGGCAAACAGCATCTACAATAGAAAAACCATAGTAAGCTTTTGTTTCCCACACACCAAAGCGAAGATGCTTACCTTATTATGCATCAACAACCCATCTCGAACACTGACGCAATCCCTCATCACCGACCTTGGAAAGGTTGGAGAATCCCACCAAGAAGAATTAAAGCAAATTGTACCCCCCGAGTTAAACCCCTTCTTGCTAAGGCGAACAGTCTCATAGGACGGAAAATAAATACGGACGTGATTCATGATCCGTTCCTGGTTAGTCTCCTCGTCAAACCCAGTCTCCGAATCATCATCGGTGATTTGGTCACCCATAACTAACACAGCCCTCCGCTTAGCACCCTTGACGGACTTGTTTGAGCAACGCTGCAACTCTTTCAGGCCATCATCGCCCATCGCTGCCCGGTACATGTTGGATATAAACCCCATATTCGCGGCACCTAGAGAGGAAGTCTAACCACATAAGCCCAATTCACCTCGTAATAACTCCGCATTCTTACCACAAAATCAAATTCCAAACCTGGGCCGGAGGAAAGTCCTAGTGCCTTCACAGCAGCGCCCAAACCAGAGTACCCAGTACGGTGCCAGTCCTTGCCCACATTGCTTCCGCCTATCGAATGAACAAAAGCCATGTCCTTCGTCCTACTAAAATCGTATTGACAGAGGCCGGACAAAACATCTTCAGGCATTCCTTTGGCGGCACAGAAATGATGTAGTTCCTTTGCAAAATGTGTTTGGTTATGGTTTGGCTTTGGAAGCCGGGGGAGGTCTATGATAAAAACTGTCTATCCCGGATGTAAGTTAGCAATGTCGAGACAACTCTGTGTATGGATTGGGAACACATTTTCCATGACACCACCCAGCTCTCCCCAGTCGTAGTCCGTAAGATTTGCGCTCGGAACAGCAACTCTTAACCACCTTTGGTCGCCACTCATATGGAACAATAACATGAGTTTGCTATGCATACAGCTCACCTGTCCCTGCATTGGCGGGAGGACTAATGTCGTCCTTGGCAAACTACCAAGTTGCTGAACCTTATAACTCCGGTCTTGTTCCTCCTTAGCATGCATAACCATCACAAGCCTTTGAATTGTGTTCAAGGGGAGCTTCTTGAGGACCCAATCGATATCCCATTGAAAAGCGGAGAGAACAGCCACACAAAGAGACTCCTGGTCACTATTTAGCGATATCCTCCTAGAGTTTGAGAAGGCAACAAACCTTTTGAAGAACCTCCTCAAACGTAATCTCAGTATCGGTTTTAGGATATCCATCAGCCCAGGTCTTCCTGACAACGCCGTTAGGGTATTGAAGAAAGGTCGGAGTAGTATCGGGAGAATCGCTATCACTCCCCAACTGACGACCGCCACGAGTGTGTGTCTGCTTCCTATTGTCCACAGAAAATCCGGACGGCTCGAATGCGGAAGCTTTGTTTAGAGCGAAACCTCCACCAGAGAGACAGCTCAGTCTACCGGTAGACTCAACAGGTTTGGGGGCCTTCGGAGCAGCCCCGTTCGAGAACAAGCCAAAGTCCGGTGGTGATCTCTTCAATTCAGCCAGTCTCGCCAAACGATCTCTCTCCATCTGTGCTCTATTTCCAATCATTCGCAGGACTCCGTCAGCCGGCTCTGATACTATTGTTGGGCCAGTAACACCAGGAATGCCAACTGTACGAGCTCTCACGGAGGAACTGTCACTCGCCTTTGGCGCTCTTCTCGTAGCATTGATGCCGTCCAGGATGCCGTCATCTTCCTCCTCGTCAGATACGATTTCAATAACGTCCATCTTGCGTTTTTTTGCCCCTCGCTGAGGATCCCTAGAGCTTGACGCATCTCCTTGTGCTGGAGGACCCGGTGATTCGAGCAAAGAGAGCCGAATGGCTTCCTCAATTTGACGTTTCTCATCTTCGTTTGCGCCGCTGTCAGAGTCAGAAATTTCATATGTATTCTCCATGGTTAAAAGCTCTTTCTCACTTTGCCGAGATATGGTGGGGTGGGTTGAGGCGAACTGTAACCGGTTTGTTGAAGTGGGTGATTGAAGTTTGCAAGTATCGCTGATGGGTCTGGAGACGCGTTTCGGGTTGCGAGCCCACAACCTGCAGAGCCCTATCCTCCTTACGCAACAATACGCCAGGCCGTCGATTGCCAAGAAGGGTGATCGTGGATCAGCGACGACTCACCGTAACAGACCCACAAATTGTTTTTTTTGTATTACCGGTACTTGGTGGCCCTCGGGCATCTTCTATGAGCACATCATATCGTACCGTACATGAATTGTACCCTACAGCAGTCGCGAAAACCTTGCAGTTTCAACAATTGTACCGGTACTATCAGTACTCAAAGGAAACACGAAGCGACAAGAAACAAAAGATTCTGCTAGCTACAAAGAAAGTTACATCTAGAGCCTTCCCCTCAGCTGAAAGGTTCCCCTCCTCCCATCACTTGCAGGTTTCAAGCATCTTTCCCACAACTCCCATCAAAGTCTCATTTTCCAGCGCTGAAGCCACCCGTTCCTTGTCATTCAGCTGCTTGTTGACCTGTTCCCCAGTTGCATGGGTTCCCTCCCTTATCCTGACATCGAGTCTGAATCGTGGCGGAAGCGCTTGTTCCAGCCGTACCCGTACACCCAAGCCAATCACGGTGGCGAGTGAACAGTGATTGATTGTGGGAGTAAGCTCGACGAGGACGTTAGATATAATCACCGACGGGTCATCGGTGACTCTGATATGTTGGAGCTGTACGACGGCAAGCTCCCCGAGAGTCAGTGGATGCTCTGGGTCTGAAATGGTAGCGATGAGATCTAAATGATGACTCATTAATATCCTCTTATCTTCCTTCTGTTCAACAACCTGCATGTTGCCTGGGCTCACCATAAATCTCCTGCTCGTCAATAGGCTCAACGACAGAATCATCCTGGCTTTCGTCGGCGTTGGAAGATTCGATACTGTTACCCACGAAAGGATCCCGAGAATACGCCGGGACCAAACCGGACGTCAAAGGAGAGGTTACTTTTTTCTGCTGCACCTGCCGCCGCGTCGGCAGGTCAGAGACATTGAGGATAGTTGGGTTGGCGTTCTTTCCGTCCATGGCTGCTGTGATGTGATGGGATTTTTCTGGTGAACTGTGTAAGAGATGAGGTGGATTACTACTACGGTAGCCGACTAAAGCAGGTTTACCCCAACGGTGCGGCAACACTGCAGAAATCGGGGAAAAGCACAGGACGCCCATGATAAACCTCCAAGAAACATGATCCATCAGATTATCGTATACATGGCTCTGTGCAAGATCTGGAACAACATCAGAATTCTGTAACCGAGCATAGTAGGGTGTCTGGTCAGTACTCAGCAGGGAACCCAAGAGAAGGCGAAGCCTCAGCGCAGCAACAAGGCTCGAGTACTCGAGAGCCCTAACCCCAGGACAGCACCCCAGCACCATCGTTCCCAAACACCATCTCTTGATATGGTCATACTTTGTCACTCGATACTCTCTCTTCTTGCATAGATTCAGAACCACAATATGATTGCAATACCCCAGCCCGGTTCGCTATCAGGAACAAGTGTGGGATAAGCAAGTTACTGGAGCACAGGCTTCATGTTTCCATTCCTTTCTCTTTTGTCTTTCCTTTTTTTTTTCTTTCCTTTTTTTTCTTTCCTTTTTCCACTTTCCTCTTGCGGGGTGCTGACTAGGGCTTTAAATTTATTTTGCGCACTGGGTGTCAACAAACCCCTCTCTTAAGCACTCGAGTAGGGTTTTCGGGAATCTACTCAACACACCGCGATTGGGCTCCACAGACCCTGGCGTAAACACTACAACCAGTTGGCCGGAGCTCGAAATTGGTACCCAAACATGGTCATTCATTCACGGTGTACCGGTATCTCCTGACAAAACTCCGGGAGCAAGTTTGTCAACCGCATCCCTTTACACCTCGCTTCTTCCAAGACCCCCCCGCGCATGTTGCCCCCCCCCCCCTCTTCCTCACTTGCCTTTTGTGGCTAATTTTGCCGCTGAAGGCAGCAACTCGGGGGGAGCATAAATCATTGGGAATTAAGGTGGGGAACTGAAGGCTGGACGAATGGAAGGAGGTGGAGGCTCAAAATGTGCCCAGCTTTAACATGGGTGTCGGCCCGCAGGCCAACATGCTCACCTCCCCTCATGGATGGGGAGGAGGGCTGAGGGCTACTTTGTACAATATCGTATCGTAAAAACTCGGTAAACCCATTATCGGAGATCGGGGTCTTGGTTGTTGCACAGGGGGTAAGTGTAATTAAATCAAGACATTGATCAACCGGCTTAATTGCCAAAATTGCAACTTTTCAATCTCAGAAGCTGAGCTGGATGAGGTGTAAATAGGTTAATGTAAAGTTTTAGTGTATGATTAAAAACATTAAGAGTATGATATCATGATTATACTCTGCTATCCCAGATGAACCTGATTCGGTATACCACTATTAGTTTACTTAGATTGTATTTTTTATGCTACTATCCAATTGAGTATTTTTCTTATACTACTGTGACTACTGGATTAGTATATTAGTAGTGACTGCTTGTTTTATCTGGTTTGGATTTCATTACTTGTTTTGTTAGTTATATCCTGTTACCTTGGGTCCTCTATTTTTGGACTTTGCATACTTTACCTTTCGCTATTATGATAGCTATATTGTATTAAATAGGACAGTAGTGTATTATTTCCTAGTTACACTCTTTTGTATTTAAAGAGCCTACAATCCCTCATGGATTTAGTTTCTCAAGCCTTACAGTATGCTCTTCTGAATATACTATAAGTTGAATAGTTAGTCTATCTTTTCCTAAGCTTTACTATCTTCCTTGAAGGATATCCACCAATACTTCTCCCCTTATTCTATTAGTAACCAGGAATTTCTCTGAGATTCTGAAAAGACTTAGTAGTAGGTTTCATTTTTTGACCTTGACTTGAGTACCCCTTTGATCCTTAGCAGAGGACTGATCATCCTTCACCTCCTACAAACTCCACCATAGCAGTATTCCTTCCTGTTTTCAAAAAGCCTTTGAGCATCTCCTAGTAAGAATAGCTAAATCATCCTGCAAACTATTTCACTTTTTAAAGACAGTAAATAATACTATATTAAGAATTCCTCAATAGTAAAGGTCTCTACTTCTACACCACCTCAAGCTACATATACTTCTCACCCACCTACACATGTATCAAGAAACTACTTATTTGATGAAGAAAACAATGAAAGCAAAGAGAAATATGAGGATAATCAAGCAACATATAGTAAGAAAGAAAACTAAAGTATTCGAGATGTGACAATATCCCTAGACTAAGACCAAGTATACTAAGAAGCTGCTTAAAGTGAATTAAGTTTAGACCTAAAGGTACTGTTAGACATATGGAAATCTGAGACAAGGTACACAGACCTCATGGTAGGATAACTGCATACTGACTCATGAATTCCGGAGAGCCAACACACTCCTCCTACTCCCTTATAGGGTCTGAACATCAATAGCTAGATTTCAATAGTTGCGTTTTGTAACTAAAATGTCACATCAATGAAGCCTACTTCAAAACACCATATATGTCATTGCTGTCTACCTAATCGCATATTGTTCACAGGATATATAAAAAGAGACCTTTGGCAAAAACTTGGAAGTAGAACGGAAGGAATCTGTGGGAGGTGTATTGGGATAGTAGGCTTCAAGGTTAGGCTTCCTAATTATGAGCTGAATGTGACATGACATTTTCAGGGAAATACACTAAAAGGATGATACCATGGCAGAAGCTATTGAGGACATACCAAATTCACCAATACCCTTCTGAGATTAGCTATAGGTTGGTTGGTCCTGGTAATAAAACCCTTCTGTGGAGCCGAGTGGACTCAGGGGAAGCACGCCCAAGCAGGAAGACCTAGAGAAGTCAAAGCCGCACAGAATACTAACACATCAGCGTTGAACTTGCAATTGGCACAGGGTGGCCCAGCATAAAACTGATCACTTCATAACTGAAGATACTACCAGAATGATAGTCAGCAAGATTAAAGTAATATCATAGTCTATTTGGATAACTAAGTTAAAGGCCCCTGTTTGATATAACAAATAGCGTAGTTATCTCAATGGAGGAATACTTTACCATAACTGTAAAAGGGCGTGAGAAGTTTCAGGGTTAAACAGTGTTCGCACTTATAAGATTTGGAGTATTTGAGTATTAAAACCATAGTGGTATATCAGAGGCCTAGTAGTTAGAAGTAGTCCGCAAACACTCAGATGTGGGAGATAAATATCTGTTATGATCCTGAACCAGGATTAGTTGTCAGCAATGGGTAGATGATACTTGGCTCTTCGTTCTCTTTTGACAATAGCTCTTAGGCCGATACCTATGATAAGATGAGAGAGACTCTCGTATCTCTAGTCCTTATCGCCAATCGTACTCTTTCTCCAACTCTACTCGTGTAGTAGAGTTCTCGTCTCGTAGGTAATGATTCATGAAGAGCATAAATATTCTATATTCGTAAAAGTATAAAGCAATAAGTAAGGAAATAACTTAAAACAAAGTGTGAAGAGCCTATCTACTCGGTCCTAATGACCTCCTCTTATAGTTGCCCTTCACACCCCTGTGACTCACTCCTCAAGTCACACGCCACATATGACTCACAACTGTGAGTCATATCAAAACATCATAACTAATCATTTGACCAAAGGGGTCAGATGCGTGAAACCCATCACCTCTAAATGAGGTCATCAGCGAAACATAACATATCATCATAACCATATCATATGACCAAGGTAGTCATATGTGCGAAACCCATGACCTCTAATAAGGTCATGTACTAAACATAACATACCTATGACACATAACTAGGAGTCATATGAAAACCATTTCTCCTCGCTAAGCCACATTCGTGACAATATTGTAGTTCCTCGCGACCTTTAGCGACATCATCAAGCAACCGTGAACAGATATTATCAATATAATATCGCTTTACACTTTAAAATCTTTACCTTATCTATTCATTGAGATGAGCCTTCCTTGACAGATTCTCAAATTGAAGATTTAACCTACATCTCTTAGTTATACTAGAGTTTGGCATCTGCCTAACAGTATATTGATAGTTCTCCAGTTACCAAGGCTCACTATATGAACTAAGAGTTCACTTCAAACTCCACGCGTAGCTCTTGCTTCTATTACATTTTCAAAGTACCAAACTATCCTATTTACATTGATATATTTGAAGAGATATTCAAAACAGAGCCGCTTGAAATTGAAGTTATTGAAATCTCAGAACCCGCGTAGTTCGCAATACCTTATAGGATCCCAACAAGGGATCAACACAATTCTATATATTTAAATCAACCCAGTCAGAACTTCCAGTTAACCTCAACTGAGTCAGAAGACTTTATAGAGCGGAGTACCCAGTACTCTATAATGGGGCAAATAGACACATTTGGTCAAGAACAGACCAGTCCTTCAGCTGGGGCCTAAAAACCCAGATATGTACTACAAGTATATTTGGAACCTAAAAAAAAGGAAACCCCAGGTTCTAAACTCAGAATCGGATCACCATAACTGTTCCGTACTGTCTTTGAAAGAATACCTGTTATGGTAACGACGATTTATTAAATTCCTCAAGCCTGATAGAAGTGAACTAGAGTATTGGCATATGGTACCAGACCTAGAACACAATGAGAAAATGTTAGAATTAAAGTTATCGGAAAAACTCTTCAACAGGATGGGGGAAGTACCGCTGTACCCTACGAGGAAAATAACAGGCAGAGAACCCAGGATACCCTCCCAGATGAAACAATAATGGATGACTCAGCATACTAGAGTCAATCTCCTGCAATACCAGTTGACCCTCGATTCTGGAGAGCAATCATATCCTGTTCTCCACAATCATCAAGTGTGGCTAGTACCCATTTGATATCAGAACATCAACACTGAAGCCTGGGAACTATGCTGCAAACCTAGCTAAGCTAGCTAGTAATCTAGGGATAACCTTGGATTGAATTAGACAAGATATCAATATATCTCTTGAACAAACCAACATCGCCTTCAAATATTTGAAGGGGGTTACTGTTAGGTATGTGGAAATCCGAGACATGTGCACAGACCCACGGTAGGGTAACTGTGCACAGACACTCGATTTAACGGAGTGCTAACAACCCCCTGCGGCCCCCTTATAGGGCCCACACGTCATTAGCGAGATTTCGAAAGTTGCGTGCCATAACTAAATATTCACATCAATAATGCCCACTTCATAACACCATATACATCACCGCCGTCCGTCCCACCGCATGCTGTTCGCAGGATATATGAGAGGGGACCTTTGGCGACATCTGTGAAGTAGAACGGAGGATATCCGTAGGAAGCGCATTGAGATAGTAGGCTTGAAGGTTAGGCTTCCTAAACTATGGGCCAAAAGTGACGGGACTTTTCGGCGAAATACTCCAAGAGGATATCCCAATAGCAGGGGCTATTAGGGGTATACCAATTCCACCTATACCCTTCTGAGATCAGCTGTAGGTTGGTTGGTCCTAGTAATAGGACCCCTCTACGGAGGCCGGCGGACCAAGGGGAAGCACGCTCAGAAAGGAAGACCTAGATAAGTAGGAGACCCTTAAGACAATGACAAGTAGGGCTCGAACTTGCGATTGGCACTAGGTAATCCGGCATGAACCTGATCACTTCATGACCGAGGAGACGACTGGACGATAGTCAATAAGACTAAAGTCATATAAACGTCTATGCGGACATCTAAGTTGGAGGCGACTGTTTGGCATAACAAATAGCGCAGTCATCTCAACGGAGGAATACTATTCCGAGTCCGCGAAAGGGTGTGATAAGTTTCGGGGTCAAACGGTGTTCGCACTTATAAGATTCTGGACGTTTGCGTATTAAAACCAGAGTGGTACTTCGGAGGCATAGTAGTTAGAAGTAGTCCGCGAACACTCAGACGCGGGATATAAATATCGAAGTGCCTCCCGAGCTTTACAGACATCATCAAGCAACGGAGAAGAGATCTTATCAATATAATATTGTTTTACGCTTTAAATCTTTACCTTACTTATTTTATCGAGACGAGCCTTCCTCGACAGATTCTCCAATCAAAGATTTCGGGCCTACGTCCCCCAGTTATATACTAGAGTTTGGCGTCCGCCTAACACCTACCTGGAAAGTATCACAATGGCTGAGATACCTCAATACCCAAGGAAGAAGATAATGGCAGGAGAACATATGGACACCCGTCCCGATACGACAGATAAAACTGGTGATTCATCAATATGGAGTCCTTCCCCGTCAACACCTGATGAACCTTTATTCTGAAGAGGAAATGTACCCACTTACCAATCCTCTAGTGTCGCAAGCACACATCTGATATCAAGGACCTCTATACCAAAACCAGGTGGAGACCACACTGCCAATTTGGCCAAGCTAGCTGCTCATCTAGGTTTGACGCTGGGTCGGATAAGGCAGGATATAGATACCTCGCTCATCCAAGCCAATATCGCCTTCAAATATTTGAAGCGAGTAACCCCAGATAATACCTTAAAATTAATTAAGGTTAAATAACAAATCGCTGGCAGACAAGATGTCTACAATAACGAGATTGCTATCTTGCTGATGCAGCTGGCAGGCATGGAAAGCAAAGTTAAGGGGATACAAGATGAGATGCTATGGGAAGTAGTAAGGAAAATAGACGCTCAAGATAGGTGTCAACAGGAAAATGAAGAGGTAACCACGAGGTTACATGGAACACTCGGGGAAGAAAGCCAGGCGGCATTAGCCCGTGATCAAACGTCGGAGCAAATGGTCATCAACCTCAGGGCGGAATTCCTAGAATTCCGAAATCAATGCACCATACGGGAAAGAGAAGTTAACTGTACCCTGGGACAAATGCGCTGAGACCAGAGTACTCGCCAAGCGGTGATTCGCAGGTCAGAAGACCAGCAACAGCAGCAGAACAATGAGATGAATAATACCCTAAAAGTATTAACAGCATCAATAAACAGGATGTTGGCCACCGCACCAAGTCCTGAAGCTGCAGGGCCTACACTCTTACCCGCCGTCCTGGAAACTGATGATGAAGAATACTACCCTCCACCTACATGGAGAGAAAAGGGGAAAGGCTAGGGAGCTGCTAATGCATCCTCCTCAGGTGCCCGGGGAGGTGACCCGGGAGATCCCAGCAATGATGATGACGATGATGATGAGAGAGGAAGAAGGAGAGGAAGTCCTAGCGGGAGAAGGCAAGGACAAACAACAGAACAGTCTGGCGTAGCAGAAGCCCTTGCCAACGCAATTGGGCTAAACATCAAGCGACTAGCAGAGCCACCCCCAGTCTTTGAGGATAAACCCGCACAAGATATATAGGTGTGGTTTTTAAAATGCAGCGACTACTGCAAACGAAACCCGCGGATCTGGGACGATGCACGGGAATGACTCATATACGTGCTCAGCTGTATAAGAGGAGACATAGTACTTCCTTACACTATTTGGTACAGGAAGGCTATGGACGGACTTCAAAGGGAAATGCAGCACCCAGAGCTAGCTACATGGACTCGTTTCCAACATGATATGATCAAACGATTTGCCGCAGTGGAAGCCGAATGAATAGCGCTGCAAGCTATGAAGCTAGTCAAGTAATATGGTAGTATTGAGCGTTAACTGACGGTCATGCATAACTATAACATTCGTGCACACATGACTGGAGAGTCAAGGAGGTGAGAAGTAGAAGAAAAACTTCCCTAACAAATTGTTTGCAGGTTGTCAGCCATGCCATATACAACGGATCAAGAATGGGAAGAGGCACTAAGGCTGTGTGGTCGGTCAAAAGAAGGACTTCTGGCCAGAGAAAGAATTGGGCTAGAAAAAGTGCTCAAGCCTAAAGTAGTCCAAGAGGTTAAAAAGGAAGACCAATAGGACTCTAAACTTAAGCGACAAAGAGAGACTAAACCTTATGTCAAAGGAGGTGGAGCCATAGCAGGAAAGTGGAAAAGGGACAAGGAGCTGGAAATGTCTAGGGAAAGGTTGGGCGGTGTAACGAAGACCACTCACATGAACTTCGGCGAGGCTCATACCGGTATTCCCCTGAGTGTGATAGACACTAGTAGGAGAGAGGGAGATTGTACGTGTTGTGGAAAGAAAAACCACACCTACCAGGCGTGTTGGGGGGATGCCCATATATCGGCGGCAATAAAAATAGGAATTCGACAAGCAAGATCGGCTATTGTAAAACCTAAATTAGCTGGCAAAGTTGCTACCATCCAGAACCCAGCGCAAGTCAATAAGATCAGGGAACTGGTGGACGACGAAGAACCAACCAAGGTCAGTTCTGTTAGGTATCCTACCTATCTTCTGATGTCAATATGTATCCTGCGACAGGCAACAGCCTTCTGTTAGTCTCTTTGTAATAGTGCGATACTTCTCTTCCTTAGCGCCTCGTTACTTCGTCCTGGCTTCTTACCAAGACGTTGATTATTATTCTTAGACCGATGACTACATTCCTTCTATGAACACTAATAATCAAGTCGTATTGTGGTAGAACTCTCGAAGTGGTAGAATAGAATCTATTCTTAATAGTATAGGTAAGAAAGTATAATAGGTGGTTGCGTGAAGAACTAACTACCNTATTGTGGTAGAACTCTCGAAGTGGTAGAATAGAATCTATTCTTAATAGTATAGGTAAGAAAGTATAATAGGTGGTTGCGTGAAGAACTAACTACCAGGCTCTACAAGCCTCCTTTTATAGTTCTTCACTCAACCCGCTTATAAATCAAAACAACTATGAGTCATAATCGTGACTCATGAAAAACATCATATGACCGCCTTATTGGTCATATGCGTAAACCAACTGACCTCCTAATCGGTCATGTGCATGAAAGTAAATCAACCTGCGCAGCCCTTGGGCCTCGTGCGCTGCCCCCATGACCTCTTAATAAGTCATGTGCGTCAAAGTAAATTAAACCAATATAACAAATGAAATCCTATGACTCGTAACCGTGAGTCAGAGTATGAAACCAATCTGCCTTGCAATCTGCTACACAACTGTGACAAACGTCTCCTTCCACTATCTGCCACACAACCGTGACAATAGCTCCCCTCTCCCCGCGGCCTAAGTCACATTAGGCCATCAGGAACTCATCCTCCTCTTCGGTTCCTGCCGTCTGCAGGATATTGCGTCCTATCCGCCGCATCCAACTCTTGCTTTCTTTGTGAAGGTTTTCTAACCTTCTGATCCTCGACTCCCTCCTCTTCAGTTGCGAGTCTATTTTCACAACTTTGTATTCCGCCAAACTTGCCCTGACCTGTTGTCACGAATGTGACTTAGTAAGGAAAGGTTTTCACAGGACTCATAGTTATGAGTCATAGGTATGTTATGTTTCGCACATGACCTCATTAGAGGTCATGGGTTTCGCACATATGACCACTTTGGTCATATGATATGGTTATCATGATATATTATGTTTTGCACATGACCTCGTTTAGAAGTCATGGGATTTGCGCATGTGACCATTTAGGTCATATGATTAGTTTATGATGTTTTAGTATGACTCACAGTTGTGAGTCATATGTGGCGCGTGACTTGAGGGTGAGTCACAAGGGCGTGAAGGGGTAACTAGATAAGGAGGACATTAGGTCCGAGTAGATAGGCCCTTCATGCTTCCTTCCAAGTTATTTCCTTACTTATTACTTTACGCTTTACGAATATAAAACCTTTACGCTCTTTACGAATACCTGCATATGAGACACGGACTCTATTATGAGAGTCGAGTTGAAGAAAGAGTACGATAGGCGATAAAGACCAGAGACACGAGAGTCTCGTCCACCTTATCGTAGGCATAGGCCTAAGAACTATCGTCGAGCGAAATAGAGAAGTATCGTCTACCTGTCGCCAAGAACTGATACCGGTTAGGGATCGTAACATTACGAAGCGTCACTTATAGCGACGCTCGGACGATACCAAGACGGACTACACCTTTGAGGATCAGTCTCTTGAGCTACCTGAAATAGCAGATGAGTTACAACGAACTGTTTCACAACTCGGACGAACCCCAAGCCCAATGACACCTGAAGAACAAGCAACATATGTAGAGTCAAGCTCCGAAGAAGAAGACAAAAGAATGGAGGGACCAGGGCCAACAGGAGGTGAAGAGGCTGGAGCTGTTTCAGGCACGGCTCCGGAAGCAGCACCGGAACTGAGCGGTGGACAAACGGCACAACTCCTTGCGCTGTTAGAACAGCATCGACCCAAAGTCAAACAACCAGAAACATATGCGGGAGATAGACACAAAGTTCGCAGTTGGATGGCGGAATTGACAATTTACTTTCGAGCCACGGGGTGGCAAGAAGGACACGACACGGAAAAGATTATTTACGTTTCGAGCCTCCTACCGGGAGACACGCGCAAATGGCTCACGCCAGATACGGAGGGCAATAAGCCGACAGGATGGAGAAGCGGGGAGGGGTTCCAGGAAGCAATCAAGCAACAGTTCGGAGAAGTGGACCCCAGGGGAGTAGCCAGGATCCACATAATGAACATGGAACAAGGATCCCGATCCAGGGCAAAATACTGTAACCAGTTCCGACTCCATCAGACCGAGGCAATGTTAGACGACGCGACGGCATCACAGTATCTATACTCAGGCATGACGGAAAGACTACAGACGGAATTCGAACATTTTGTTGCCGAAACCACTACAGTGGATGAATTGGCTGCATGGGCCATCAAAAAGGTAACTCGACTGGCGATCCTGAAAAACCTGAAGAAGCGAAAACCAAGAGAGGTTTCTACTCCAAGAAACACGGATGGAACATTCAAACCGATACCGCAAACCTACGCAGGAAACTTCAAACCTACGATTAATCGAGAAGTGGAAATGAGCAAAGCACAGATCAGGAGGCCCCTCAATTTATCCAACGAGGAGTACAAAAAACGCGGAGATCAGAACCTGTGCTTGAGATGTGGCAGAAAAGGGCACCAGATCAAAGACTGCTGAAACCGAGCGGACAATGGACAAAAGACAATGACGCCCGCCCAAGGCAACAACTGGATAAGACAACAAAAGAGGACCAATTGGAGGGAGATGACCAGAGAAGAGGATCAACCGGAAAAAGAGAACGGTCCCCAGTAAGAGATGGTCTGGTGGACAAGAAGGGGAGGAAAGCCATTGGGGAGAAGAAGACGAGGACGGACACGAACGAAAGAATCACTATGGCAAATTACTATACAGCATTACTGGAGGAAGAAGGGGATCATATTATGATCAAAACGATATTATACGATAGGAAAAAGAAAGGCACTACGATACATGGAATGCTGGACTCAGGCGCAACTGAAGATTTCATCGATAAGGAAATCTGCGACAAATACAACTACCCCGTGACGCTGACACGAAAACAAAGACAGGTGTATCTAGCGGACGGAACACTGAGCACTACGGGACCGATAACCCATACAGTGCAAGTACCTATGGCCATAAGCAACCATAGGGAAGAGGCCGCTTTCCAGGTAGCGAACCTGAAGAACCATGAACTGGTCCTAGGGATGCCATGGTTACGACAACATAATCCCAGGATTGACTGGGATAACAACAAGATTACATTCGCTAGCGAACGATGCACAACAGGATGTCTCAACAGTTCGCCAGTGGTGTATACAACACCAGAAAGAGAGGCACAAGAAGCGAACCTGAAGGCAGGATTTGATCAACTTAGAGAAGGACCGGATCGGAGAATCAGATTCAAGAAGTTGCACGAGAAGGCGCTGGAACAACCAAGGGCTCCAGACAAGCGGCAGGTCACGACCTCTATTCCGACCAAGACAAAACGATTCAAGCAAGCGGTCAAGAGACAATTTCAACTGGAATAGCAATAGGATTACCTCCCGGTACCTATAGACGGATAGCCCGAAGACCAAGAAAGAGGAAACAGCACAGATTCGAGAAATATTGGCCCATGCATTCGGCAGATACTACAAGAGAGGAGACTTGACAGGAATCCTCAAATGGAATCCAAAAAATGAACGGCTGGAATTAGCACGAATCAACATCAGTACTCAACTAGCGATACGACAAAAACAACAACGAAAGAAAAAGGAGTGGTACGCTGTAATACCACAAGAATACCACCAGTTCACAGACCTGTTTCAAGAAAAGGAAGCGGATAGACCACCACCAAGAAGGCCAGGAGTGGACCACGAAATACAGATTGAGAAAGACGAAAAAAGCAAGACAAAGAAGAAGATTCCATACCAACGACTTTACCCCTTGGGGGAAAAAGAGTTGGAGGAACTACGAAGATATATTCAGTGGAATATGAAACGAGGATAGATAAGACATTCGTTCGCATCAGCGGGATTGCCAATACTATTTGTCAAGAAAAAGGACGGAAAGATGAGGCTATGCGTGGACTACCGAGCATTCAACTTGGTAACAAAGAAAGATCGGTACCTGCTACCGCTGAGCGGAGAAGCCCTGGATCGGTTAAGAACGGCGAAATATTTTACCAAACTGGATATTAAGGACGACTATCAGAACCTACGGATAAAAGAAGGGGACGAATCGAAGACAACCTTCGCGACAAGATACGGGATGTGCGAATATTTGGTCATGCCATTCGGGCTAACCAACGCACCGGCATCATTCCAACGATGGATCAACCAGGTACTCAGCAAGTTCCTGGATATATGCTGCATTGTCTATCTAGACGATGTACTCATATATTCAGAAAACCTGGAACAACATAGGAAGGACGTCAGCAACATCATGCACGAGATCCAGAAATCGGGGATGAAGATAAAACCATCCAAATGCGAGTTCCACAAGAAGGAAACAGGATACATAGGGTTTATCATCAACGGGAATGGAGTTCAAATGGACCCAGTCAAAGCAGCGGCCATATGGGACTGGGCGAAACCAAACAACAAAACAGACATCCTATGTTTCATGGGATTCTGCAACTTCTACCGCAGGTTTATTGAGGGTTTTAGCCAGATGTCAAAGCCCCTTTATAACCTAACCAAGAAAGACGTCAAGTGGGACAGGGGGGAGAAGGAGCAGGAAGCTTACGACGCTATACGAACCAAACTTACAACGGCACCCATACTGGTCCATTTCGATCCGAGAAGAGAGACAACAATCGAGACGGACGCATCCAAGTATGTTTGTTCGGGGATCCTATCCCAGAAATGCGAAGACCGGAAATGATGGCTGGTATGCTATCGATCGAAGACGATGACACCGGCCGAATGCAACTATGACGTTGCCAACAAAGAACTATTAGCCATAGTTCAAGCACTAAAGGAGTGGAAAAGATACATACAGAACAATGACCACCAGGTCAGGGTTCTCACAGATCATAAAAACCGAGTTCCTTTTATGACGACGAAAGAACTCAATGACCGTCAAATTCGATGGATGGAGAATCTCAGCAAATACAATTTCAAAATCGAATACCGACCAGGGAAAGAAGGAGGAAAACCAGATGCCTGGACCAGGATCACAAGCCACAAGCCACAAGACAAAGAGGTCGAACAAATTAAACCGAAAAATCGAATCCTGCTCCCGAAGAAATACTTCGAAGCTATGAGATCAACAGAAATCCTGGACGAAGAAGACGAAGAACTATGGGAAGCGATTGCGGAAGAAAAACAATTTCAAGGAATAAGGGAAGAGTTGGGGAAAGGAGAAAAACAAAGAAAAGGAGTGGCCTTAGGCCTATGCGAATGAAAGGACCACTATATGTGGTATGACGAAAAGATATGGATACCAGAAAATGAAAAGATAAGGCCGAACCTTATCAAGAAACACCATGACGACAAACTGGCAGGACATGGAGGGACGGCTAAAACAACGGAGCTGATCACATGGAAATACTACTGGCGGGGATTGAGGGAATCAGTCAAACAGTATGTTAACAATTGCGACATATGCCAAAGGATGAAAGTGGTACGACACGCACCATATGGGCTGTTAAAACCCAATGAAGCACTGGAAAAACCGTGGGCATCCATATCCACGGATTTTATAACAGACCTACCTAAGGCCAACGGATATGACTCCATCATGGTTGTGGTGGATCGCCTGACCAAAATGAGTCACTTCATACCCACGACAATGGATATGATGGCACGGCAGTTTGCGACAACGTTTATCCAAGAAATCTTTCGACTGCATAGACTACCAAAAGATATCATCATGGACCGAGGATCCATATTCACGTCAGGAATATGGAGAGAGATAACAGAAGAACTCGGAATCAAAAGGAAACTTTCTACGGCCTTCCATCCACAGACGGATGGGCAAATGGAAAGAACCAACGGCATATTGGAGCAATATCTACGAGCCTACATCAACTATCAGCAGGACAACTGGGACCGATTACTACCAATAGGAGAAATTGCATACAACAACGGAAGACAAGAAACAATTAAGACGACACCCTTTTATGCAAACTATGGTCTCGACCCAAAATATCAGGCCATAGGTCATACGACCAAAGGACTGATAACGGACAAAGAAGACATGAGTCAATTACACGACACACTAAGAGCAGCAATGATGACAGCACAATTACGACAGAAAGAAAACTACGATAAACACAGAAAACCCGATCCACAGCGACGACAGGGCGACAAGGTGTGGTTACTACCAAGGAATATACGAACGACGAGGCCATCCAAGAAATTGGATTACAAGAAAATGGGACCATGCGAGATAACGAAAAGGATAGGGAAACGAGCATATAAACTCAACCTTCCCCCCTCCAAGAAGATACACAACACATTCCACATCTCGCTTTTGGAACTCTATCAAGACAACAAGCTTCCTTCACAAACGATTACACCTCCTCCACCTATCGAATTAGACGGAGAACCCGAATATGAACTCGAAGAAATAATCGACTCTCACCTATACCACGGTAGCCTTCAATACCGAGATAAGTGGACCGGTTATTCCACTGAACACGATCAAGAGTGGTACCCAGTTACCAACTTTACGAACGCTCAAGATGCCCTCCACCTCTTCCACCAACGCTACCCACAGAAGCTGTCAGCCAAGCATCGCGGACGCTCCAGAGGACTTTGAGCTTGTCGGTAGCCCCACCAGCCCTCCACCAGACGCAGCTAAGTGGGCTGCGGCAGAAGAAGAAATCAGAATCGAGAAAGAGGAGGAAGAAAGGGCTATCGAGGCCAAATGGACAAAGGTGGACGAAAGCAACGAAAAGAATCATGCCGTCTACCATTAGATGACATGCACGGACGACGGGTGCCATATGCACCTAGATGGAAAACAACGAAGCAGTTTCTTCCTGAGCAAGAAGTCGGCGACAAAGCAATCGCTACCAACCACACTGATCCAAGCCAAGTGGGCAACACAACCACAACCTCCACCCACGGGCCCCTCACATCAAAAAGTCTTCTGGCAGAACTGCATACGTAGATACTGCCCATACCATTGAAGACAACAATGGGAAGCCAAGCAGGTAACCCAAAAGGTTCCGTGGACGGAACCTATGGAGCAGGGGGATACAAAGACCTTTGTGTCCAAAGAAGAACTATGCCGAACAAGCGAACGTTTACGACGAGAGAATGATCAGCTAGTGGAAGAAACGAAGCGACAATAGGAAACGATCGATCGTTTGGAGAAGGAAAAGCACAAGTGAAGAGCCATCATCGACGAGGTGTGCAGATTGTGCCGTGAGGCAAACGATAATGCGAAGCGACTTCGCAGGTTCGCAGACCGCCTCTACGATGAGAGATTCTAAGCTCGAATGGGACTCGAGCTTAGGGAGGAAGGAGCTAATGTCACGAATGTGGCTTAGCAAGGAAAGGTTTTCACATGACTCCTAGTTATGAGTCATAGGTATGTTATGTTTCGCACATGACCTCATTAGATGTCATGGGTTTCGCACATATGACCACTTTGGTCATATGATATGGTTATGATGATATGTTATGTTTTGCACNCGCACATATGACCACTTTGGTCATATGATATGGTTATGATGATATGTTATGTTTTGCACATGACCTCGTTTAGAAGTCATGGGATTTGCGCATGTGACCATTTAGGTCATACGATTAGTTTATGATATTTTGGTATGACTCACAGTTGTGAGTCATATGTGGCGCATGACTTGAAGATGAGTCACAAGGGCGTAAAGGGGTAACTAGATAAGGAGGACATTAGGTCCGAGTAGATAGGCCCTTCACGCTTCATTCTAAGTTATTGCCTTACTTATTACTTTATGCTTTACGAATATAAAACCTTTATGGTCTTTACGAATACCTGCATACGAGACACGCACTCTATTATAAGAGTCGAGTTGAAGAAAGAGTACGACAGGCGATAAGGACCAGAGACACGAGAGTCTCGCCCACCTTATCGTAGGCATAGGCCTAAGAACTAACGTCATGAGAAATAGAGAAGTATTGTCTACTCATCGCTAAGAACTAATACCGGTTAGGGATCGTAACACCTGTTGACCCGTCCCTGCTCTTGCCAGCTGCAGGTTCTTTTTCTCCCATTCCCTCACTTTCTGTTCCCACATCGAAGCCTGGCTTTTGTAGAGTCCCTTCTGTACTTCTGCCATTGTTTTTTGTTGGCTGATCATGATCAGCTCCCTCTGGAGGCTTTCCACTGTATCCTCCTGTGTTGCCGACGAGATCGGCGATGGTGCTGGGTCCTGTTCCCAGATGACTTACTTGGATTTTTTGGCCCTCCTCCCCGCAGATTTCGTCCCCGAAATCATGTTCGTGTCACCTAGCGGAGGCGACACCAGTGGTGTCCTGCCTCCTTTCTTGGGAAAGTAGTTGCTTCTCATCTTTTCCGAGTAGTGGGTGGAGCACCCATCGTCGTAGGACCATGTCCATGACAGACACTTGTGTGCTTTCTCTTCCTCCATTTCCTTGGTTTTCCTGATCCGTAGGTCCGCGAGCTGGACCCAATCTTCGTCGCTGATTTCTTCCTTGATCCAAACCCCGTCTTCCATTGGGCAGAAGTCTGGGCTTGTTGGGGTAGTTTTGGTGGAATTGCCAGACGGCATCTTGAGTGTTGGCGACGTTAGTGGCTGGATACCATACTTGATCGTATTCTGCTGAGTATCCGACCCACTTGGCTCGGTACCTGAGTTTGTTGTAATGTAGTCTTGAGTCGATGATTTTCTCAAGTTCGTATTCGTCTTCACCCTCGATCTCAATGGGCGACGGAGGAAGTTTCTTTTGTGATGCGAAATCGTTGTCTTGGTAGAGTTCAAGGAGAGTGATGTGGAATGTAGGATGAGTGTTTTTCATCGAACAAGGAAGGTCGAGCGTATATGCTCTTAGTCCAATGCGTTCAATGATCCTGAATGGTCCTAATTCCTTGTAGTCCAGTTTCCTGGATGGTTAGGTTGTCCCTATGTTCCTTGGTATCAACCACACCTTGTCATTGACCTGGAGGTTGGGATCGGGTTTTCAGTGGCGATCGGCGTATTCTTTCTGTTTTTCTTGTGCGAGACATATTTCTTCTCGTAATATGTCATGTAGTTGTTGCATGCTTTTCATTGCGATTGATTGTGCGCGTATGTTGTATTTTGCCGGTTGGTATATTGGATCGTATGCGTAGTTCGCAAGGAAGGATGTCGCTTTGGTCGCTTCTGGTTTTCCATTGTTGTATGCTAACTCGGCAGCTGCTAGCATATTGGCCAAGTCGTCCTGCTGATAATTGGTGTATGCCCGTAGATATTGTTCCAATGTTGCATTCGTCCTTTCTGTTTGTCCATCTGTCTGCGGGTACAATGCCGTGCTGAGTTTCCTTTTGATGTGCCGATGTCTCGTGATTTCTTTCCAGATATTTGCCGTGAATAGTGATCCTCTGTGTGATATGATATCTTTTGGCAGTCCATGGATTCTGAACACCTGATCTTAGATGAGCTGAAAGAATTGTTGTGTGTCCATGTCTGTTCTACAGGGTATGAAGTCGGCCATGTTGGTCAGGGGATCAATAACGACCCATATTGCATCATAACCTTCCGATTCCGGAAGCCCTGTTATGAAATCCATAGTGATAGATTGCCATGGTCTTCCAGGTAGTTCGATAGGTTTTCGCAATCCGCATGGCGCGTGCCGTACTGGCTTCGTCTTCTGGCATGTCTCGCAGTTCTTGACATATCTCTTGACGTCATCTCTTATTGTTGGCTAATGGTATGATCTCCTGATCAATTCCGTAGTTTTGGCTGTCCCGCCATGTCCTGCTTGTAGTATGTTGTGGTTTCTCCTTATCGTTTTCCTTCGTAGAGGTTCGTCATCCGGAATTCTTATCTTGTTGTCGTACCAAAGGTATCCTTCTTTTTCTTCATATAGCCTGAGTGCTATCCCGTTCATTTCTTTTTGCTTTTTCGATTAAAGCTTTCCTGATTTCTTGTATTTCCGTATCCTGCTCCATCGTGCTTCGTATCCATTCTGTATGATCGTCGTTGGATAATGCAGTTGTTTCTATCTCGTTGATGGATTCGTTTCTTTCGTTCTCCTTTTTCATCTTTGAAGTACCCCGCTTTTGGTAAGAGAATCCTTTTTCTCTGGTGGATCCTTTCATCCTCTTTGGTCGGTAGGTCTTCTTGTCTTCTGGTAAGGGCGCCAGGTTGTCCTCCTTGCTTTCCAGGTTGGTACTCGATCTTGATGTGATATTGAGACAGGGTTTCGCTCCATCTCATTTGTCGTTGGTTGAGTTCTTTGGTGGTGGTGAAGGCAAGGAGGTTTTTGTTGTCCGTTACCACCCTAATATCGTGTGGGCTTCCCAGTGCGCATTGTCTCCACGCCTTTGGTGCCTGAACTATTGCCGACAGTTCTTTATCATGGATGTCGTAATTGCATTCGCTCTTGGTAATCGTCTTCGATCGGAATCCCACCGGGCGCCATAGTTTGTCGTTGCCTAACTGTGATAGGATCCCCGAGCAGACGTAATTCGACTCAACCGCTTCGATCATGATTTTCAATTTTGGATCGAAGTGTCTTAAGATCGGTACCATGTTGAGTCTATTCCTTAATGTGTCACATGCTGTTTGGTGTTTGTCCGTCCAGTTCCATTTGGTATCTTTTTTCGTTGTTTCGTATAGTGGTTTTGCCACTCTGCTGAACCCTACGATGAATAGGCGGTAAAAGTTGCAAATGCCTAAGAAGCTTTGTACTCATTTTAGGCTCTTTGGTGGTTTCCATTCGTCGATTGCTGCTGTCTTGACCGGGTCGGTTTGTATTCCATACGGATTGATGACAAACCCCAGATATTCGGTTTCCTGCTGATGGAATTCGCATTTCCTTGGTTTTAGTTTGATCTTTGCTGCCCTCAGGGCCTGCATGACGTTTCGAATGTCCTTCCGGTATTGTCCCAGTGTCTGGGAATAGATGAGGATATCGTCTAGGTTGCCGATACAGCATATATCGAAGAACCTCCTAAGTTTGGTATTGATCCATCTTTGGAAGGTTGCTGGTGCGTTGGACAGTCCCAACGGCATTACCAGGTATTTGTACAGCCCGTATCGTGTTCTAAATGCTGTTTTCCGTTCGTCACCTTCATGTATTCTGATGTTATGGTAGGCATCCTTGATGTCTGGTTTCATGTAGTATTGGGCCTTCCCCAATCTATCCAATGCTTTGTGAATCAGCAGTAGTGGATATCGGTCCTCTTAGGTGACTGCGTTCAGTCCTCAAAAATCCACGCATAGTTGGATCTTTCCATCCTTCTTCTTGATGAATAACATCAGTGCTCCTGTGGCTGACAATGATGGCCATATCCATCCTCTCTTCAGGTTCTGCGGGAGGTAATCTCGTAGAGCCTTCAACTCTTGTTCCCTCAAGGAGTAAAGTTTTATGAATGGTGCTCTGCCCACTAGGTCGATCCTGTGGTCATCTTCTCTGTGTTCGGGCAAGTCCGTCCTTTCTCCTTCTTCAAACATGTCTAAGAAGTCATGCTATTCGCTTGGTACCAGCTGTTTTAGAGTCGCTTTCTTCTTTGTTGCTTCTTGTCGTACTGCTAACCTAGTGCTGATCCTCAAGCTCTCCGCAATTCTTGTTTCTTTTTCTTCTTGGCCCCATTTGAGAATACCGGTTTGTTCTCCTTTCCGATATAGTCTTCCGAAGGTCTTGGTCAATGTCTAGGCGATATCAATGTGTCGTTCTTCGGGTTCATTGCGGGTGTTTTTTCCGGTACTTCCGAATCCACGATCCTGTCTTCCGGTTTTGTCACAGCCGTCTACACCTCGTAGTCCTCTATTGCCGATCCTTTCGACAATCAACTGTGCGATCCGATCGCCATTCTTGACTTCTTAGTCTTCTTCTTTCAGGTTCATCAAGAGAACCTTGATTTCTCCACGATAGTCTGCGTCTATTACCCCCGCTCCTGTGGTTATGCCATGCCTGGTAGCTAATCCAGTTCTTGGGGCAATTCGTCCATAGGTGCTATCTGGTACCCCGATCGATAGTCATGTTTTTATCGCTGCTTGCCCTGTGGCCAGCATGATTTCCTCTTGGAACCTGTACAGGTCATGTCCAGCCGCTCCCTTCGACCCTTTGGTTGGTATCTTTGCTTCAGGATCTACGCGTTGGATCTGAAAGTCTTCTTCTTCGCTCCTTGTCTCCTTGAATCGACTGTATTTATTTTCCCATCTGGGCAGTCCTGTGGGTACTGCCTCGATCCTTGGTGATTCGTTTAGGCATACTTGGATACACCTCGCGCTTCCCAAGTCGATCTGTCTTTTTTTCCAATCGATATTCAGGTTGTGTTTCCTCAGCCATGGTATTCCCAAGATAGCAGTATGTATGACCATATTTGCTACCTGTAATACTATCGTTTCCTGACGAGGTCCTGTTTCCATGGCTATTTCGGCTGTGTGGGTAATGGGACCCGCCTTGCTTTTTTCCCCATTAACCACTTAGATGTTCCTTGGTTTGTGGATTTTAGTCAAGGGTATCCGGTGGGTATTGCAGAATTTTCTGTCCATAAAGTCCTCCATTGCTCGTGAATCAACCATCGCGTTGGTTTTGGTAATCCCGCTTTTTGTGCGTATTTTGATTTTTATCAGCAGCTGATCCGATTCGTCGTTATTGTTGTCCATTGTGTTGATTTGTGCCTCATAGTCCATTGCTGTCGATATTCGCATAGTCCTAGTGGGTTTTTTGTGTCGGTCGTCCCTCCGACCACTCGTTACTGGGGACTGTTCTCCTTTAAAGCCTCCTCCAATTGTTCGGATGGTTGGCCCCCCATTTCTCGAATCATGGCATTCCTTTGTGGGCATTCGATTGCTCGATGCCCTGCTTCTCCGCAACGGAAGTATAAGTTGCCGTCCCTGCGTTTCCGAAACTCTTCTGGTGTTATCTTCGCGAGGTTTGGCGTATAGGTCTCCAGGCTGGTCTGAACCTCTGACCTGGTCTTTGGAACCGTTGGGTTGTTCCCCTTATTGCGTTGATGTCCATGGCCTCTCCTCCTTGATTGGTGGTTAGGGCCCTCGGTGGTCCATTTTCCGGACGCGCTAGTCTCTCTCGGTTGCTGCGTCCTTGGTTTTTCCTATTCTCGAGCTGCGCGAACCACGAGGCCAGTTCTTCGGTCACGTTGAAAGCACTGTTTGAGTGGGTCCATGCTCCGTGCAGTTCTTCGTTGACCTCCCTTAAGAGTTGTCGCCGTAGGGTGTACGTATCGTATTCGGCATCCGCGGCTAACGGCTGTATGTTGTGCCAGAATTCCATGACCATATTTTTTTCTTGAACCATTTTCTCCATCTGGTTGCTTGCTCCTTGTCGTTTGTCCTTGTCCTCGAATTGAGCTCTGAGGTCTCTCTCGAATTCTTCCCATTCATGCCACACCTTGGGGGAGGTCCCTTCCACCATTGGAGTGATCCACCTCTCTGCTGTACCCCGGAGCAGTGTTTTTGCGAATCTGATCTTCTTGTCCTCGTGTTCGCCCGTCCATTCTTTGGCTTCATAGTGCAGTTTAAGCTGTACCAGAAATCCTCTGAGACTAGTTGGTTCTCCGTCAAAGACGTCGGGGTTCCTTAGTTTGAGTCTTTCCGACGTTCTTGCAGGTCTGAGTCCTGCTACCATGTATTCCAGTTGTTCTCCTGTCATGCTCACCACATTCAATGGTACTGGTGGGGCTGGGGTCGTCCCCGTCCCTTCTCCTGTCTGTTCTGCCTCCATGTTGCTACTGGGTATCACTTTTTGAGATGCAACCAAATGTTAGTTATTCTACCTATCTTCTGATGTCAATATGTATCCTGCGACAGGCAACAGCCTTCTGTTAGTCTCTTTGTAATAGTGCGATACTTCTCTTCCTTAGCGCCTCTTTACTTCGTCCTTGCTTTTTACCAAGACCTTGATTATTATTCTTAGACCGATGACTACATTCCTTCTATGAACACTAATAATCAAGTCGTATTGTGGTAGAACTCTCGAAGTGGTAGAATAGAATCTATTCTTAATAGTATAGGTAAGAAAGTATAATAGGTGGTTGCGTGAAGAACTAACTACTAGGCTCTACCGGCCTGCTTTTATAGTTCTTCACTCAACCCACTTATAAATCAAAACAACTATGAGTCATAATCATGACTCATGAAAAACCTCATATGACCGCCTTATTGGTCATATGCATAAACCGCCTGACCTCTTAATCGGTCATGTGCATGAAAGTAAATCAACCAGCGCAGCCCCTTGGCCTCGTGCGCTACCCCCATGACCTCTTAATAAGTCCTGTGCGTGAAAGTAAATCAAACCAATATAACAAATGAAACCCTACGACTTGTAACCATTGTTGAAATTTTCTATTATTCGTTTCATAAGTATATTTCTTCTCAATAACTTGTATTTCTCTCCTCAAGTTATATTTCTGGTTTACCAATAGATCACGAACATTACTACAGCAGGAGTATATACATTAAGTATTTCGCTTATATTTCATGATAACGACGGGATAATTGGATATATATTTTCTTATTGCATGTGTGGGATGTCTCGGTTATTCTCACTTATATACTGCGACCTTTTTAGAAGGTGCATTGCATGTTAGTTTTCCGCTTAAAATCTCTCACACGATTACAAGTTATATATATTTTACTTGGGATTTCCTTGGTAGTTTTTTGGGGTCAAACTTTTTCGCACTTAGGTTTTTACACGATTTTCCTGATTACTTCTTTTCTTCGCTTAAGTATGCCCACCTGTATATATAGCTGGTTACCGCTCCTAGTGTCAGAAAGAATTAAGGACAAGAACTACTACCAATCTGCCTTCCTGATCCCATCCTCCTAGCCTAAGTGTGCCTACAGTATACCTTTAATACTGTACCATATTCTCGTACTCAAGCTATTAAGATTGTGCCGCTACATACAAATTCAATAGGTTATGAGCCCGGCGCATTCATAGTCAAACGACATACACTTACACACCTTAAGACAATAGGCATTTTACTACTCTACCGCTCACCAACGACATTATCGCTTCCTCCATCCGAACGGTTTTATCACTTCCAAACTACGGTCGCAACCATCTCGCTTAACATCAGAGCTTGTACCCTCCACAATCCTAACCACTCGATCACACACATTATCCCTTCCCATAGCACAATAAGGAGCCCGATTGGCTTGGCTTGATATTTAATTTTCAATACAAGTACTAATACTTAAGCGACATGAGCGAAACTTCCTCAAATGCGGCCGTAGTACCTCCCCAACCTCCATTACCTCCCCCAGCAACCGCTGGAGTACCTTTACTACCAGCCCATACTGCACCACTTCCAGCATCACCAGCTGTTGGACCACTCCCAGTGGCTTCCACCCCAGCTGCCAGAAATATCGCCAACAATTCCAAGCGTTCCTGGGCGCTGTCCTACAAACTGAGCTCTATCCCAAAGCTCACCGGGCCCGACAACTATAGATCATGGCGCGATATCTCGGAATATGTGCTGGGACTTTACAACTGCTGGGACATAGTAACTGAAAGGGAGATAATACCGGAACCGTATGAAGACGAAGAAGGCGAAAACAATAGCGAGAAGATAGATGAGTTTGGAGATCGATACCAATGGGCCTCGACCTACTTCCTTGAAACGATAGACTCCCAATAGCTAATACTCCTGGCAACCCACAAAACACCAGTCGCTATATGGAAAGCCTTTCAAGATAAATTTGCTAGAGAAAATACCTCCTCCTTCATTAAGCAACTCAACGCTGTCCTTGACGCCAAATACAATGCTGCCACACCAATAGCCGATCACATCAACTCAAACAATACCCTTTAGAATCGAATGCAACATCGTTGCTCCTCCTCTTCCGCTGATGACTAATACACCTTACCATTTGTTTTCAAAATGGTTTTCGAGTCACCTGCAGCAAAAGCTGCTTTTCTTCTCCGTTCCCTCCCCGAGTCAATGAGTAACATCATTGACAACCTCCAGACTAAGGAGGACCTTACCTACGATCATATCTATAACAAACTGTGGGACTTGAGACCTTCGGGTAATTCCGAAACAGACAAAGCGTATAAAAGCGCTGATGTCAAAGGAAAAGGAAAGGAAAGGGAAATGGTTCGCAAGACGCCGGCCAATACCAAGGAATGTACCTACTGCAAAAAGCACTACCCCACTGCACGGTCAGAAGGACATATTTGGAATGAGTGTAACAAGCTCAAGGCCGACAACCAAAAGCAGAAGGAAAAGAAAGTTGTTAGTTCAGCCAAGATCGGAAAGGAAGAGATATCCGAACCAGTCAGTACATCCTCCTCCCTCCTCACTACACAAAGAAACCCTCACTCACTCAACTGGGTAATCGATACCGGTGCAAGCTCACACATGACAAACCACCTAGACCTTCTTATAAACTATGTACCTAGTACTGGTACCGTTAAGTTGGGAGATGACTCTATAATAGAGTCATGAGGTTCAGGAATGGTTAGACTCATGGCCAAAACCTGAAAAGGTCATGTAGTTCCGATAGTCCAGCAACGAGTTCTCTAGGTTCCCAAGTTGGGTAAAAGCAACTTGATGTCATGGCGCGCTGTGGTTTCGATGGGAAAGGATTTTTCTTTAAGTAGTAAAGGGAAGGACATGTTCATTTTAGGGAAAAATAAAGGCGAAGTAATCTGGGGAAAACTAGACGGTCAAGATTATGTTGTGCGAGAAGAAAAGGATATAGCGAACAAGATGACTTACCAACAATGGCATAAAGCACTTGGACACCCTTCACCTCCTTACCTCCAAAGCAACAACTACAGCGACGACCCATTAATCCCCAAAGTTCCTAAAGACTGGCGTTGTGAAACTTGCATCAACTCAAAGTCAACAAAGCACAAACCTGAATCAATACCAAGCCGGTGTGAAAGCCCCTATAATCTAATCCATTCAGATCTAAGCGGAAGGTTTTCGTCCCTATCCTTTGGCAACTCCGGGTACTATGTCACATATATAGACCACTGTACACGATACACTTGGGTTTATCCCATCAAGGCTAAATCCGATACTGTAAAAGTGTTTACACAGTTCATCAAAGAAAGACAAACCCAGGACAGTGCTATTATTAAACGATTGCGAACTGATAATGGAGGAGAATATGTCAATAATGAAATGCTGATATTGTTACAAAAGCATGGAATCATACATGACAAAACCCCCCCTTATTCTCACGAATCTAATGGTGTTGCCGAACAGTACAATAGGACGATAATCACATCAACATGTTTGATGCTTACAGGATTACCGCTGCAACTATTGGCTGAAGCAATCACAACCACCGTATACCTAAGGAACAGACTCCCTAACCGATCCATAGGAAACTCAACGCCCTATGAATCTCTCTACAACAAAAAACCATTGATAAACCACCTTCGCCCCTACGGGACCAAATGCTTTGTCCATATACCAGAGGAGGCACGCAAACCTGGAACCAAGCTACAACCTCGGGCAATCGAAGGATACCTTGCTGGATATACTTCCTCCAACAAATTATACTGGATATATATCCCCTCACAGCATAAGATTTCTGAAATGCAACAGATACATTGGACGAACAAAACAATACAACCATCAACTCCAACAGAATTGTTACCGGAACCAGAAGTCTATGCGAATGTCTTTCTAACACCTCTCCCTACTCTATATGAGAAACAGATACCTCTCTCTACCCCATATGAGCCACCAGAATCAGATACAGAAAAGACAACATCAAAACCAACCATCGAAGTACATCCTCCTCCACCGCCAGAAAACCCCTAAGATTCTGATGAAACTGCAACACCAGGGGCAACCCCTGAACTACCTGAACAGGAGGAACAAGCGGAGGAACCACCGGCAACAGGAACCAGATCTGGAAGACCTATTCGTCCACCTCAATACTATGGCAGAAATGTCAAAGTACAGGCAAACGAGGACCCCTTGATGTATCACCAAGCGACCACTAGCTCGCTTAAGGAACACTGGACCTCAGCCATGGACGATGAGATAATGCCACTGAAAAAGAATGGAACTTTCGATGAAGTAGATAAACCGATTGGAAGAAAGATAAACGATAGTAAGCGGGTATACAAAACGAAACGAAATGCTGACAGTACACTTGAAAGATACCGTGCGAGAGCCGTAGCCAAAGGTTTCTCTGAAGTACCTGGGTTCGACTTTGACGACACCTTTGCACCAGTTATCCATTACGAATCACTCCATTTCCTGCTTGCCATTTGCGCCAAAAACAAATGGCAACGGCGACAATTCGATGTTAAATCAGCCTTCCTTCATGGTGAATTGAAAGAAGAAGTCTACATGCGACTGTTACCAGGGTACAGCAACGGAGATAAAGTATGGCGACTTAACCGATGTCTCTATAGACTTAAGCAATCAGCGAATGAATGGTATGCTCCCCTCGCTAGATACTTAACATCTAGAGGTTTTACGACATCCTCCCTTGACCCATGCATGTTTGTTCACAATTGACATGACATCTACGTTTCGGTTTATGTTGACGACATCGCTATATACTCGGCCGAAACTCCCGAAGCCACCGCTCTGATAGAAGACCTGAAAACGGCATTCGAGATTACCGACTTAGGGGAAGCCACATTCCTGCTCGGCCTCCACATCGCGTATACATCAGACAGGATACATCTTACCCAAGAACGATACATCATGTCAATCCTCGAAAAGTACTCTATAGAAAACTCACGTTCTGTATCCACACCCTTACCGAAAGGCATTCAACTACGGAAAGGAACAGAAGAGGAACAGATACCTGACCCTTCCACATACCAATCGACAATAGGATCGCTTATGTACCTGACCACTGGTACGAGACCTGACCTAGCGTATACCATTTCATTTCTCTCTCAATTTCTTGATGTCCCACAGAACAACACCTCAAGGCCGCGAAACATGTCTTATGATACATTAATGGTACAAAAAATATTGGACAGCACTATCCGTACACTACTACAAATGCTATCGATACTTACGGCGATGCCGACTTTGCTGCTTGTCCGGATACCCACCGTTCCTTTACAGGATACATTATGCTTTTCAACGCCGCTTGTATCTCCTGGCGATCCAAGAAACAGGCCTCAGTCGCAACATCCACAACCGAAGCAGAATCTGTAGCTATGTCACTGGCTGCACGACAAATGCAATGGTACCTCAAAGGTCTCAAAGACATTCGCGAAACTGTACCTATTGCCCTACATGGTGATAATACCGGCGCAAATTTCCTAGCGACAAACCATCAGTTAAACGAACGAACAAAACATATCGATATACATTTCCACAAGATACGCGAAGAAATTGATAACGGTTCATTCACACTACTTAAGGTTGCATCGTCAGAAAACCTAGCCGATATATGTACTAAGACTTTCGCAAAACCGGCACATGAGCGTCTAATGGGAGTGTTAGGCCGTAGATAATGAGGGGAAGTGTTGAAATTTTCTATTATTCATTTCATAAGTATATTTCTTCTAAATAACTTGTATTTCTCTCCTTAAGTTATATTTCTAGTTTACCTATAGATCACGAACATTCCTACAGCAGGAGTATATACATTAAGTATTTCGTTTATATTTCATGATAACGATGGGATAATTGGATATATATTTTCTTATTGCATGTGTGGGATGTCTTGGTTATTCTCACCTATGTACTGCGACCTTTTTAGAAGGTGCATTGCATGTTAGTTTTCCGCTTAAAATCTCTCACACGATTACAAGTTATATATATTTTACTGGGGATTTGCTTGGTAGCTTTTCGGGATCAAACTTGTGCGCACTTATGTTTTCAGAAGATTTTCCACATTATTTCTTTTCTTCGCTTAAGTATGCCCACCTGTATATATAGCTGGTTACCGCTCCGCGTGTCAGAAAGAATTAAGGACAAGAACTACTACCAATCTGCCTTCCTACTCCCATCCTCCTCGCCTACGTGTGCCTACAGTATACTTTTAATACTGTACCGTATTCTCGTACTCAAGCTATTAAGATTGTGCCGCTACATACAAATTCAATAACCGTGAGTCATAGTTTGAAACCAATCTGCCTTGCAATCTGCCACACAACCATGACAAACGTCTCCTTCCACTATCTGCCACACAACTGTGACAAGTTCGTTGGCACCAACGGCGCCGGTGTTTGGGTATTCAGCGTCCAAAAGGAGCTGGAATCCACATGGGAACCCCCTTTAGCTAGGGTGTATTGGGTACCGACCAGGACGGGGATCGGATAGTGTGTGTACAACTACGGGAGCCGAAACTCAAAATAACCAAAGTGGTGCGAAGCGAGTCCCTGCTTCCAGAATCAATGCCAGTAGGATCCAAGTGAAGGGAGCCTACAAGGGACTTGAGAGCTCGAATACAGGAATCAATATATGGAGAGTCTCGATCAAAAGAAAGGATAGTCAACATGTCCACAAATCCCCCGGGAGCCAATAGTACGAAGTTCCACGAGTCAACTGGTGGTTGCCTGGTACCCGCTTGCAAGCAAGATACATTACCGCAGAAGTTCGGACATGGCAATGCAAGATCTACCTGATAATGCTACATGACAGGTGGACAACTGACACGAGCCGTTCCACCTACCACACGCGTCTGAGTCGTATTACACATATGTACTATCTTGCCTTCTAGCCAGAGTGGGGGATAGAGATGTACTGCTTTGGTGCGCAAGGTCCCTCTGAGGGAGCTGGACGGATAACCGCAACCCTGAGAGAAAGGATTTGGTGAAAACGGGAACCCCACACCAGTGGAGTAAACTGGCTGATGACCGCCCGAAAATCTGCTATGAGCCACGGTTTGGCCAGTCAGGAGAAGGCATCCAGTCTGAAAACTGGTCGTGCACAATTGCGTATTAGTCAAATGCCGCTTAAGTATGTAGACCCAGATTGTTAGAGCTAAAAAGGTTACTAGTTTATCTAAGGAGACCTAAATGGCCGAAACTACGTGGGCGTAGTAACAAACATCTTGTTACCTACACCCAACACCAACAATCCCTAAACAAAAGAACCTGGGAAATCTTATCCGTGCTAAGTGCGCGGAGTTAGATGCTCTGAAACCAAAACGATACAACTCCGCAGAGGGAATTGCTTACCTCCACATACACGATAAGTGTTACAAGGCTAAAGTCTTTTTATTCTCGGGATCCAATGTATTCCTTATCAATAAGGACCTAGTTGAAGATCTTCCCATTTCTATAGTTGAACGCAACAATGCAGTTGATATCTTAGGCTTTGACAGATCGTCAGCCACCTCAGGAGGGAAGTGTTGCACTCTCCCTGCTAAATTGGAAACAGGAAAAAACCACCACATCTCTGAAGTGTCATGTGAAGTAGCTAAGGCAGGTCACTATGGAATGATAATTCCATTTGGTTGCTGGCATCGTGAACACCCAGTGTCTCACATAGAAGATGTAGAAAATTGGACCTTCTCCGCAAAAAGTTGTGAAAACTGTGTGGAAGAAGAGGAAGGTATAGCGGATATGTTTGAATATGACGAATCCGTCACCTGCGACCCTAATCCTTACCATCTCGGAAGAATTGGAGTTATAAAAATACGCTAGAACTTGAATCGTTACTGAAGGAATACGGGCATTACAAACGTTTGTTTGAAGTCCAGATGGCAGAAATATTAGCCCCAAGATGGACATTCGATCACGAGATCAAGTGGATCGCACGATCAACTCCACCAGGGGGCCGATATATTCACTATCTGAACAACAGCTTAAGCCTTTATGGGAATACTTGGAAACAATGATTAAGTAGGGAAAGTTTATTCGAAATTAATCTCCTGCAGAAGCACCTATATTATTTGTACCCAAACCTGATGGAAAGCTATGCTTGGTTGTAGATTACCGAAATCTAAATAAGATTACCATCCTCAATAAACATGTCCTTCCAATAATATCCGAACTCAGATACAGAGCAGTTGGCGCAAAGATCTTTACCAAGTTAGACCTTAAAGATGGCTATCACCTGATTAGGATTAAGGAAGGCGATGAATGGAAAATGGCCTTCCAAATGAGATATGCACATTACAAATATAAGGTCATGCCTTTTGGGTTGGTCAACGCTGTGGCAACTTTGCAAGATATGATGAAATAGGTACTCCAAGAATACTTAGATGTCAGGGTCGTGTGTTATCTGGACAACATTCTCCTCTATTCAAAGGATGAAAAAGAACACATCAAAGCTGTCAAAAGAGTTTTACAAAGTCTATCAGACATTCTATTAGCGGTATCGCTAAAGAAATCAACGTTCCACGGAACGGAGGTTGAATTCCACAGCTATATGGTAGTAGTCGATGGGGTGTCTATGAGCACGCGAAAGGTGGAATCCATAATGGTTTGGAAAGCAACTAAGTCAGTTAGAGAAGTACAAGTGTTTATGGGATTCGCTAACATTTACTAAGGCTTTACTCAAAATTTCTCCGCTATTTGCAAACCCGTAACCGTGACATTACAAGGAAATCCTAAAAATTTCAAACGGGGACTGGAACAGGATACAGCTTTTCAAGAGCTAAGGCACCAATTTACCACAGCCCCCATACTCCACTACCTTTTGCTAGAAAGAGAGACAGTAGTAGAAACCGACGCTAGCGATTTTGCACTCGGTTGCGTCCTTTCTCAATATTTTGAGAAAAGGTTACATCCAGTAGCTTTACATTCCAGAAAATTGAACTCGCCGTAGTGCAATTATGAGATTCATGATAAGGAACTCCTCGCGATACTTCAAGCATTTAAAGAATGGAGACACTACTTGATCGGAATGGAAAAACTGGTTACAGTCTTTACCAACCATCAAAACCTGCAATACTTCCGCACCTCGAAGGTCAGGAGTGGCCGACATATTCGATGGTGTCAGACGCTAGTGGAATACAATTTCAGTATTGTATACTGACCAGGCATTAAAGGCGGAAAGACTGATGCATTAAGCAGATAGCCGGAGTACCATCCTGAGGAGAGAACTACGCTTTGCGAATAAAAGAGTTTGAAAGACAAGAATTTCTTGATATCACAGGTAGCGTGGGTAGGCAATGAAGGAGAAGACTAGGATAGAGATAGGGATTTGCATTTGGAACCTCGAAGAGGTGAAAAGGAACCTATTATTAGGGTCAAGAGATTGAGTAAAAAAGCATGCCTGCCAACAAAGGGCTCCAGAATGGTGGCCGTACACGACCTGTATATCATAGAGGATGACATTTTCCCGAGATATCGACAACCATTGGTAAGGACGGGTTTGGCTGTAGGGCTACTGGAAGGAACCTATGGAAGAGTTGCCCCAAGAAGCGGATTAGCGGTCTAAAGTGGAATTTCCACCTGCGCAGGAGTAATCAATTCTGCTTACACCGGTGAACTCAAAGTTGTACTTTTCAACCATAAGGATATGGACTGCCAAATGAGAATGGGTGATCGCATACCTCAACTAGTGGTAGAAAAAGTCAACACCTCAGACGTGATGGAAGTCGACGATTTGGAAGATACGTAACGAGGAACCACAGGATTCGGAAGCACTGATGTAGCGACAAGATCCTTGATCATTAAGGAACAGGAACCTAGCATCAGCTACCTATAGGCATCGGCTAAAGACCAGGAACATTGGAATGATATTTTAGAAGTACCTCACAAGGTTCTAATGTCAAATGCCATTATCCTACAAAAACGTATGAAACAGTTCAATCCTGAATTCCTAGACGGGATACAGGCAGCTATCAAATCAGATGCAGCTTGAAAGCAGCGGAGGAAAGAACTCATTAGGTTACGAGACGAAGGATAGGATTTTCCCAAGGACTGGCCCTTAACCGACGATCTACTCTATTATAAGCAAAGACTATTGGTACCAGATAGTCAGGTACTATACACCAAGATCGCAGAAGGATGTTACAATGCAAAGGTTGCAAGACATTTCGGACACGAAAAGACTTTGGAAATAATCATGAGAGACTTCTACTAGAAAGGACTTGTGGCATGGGTCAATGACTACATACGATTCTGCGATGAATGCCAACATAACAAAGCGCCTAAACACGCTAAGTACAGATTATTGCAACCACTGCAAATATCCTGCACAGCATGGTCGTCTATCTCAGTGGACTTCATCACACAACTACCAGAGTCGCTAGCATGCACTCAGATAATTGTAGTAGTGGATCTATTCACGAAGATAGCACATTTTATCAGACTACAGATGTCAGCTAGAGCCAAAGATGTCGCAAACACATTCCTGAAAAAAGTATGGAGGCTGCACATTCTACCAGCGGAAATCATCTCGGACATGGACTCAAAGTTTGCACGAGAATCCTGCGAATCACTGTGCAAAGCGCTGGAAATCAAGTGAAGAATGTCAATGGCATACCATCCTCAAACTGGTGGACAAACTGAGTGAACCAACCAAGTGCTGGAAGGTTACCTGCGGAGTTTGGTCAACTATGATCAGGATGACTGGTATTAACTACTACTACTAGCTGAACATGCCTATAACAACTTCACAACCAACGCTCCTGGGATGTCAGCATTCTATGTGAACTATGGTTTCCATCCACAGACCGAGTGCATAAAGGAGCGAGAATCTCAGAATCCAGGAGCAACACACGATGCGAACTGGATTAAGAGGATACATGAACAAGCAAGAGGGTCACTAGAAAAGACATGAGAAGGAATGTCAAAATATTATGACAGGAAAGCATCCCAACAGCCAGACTTCAAGATCGGGGATAAAGTAATGTTAAACGCTAAAAGAATATTGGAACCCGATGGAAATCAAAGAAGCTAAGTCCAAAGCTAAACGGTCCCTTTCAAATCATGGAGATATGCGGATCACGAGCCTTCAAGCTCCACATATCTGATCGATGGAATATTCATCCCAGATTTCATGTCATTATATTGGAACCCTACCAGGGGTCAGTGCAGGACAATCATCATCAACCCCTTAGAGAGCCGGAGGACATCGATGGCGATCTACAATGGGAGGTTGAAAATATAGTAAGAAGTGAGATTCGTTCTTACAGGAAATGAGTATGCGGCCACTACCAAGAGAAGCGCCAACTGTGGTACTGCATCAAATGGCAAGGGTGTTCATTACATGAGAACACATGGGAGCCTGCTACCGGTATGGAAAATGAGGAGGATGTTGTGGAGAACTTTCATAATGAAAATCCAGATATGCCAGGAAGGGCAGAAGTAAGATAGTAAAGAAAAGGTTTTCCTACCGTGGCCAAGTAAACACAGGAGGTTTTTTACCCTGACCACAGGGAGTCTGAAAATGTACTTAGAAGAAAATTATAAAAGGTTATGAAGGCATTCGAGGCGAAACCTGGTAGGATGAAGCTCATGTTAGGCATATGGAAATCCGAGACATGTGCACAGACCCAGGGTTGAATAACTGTGCACAGACCCATGATTTACTGGAGTGCCAACACCCTCCTCCTGCCCCCTTATAGGCCTGCACGTCATTGGCGAGATTTCGCGAGTTGCATCCCATAACCAACAGGTCACATCAAGGAAGCCCAGTTGATGACACCATATACGTTGCTACAGTGAGTCCGATTGCATGCTATTCGATGGATACATGAAAGGTGACCTTGGGCGACATCTGGGAAGTGGAACGGAGGAAGTCTGTAAGAGGCGTATTGAGATAGAAGGCTTCAAAGTTAGGCTTCCGAAACTATGGGCCGAAGGTGACAGGACATTTTCGGCGAAATACTCCAAGAGGATATCCCAATAGCTGGGGCTATCAGGGGTATAACGAATCCACCCATACCCTTCTGAGATCAGCTGTAGGTTGGTTGGTGCTAGTAATAGGACCCCTCTATGGAGGCTGGCGGACCAAAGGGAGGCATGCTCCGAATGGAAGACCGAGATAAGTCGGAGCCCGTTCAGACCTTGAAATGTCGGGCTCGGACGTGCGATTGATACTAGGTGGCCCGGTATGAACTTGATCACTTCATGACCGATGTGACTACTGGAACGATAGTCAACCAGACTAGAGTAATATAATAGTCTATGCGGCCATCTAAGTGGAAGACCGCTTTTTGGCATAACAAATAGCGCAGTCATCTCAATGGACAAATACTATTCCGAAACTGAAAAAAGGGTGTGATAAGTTTCAGGGTCAAACTGTGTTCACACTTATAGGTTTCTGGACATTTGCGTATCAAAACTAGAGTTGTACTTCGTGGACATAGTTGTTAGAAGTAGTCCGCGAATACTCAGACGCCAGATATAAATATCGAAGTGCCTATGGGGCTTTGCAGACAGTATCAAGCAACGGAGAAGAGATCTTATCAATATTAAATTGTTTACCTCATAAATCTTTACTTTAAGTTTACCTTATCGAGCTGCGCCTTCCTTGACAGATTCTCCGAACAAACATTTTGGCCTACCTTCCTCAGTTATACTAGAGATTGCCGTCCGCCTAACAGTTATCTAAGACAATACCTTACAGTTGACTCAGGTACAAGAATAGTTCACAGATAGACAAGACATACATGGCAATGATGTCACGGTATTGTCAATCAAACTCCCAGGAGTGGAATAAGAGGAGAAGGCCATCCAAAGAAAAAAGCTACGAGAAGTAGTAAAAAAAATTGACGCACAAGATAGGCATCAACAAGAATATGAGTAGGTAACTAGTAAGTTAGATAGAATGTTGAGGCAACAAAGTCAGGAGGCACTAGCCCATGACCAAATGCCAGAACAAATAGTCACCAGCTGATGGACAAAATTCTTTGTATTCCGCACTTGGAGTCTCAGTCGTGATAAGGATATTAACTGCATGTTAACCTCTTACAGGTTGGATTAAATAATTCACCAAATGGAGATTCGGGAACTCAAAACCCTACAACATCAGCTGGGGGAAGATGCAAATTTTACTATGAGGGCATTAATGACCTGATTAAAACAGGCACCAGGAAGAGTAGTAGAACAAGGGGCCTCAAGCCTACTACCATTATCCTCAGTCGAGGAGAAAAAAGACAACAACAATTATTTTCAGCCAACAAGGAGGGACAAAGGAAAGGGTAAGGAAGCTGCTAAGGCAACTCAGTCAAGAGCTCCAGGGGGAGATATTGAAGATCCTAGCGATGATGATGATAACGAAGGAGGGCGAGGTAGAACAAGAAAAAGTCTAAGCCTTGGCAGGTGAAGACAAATACAGGAACAGTCTGGTATGGCAGAAATACTTGCCAATATGATAGTGCTAAATATTAAGTAAGCATCAGAACCACTCCCATTCATTGAGGCTATATCTTCTCAAGACATATATATCTGAATTATACAATGTATCGAATTTTTCAAAAGAAATTCACAGATCAGGAACAATCCCTGAGAGCATGTTATTTACAAGCTCAATCACACAAAAGGAGCCATAGTGTTTCCTTTTGCTATTTGGTAAAATATAATCGCAGGATTGAACTTTTCCTGGCGTACATGCACAATCTTAATACCAGAGTAAGCATTACAGGAGAATCTTGGAGAGAGGAAGTTGTTAGGCATATGGAAATCCGAGACATGTGGACAGACCCACGGTAGGGTAACTGCGCACAGACCCACGATTTACCAGGGCCAACACCCCCCTGCGGCCCCCTTATGGGGCGCGTACGTCATTAGGGAGATTTGGAGAGTTGCGTCCCATAAGTAAAGTGTCACATCAATGAAGCTCACTTAATAACATCGTATACATCCCAGCCGTGTGTCGTACCACATGCTGATCGCAGGATATATGAGAGGGGACCTCGGGCGACATCTGGGAAGTAGAACAGAAGAGGTCCGTTCCAGGTGCAATGAGATAGTAGGCTTCAAAGTTAGGCTTCCTAAACAATGAGCTGTAGGTGACGGGACGTTTTAAGCGAAATACACCAAGAGGATATCCCAATAGCAGGGGCTATTAGGGGTATACCGAATCCAGCCATACCATCCTGAGATCAGCTGTAGATTGGTTGATTCTAGTAATAGGACTCCTCTACGGAGGCCGGCAGACCAAGGGGAAGCATGCTTAGAAAGGAGGACCTAGATAAGTCAGAGTCCCTTAAGACATTGACACGTCGGGCTGGGGCTTGCGATTGGCACTAGGTGGCCCGGCATGAACTTGATCACTTCATGACCGAAGAGACTACTGGAACGATAGTCCACCAGACTGGAGTAATATAATCGTCTATGCAGATATCTAAGTTAGAGGCCGCTGTTTCTTATAACAAATAGCGCAGTCATCTTAACGGAGAAATACTATTCCGTGTCCGTGAAAGGGTATGATAAGTTTCAGTATCAAACAGTATTCGCACTTATAAGATTCTGGACATTTGCGTATTAAAACCAGAGTGGTAGTGCAGGGGCATAGTAGTTAGAAGTAGTCCGTGAACACTCAGACACGGGATATAAATATCAAAGTGCCTCCCGAGCTTCACAGACATCATCAAGCAACGGAGAAGAGATCTTATCAATATAAAATTGTTCACACTATAAATCCTTACTTTCCTATTTTGTTGAGACGTGCTCCCCACGACAGATTCTCCGATCCAAGATTTTGGCCTATGTCCCTCTGTGATATACTTGAGTTTGGTGTCTGCCTAACAGTATATTAATAGTTCTCCTGTTACCAAGGCTCACTATATGAACTACAAGTTCACTTCAAACTCCACCCTCACCTCAGACTATGATTACATTTTTGAAGCACCTCACGGTCTCATTTATATTCCAACATTCGAAGAAATCTTCGACAGCGAGTTATTCAAAATCGAAGAAGCATTTATCAGAGAACCCTCGTGGTTCACAATTCCCTTCGGGATCCCAACTAGGAATATATTCAATCGCATATATCGTACCTGGTACGGACCGGATTTCGAGTGGAGTTCTACAAAGTCAGAAAACTTCGCTGAGTGTAGTACCCTGTGCTCCGATAACAAGAAACCAGGCACAGCCATCCGAGGGCTAGACATCCCCTCGGCTTGGGCCGGACAAAATCCTTATTGGTACTATAAGTACATTCTAAACCTCCAGAAAAGGGAAATTCAGATTCTGAGTCTAGAATGAGATCAACCAAACCCTTTCATACCTACACCTCTAGAGTATCTCAAACGTTGGATACCCTATATACGATTCCTTAAACCCTTTCAAGAATATCAAGAGCTCTGGTACGAAGTACCAGAAATCATGCATCCAGGAGTATTAGAGCAATTAGCCTACCTGGAAAGTATCACAATGGCAGAGATATCCCGAGACCCCAGAAAAACAATAGCGGCGGGAGAACCCATGGACACCCATTCAGACACAATGGATAAAACCGATGATTCGGCGATATAGAGTTCCTCCCCGTCAACACCTCATAAACCTGCAATTCGAAGAGTAAATATACACTCTCACGGATCCTCCAGTGTCGCAAGTACACATCGGATATCAAGGTCCTCCACGCCTAAACGAGGAAGTGACCACGCTGCAAACTTAACAAGGTTGGCTGCCTGTCGTGGGATCACCTGGGGTCAAATAAGGGAGGATCTAGATACCTCGCTCGACCAAGCCAATATCGCTTTCAAACATTTGTAGGGAGCCACACTAGATAATACCATGAAATTAATTCTGGTTCAACAGTAAATCACCGCAGGACAAGATGTCCATGATAACGATGTTGCAATGTTACAAACACAACTGGCAGATGTAGAAAGCGAAATCAAGGGGATACAAGAGGAAATGCTATGGGAGGTAGCAAGGAAAATAGACACTCAAGATAGGCATCAACAGGAACATGCAGAGGTAACCACGAGGTTACATGGAACACTTGAGGAGGAAAGCCAGGCGGCTTTACCACGAGATCAAACGTTGCAACAAATGGTCATCAATCTAAGGACGGAATTCCTAGAATTCCGAAATCAATGTACCACGCAGGAAAGAGAAGTCAACAGCACCCTAGGACAAATACGCCTAGATCAGACTACTCGCCAAGCAGAGATTCGCAGGTCCCAAGACTAGCAACGGGACCAGAATAATGAGACTAATAATACGCTAAAAGTATTGACAGCGGCAATAAATAAGATGTTAGCCACCGCACCAAGTCCTGAAGCTGCAGGTCCTGCACCCTTACCCGCCGTCCAGGAAACTGATAACGAGGAGTACTACGCTCCACCTACACGCAGGGAAAAGGGAAAAGGCAAGGAAGACACTAATGTATCCCACTCTGGTACCTAAGGAGGTGACCCTGGAGATCCCAGAGACGATGATGACGACAGTGACGAAAGAGGAAGAAGGAGAGGAAGTCCTAGCCGGTGCAGACTGTTAGGTATCCTACCTATTCTCCGATGTCAATATGTATCCTGCGACAGGCAACAGCTCTCTGTTTGTCTCGTTGTAATAGTGCAATACTTCTCCACCTTAGCATGCCGTTACTTCGTTCCTTCTTTTTACCAAGACCTTGATTATTATTCTTAGACCATTGTCTACATTGTTCTTGGCGAACGCTAATAATCAAGTCATATCGTGGTAGAACTCTCGAAGTAGTAGAATAGATTCTATTCTTGATAGTATAGGTAAGAAAGTATAATAGGTGGTTGCATGAAGAACTAACTACCAGGCTCTACCGGCCTCCTTTTATAGTCCTTTACTCAACCCACTTATAAATCAAAACAACTATGAGTCATAATCATGACTCATGAAAAACATCATATGACTGCATTATTGGTCATGTGTGTAAACAACCTGACCTCTTAATAGGTCATGTGTGTGAAAGTAAATCAAACTGCGCAGCCCCCTTGGCCTCGTGTGCTGCCCCCATGACCTCTTAATAGGTCATGTGCGTGAAAGTAACTTGACTGCGCAGCCCCCTTGGCCTCGTGCGCTGCCCCCATGACCTCTTAATAGGTCATGTGCATGAAAGTAAATCAAATAAGACCTCATAACGACTATTTTCGTCATGGTGAAATGTCTCCTTCCACAAACATCTCCTTCCACTACCAGCCGGGAACGACTCCTTCCACTATCTGCTACGCAACCGTGACACAGGCAAGGACAAGCACCAGAACAGTCTGGTATTGCAGAAATGCTTCCCAATGCGATGGCGCCAAATATTAAGTGACCATTAGAGCTACCCCCATTCTTTGAAGATAAACCTGCACAAGATATATATGTGTGAATTCTTCAATGCACAGACGATTTCGCACGAAGTCCACAAATTTGGGACAATACCCAGGAACAAGTTATATATGCACTGCGGGGTAAAAGAGGAGAAATCGTGCTTCCATACACTGTCTGGTATAGGAAGGCTATGGACGGGCTTCAAGGAGAAACCCAGCAACCGGAACTGGCAACATGGACTCGTTTTGAACACGATATGATCAAACTATTTGCCCCGTTTGAAGCCAAACAACTAGCACTTTGAGCCAGGCAGCTAGTCGAGTATGATGGTAGTATTGAACATTACCTAACGATCACGCATAACGATAACATTCGTGCCCGCATGACGGGAGAGTCCTGGAGGGAGGAAGTCGAAAATAAACTTGCAAAACAAATTGTTCGCAGATTGTTGGCTCTGCAATATACGACGGATCAAGAATGGGAGGAGGTGCTAAGGCTTTACGGCCGGTCAGAAGAAGGACTCCTGGTCACAGAAAAAATTGGGCGAGACAAACCGTCCCAGCGCAAAGTAGTCCAGGATGTCAAAAGACAAGAAAGACGGGACTCCAAACTGAAGCGACAAAGGGATACTAAAACTTATATCAAAGGAGGTAGAGCCCCACCACGAAAGCAGAAAAGAGACGATGAGCTGGTGAAACCCAGAAAAAGGTTGAGAGGTGCAACAAAGACCACTCATATAAACTCCGGCCAGGCCCATACTGGTATTCCACAGAGTGTAATGGACACGCGAAGGAAAGAAGGAGATTGCAGACATTATGGAAAAAAGAATCATACCAACCAAACGTGTTACGGAGACGTTGATATATCGGCAGCAATGGTCAGTTCAAGAACAATAGAAAGGGGAATTCATCGTGCACGGGCGGCTATTGTGAAAGAGAAATTAGCACGCAGAGTCGCTTCCGGGCAGCAACCAGCCCGAGTGAATAAGATCTGGGAACTGGAAGAGGACGAGGAACAGACCCAAGTCAGTTTATTGGCACCAACGGCGACGGCATTTGGGTATTCAGCATCCAGATGGAGCCGGAATTGAAATGGGAACCCCCTTTGACTGGGGTGTATTGGGGACTGACCACGACTGGGCTCGGGTCTTCCATGTATAACTACGGGAATCGAAACTCAAAATGATCAAACCGTCGTGAAGCAAGTCTCTCCTTTCAGGATCAACGCAAGTAGGCTCTAAGTGAAGCGACCCCATGAGGGACTTATGAGCTCGAACACAAGAATCAATATATGGAGAGTCTTGATCGAAAGAAAGGATAATCAATATGCCCACATGGCCCAGGAGACAACAGTACGAAGTTTCGCAAGTCACCTGTTGGTTACCGGCTACCCGTGTGGAAGCGAGTTACTATACCGAAGAAGTTGGAACATAGTAATGCAAGATCTGCATGATAACAATACACAACAGGAGGGAAACCAATGTGGGCTGTTCCACCTACCACACGAGTCTGAGTCGTATTATACGTATGTACTATCTTGCCTTCTGACCAGAGTGTGGCATAGGAATGTACCACTTTGGTACGCAAGGCCTCTCAGAGGGAGCTGGACGGATAACCGAAGTCCGCAGGAAAAGGAGTCGGTGAAAGGGGGAACGTCACACTAGGGGAGTAAAATGGCTAATAACCGCCCGAAAATCTGTTATGAGCCTAGGTCTGGCGTATCGGGGGAAGGCATCCAGCCTCAAAACTGCGCGTGCGCAATTGCGTATCGGCGAAACGCTGCTTAAGTATGTAGACCCTAATTGCTAAAAAGCTAAAGAATTATTTGTTTTGCTTAGGAGACCTCAATGGTCAAAACTACGCGGGCATAGTAACAAACATCTTGTTACCTGCACACAACACCAACGATACCAAAATGGAAGAACTAAGAAAATCTTATCCGCACTAAGCACCTGGAGTTAGAAGCTCCAAAACCAAAACAATACAACTGTCCGCAGGGAATCGCTTACTTCCACATACATGATAAGCGATACAAAGTTAAAGTCTTGTTAGACTCGGGATCCAATGTATTCCTTATCAATAAGGACCTAGTTCAAGACCTTCGCATTCCAACAGTGGAACGTAATAATGCAGTTGACATCTTAGGCTTTGACGGATCGTCAGCTGCCTCAGGAGGGAAGGGTTATACTCTCCCTATTAAATGGGAGATAAGAAAAAACTGCCACATCTCTGAAGTATCGTGTGAAGTGGCTAAAGCAGGTCACTATAGAATGATAATTCCGTTTAGTTGGTGGCATCGTGAACACCTGGTGTCTCAGATAAAAGATGCCGAAGACTGGACCTTCTCCGCGAAAAGTTATGAAAACTGTGTGGAAGAAGATGAAGGAATAGCGGATATGTTGGAATATGATGAATCCGTTGCCTGGGATCCTAATGCATGCCACATCGGAAGGATCGGAGCCGTTGAAAATACAGTGGAACTCGAGTCATTATCGAAAGAAAACAGGCCTCACAAGCACTTGTTTGAAGCTCAGATGGCAGAAAGATTAGCCCAGAGACGAACATTCCATTGTGACAACAAGTTGATTACCGGATCAACTCCCGCGTGGGGGCCGATATATCCATTATCCGAGAAGCAGTGTAAGGCTTGGCGAGAATACTTGGAGAAGATGATCAAACAAGGAAAGATCATGAGTAGTAAATCTCCTGCAGGAGCACCAATATTATTCGTACCGAAGCCAGATGGCTGACTACACCTAGTGGTAGATTACCGAAATCTAAATAAGATTACTCTCCGCAGCAAACACCCCCTTCCACTAATGTCCGAACTCCGCGATAGAGTAGCCGGTGCAAAGATCTTCACCAAGCTAGACCTTAAGGATGGTTACCACTTGATTAGGATAAAAGAATGAAATGAATGGAAAACAGCGTTTCGGACAAGATGTGGGCATTACGAGTACAAGGTTTTGCCATTCGGATTGGTCAACGCTCGCGCAACTTTCCAAGATATGATGAACTAAGTATTGAAGGAATACCTTGATGTTGGAGTCATGTGTTATCTTGACGATATTCTCATCTACTCAAAGGATGAAAAAGAACACAGCGAAGCGGTAAAGAAGGTTTTACAAAGTCTATCAGACTTTCAATTAGCAGCATCGCCGAAAAAGTCGACCTTCCATACTACAGAGGTAGAATTTCTGAGCTATATGGTAGCAGTCGATGGAGTGTCTATGAGCACCCGTAAGGTGGAATCCATAATGGTTTAGAAAGCATCTAAGTTGGTTAGAGAAGTATAAGGCTTCATCGGATTCGCTAACTTCTACCGACTTTTCATTAAAGATTTTGCGGCTATTTGCAAACCAATAACTGAGACCTTACAATAAAATCCTAACAATTTCAAATCACGTGTGGAACAAGATACGGCTTTCAAAGAACTAAGGTACCGATTTACTCCAGCTCCCATACTCAACCACTGTTTGCCAAAAGGGGAAACAGTGAGAGAAACGGACACTAGGGATTTTGCACTTTGTTGCATCCTCTCTCAATACTTTGAGAACAGATTACACGCAGTCGCTTTCCATTCAAGAAACTTAAATTCGGCGGAGCGCGATTATGAAATTCATGATAAAGAACTTCTCGCAATCCTCGCAGCATTTAAGGAATGGAGACACTACTGGATCGGAACAGAAAAACCAATTAGAGTCTTTACCGACTATCAAAAGCTACAATACTTCCACACCTCAAAAGTCTGGAGTGGCCGTCAAATTACATAGGCTCAGAAGTTGGTAGAATACAATTTCCGTATTGTATACCAACCAGGCATAAAGGGCGGAAAGCCAGATGCGTTAAGCAGATGGCTGGAGTACTGTCTTGAGGAGGGACCTGCGCATTGTGAACAGAAAATTCTAAAATAAGAAAATTTCTTAGTGTTGCTAGTGGTGAGGATAGGCGATGAATGAGAAAACTGGGATGGAGATAAGGATTTGGATTTGGACCCTCGTAGAAGTGGAAAGGAACCCGTTATTAGGATTAAGAGATTGAGCGAAAAGGCATACTTGCCAACAAAGGGCTCAGGAATGGCGGCGGGACATGACCTGTACGCCATAGCGGATGACATTGTCACAAAATATGGACAAGCATTGATAAGGACGGGTATAGCTGTGGGGCTACATAAAGGAACTTGCGGAAGAGTTGCCCCAAGAAGCGGATTAGCGGTTGGAGGCAGAATTTCGACCGGGGTAGGAGTGATCGATGCTGATTACACCGGCGAACTCAAAGTCGTACTTTTCAACCATAGGGATGTGGACTGCCAAATAAGAATGGGCGATCGCATAGCTCAACTAGAGGTAGAAAGGTTCACCACCGCAGACATGATGGAAGTAGATAACTTGGAAGATACGGAACAAGTAGTCGCGGGATTCGGTAGCACCGATATAGCGACAAGATCCTTGATTGTTAAGGAACCGAAACCTAGTATCAGTTACCTACAGGCATCAGCTAAAGACAACGAACATTGGTATGACATTTCAGAAGTACCCGAAAAGGTTCTAATGTCAAATGCTATCATCTTGCAAAAGGTATGAAATAGTTCAATCCTGAATTCCTAAACGAGATACAGGCAGCTATCGAATCGGACACATCTTGGAAGCAATGGAGGGAAGAACTCCTTAGGTTACGTGATGAAAGAAAGGATTTTCCGAAGGACTGGACCTTAACCGATGATCTACTTTATGATAGGCAAAGACTATTTGTACCAAATAGTCAGTTGCTATACACAAAGATCGCAGAAGGATGTCACGATGTAAAAGTTGCAGGACATTTCAGACAAGAAAAACCCTTGGAAATAATCATGTGAGACTTCTATTGGAAAGGGCTTGCAGAATGGGTCAACGATTACGTACGATCCTGCGATGAATGCCAACATAATAAGTTGCCTAGACACGCCAAGTACGGATTGCTGCAACCTTTGCAAATACCTTACGCGGCAAGGGCATCTATCTCAGTGGACTTCATCACTCAACTACCAGAGTCACAAGGATGTACTCAGATAATGGTAGTAGTTGATCAGTTTACAAAGATGGCACACTTCATCAGACTTCAGACCTCGGCTACAGCGAAAGTTGTGGGCAACGCATTCCTGAAAGAAGTATGGAGGCTACACGGCCTACCCACCAAAATCATCACGGACATAGACTCCAAATTCGCAGGAGAACTCTGGGAATCCCTTTGCAAAGTGAGGGAAATTAAGCGAAGGATGTCGACGGCATACCATCCTCAAACTAACGGACAAACTGAATGGACCAATGAAGTGCTGGAATGGTACCTTTCATGTTTTATCAACTACGATCAGGACGACTGGTATCAGCTACTACTACTAGCTGAACATGCTTATAACAACTACGCAACCAACGTGCATGGGATGTTGCCATTTTACAGGAACTACGGTTTCCATCAACAGACTGAGTGGATGAAGTAGCGAGAAGGTCAAAATCCAGGAGCAACACTATATGCAAACTGGATTAAGACGATACATGAACAAGCAAGAGGGTCACTAGAAAAGACGCAGGAAGGATTGTTGAAATATTATGACGGGAAAGCTCACCAACAGCCGGACTGCAAGATCAGGGACAAAGTAATGTTAAACGCAAAGAACATTCACACCCGACGGAGATCGAAGAACATAAGTCCGCAGCTATGCGGTCCTTTTCAAATTATGGAAAAATGCGGATGACCAGCTTTCAAACTAAGCATATCCGATCGATAGAACATTCACCTCGTATTCCATGTCGCACTACTGGAACACTATCGTGAATCAGTTCATGATAACCGTTAACAACCACCTAGACAACCGGAGGACGTGGACGGTGATCTACAATGGGAGATTGAAAAATAGTCAGAAGTGAGATTAGTTCTTACAAGAAACGCGTATGCGGCCGCTACCAAGAGAAGCAGGAACTGTGGTACTACGTCAAATGGCAAGCGTGTTCCGAAGATGAGAACACATGGGAGCCAGCTACCGGAATGGAAAATGCGGAGGAAGTTGAGGAGAATTTTCATAATGAAAATTCAGACATGCCAGGAAGGGCAGAAGTAAGATAGTGAGGAAAAGGTTTTCCTACCATGGCCAAGTAAATGCGTGAGGTTTTTTACCCTGACCACGCGGAGTCTTAAAAAGTACTTACAAGAAAATTATAAAAGGTTGTAAAGGCATTCGAGGCGAAGCCTAGTAGGAGGGAGCTCATATTAGGCATATGGAAATCCAAGACATATGCACAGACCCACAGTAGGGTAACTGCGCACAGACCCTCGATTTACCGGTGCCAACACCCCCTGCGGCCCGATTATGGGGCCCACCTGTCATTACCGAGATTTCGTGAGTTGCGTCCTATAGCTAAAATGTCAAATCATTGATGTCAACTTCATAATAGCATCTACGTCGCTGCCGTCCATCCGACCGCATGCTGTTGGGAGGATATATGCGTGGGGAGCCTTGTCGACATCTGGGAAGTGGAAGGGACAATATCCGTTGCAGGTGCATTGAAATAGTAGGCTTCAAAGTTAAGCTTCCAAATCTATGGGCCGAAGGGGACGGGACGTTTTCGCAGAAATACTCCAAGAGGATATCCCAATAGCACAGGCTATTAGGGGTATACCGAATCCACTCATATCCTTCTAAGATCAGCTGCAGGTTAGTTGGTTCTAGTAATAGAACCCCTCTACGGAGGCCGGCGGATCAAGGGGAAGCATGCTCAGAAAGGAAGACCTAGAAAAGTCAGAGTTCCTTAAGACATTGAAATGTTGGGCGCGGGCTTGTGATTGGCACTAGGTGGCCCGGCATGAACTTGATCACTTCATGACTGAAGAGACTACTGAAACGATAGTCAATCAGACTGTAGTAATATAATAGTCTATGCAGATATCTAAGTTAGAGGCCGCTGTTTGGCATAACAAATAGTGCAGTCATCTTAACAAAGGAATACTATTCCGGGGCCGCGAAACAGTGTGATGAGTTTCAAGGTCAAATGCTGTTCACACTTATAAGATTCTGGATGTTTGCGTATTAAAACCAGAGTGGTACTTCTGGAGCATAGTAGTTAGAAGTAGTCCGCGAACACTCAGACACGGGATATAAATATTGAAGTGCCTCCTGAGCTTTACAGACATCATCAAATAACAGAGAAGAGATCTTGTTAATACAAAATTGTTCACGCTATCAATCTTTACTTCCCTATTTTATCGAGACGAGTCTTCCTCGACAGATTCTCCGATCAAAGATTTTGACCTACGTTCCTCAGTGATATACTTGAGTTCGGCGTCTGCCTACCAGAAGTCGAAAACAAACTTCCCGAACAAGTCATCAGCAGGTTGACCGTAATTAATTATGACACGGGGCAAGAATTGGTGGAAATACTTAACGCATATAGTTGATCAGAAGAAACTCTACTCACCAGAGAAATGCTTGCAAGAGATGAACTACAAAAGTCGAAAATAGTCCCAGAAGTTAGAAGAGATGATCAACAAGTCTCTAAACTGAAATGACAGACGCCGAACAAACCTTATGTCAAGGGAGGTGGAGCCCCACCATGAAAACAAAAATGAGAGAATCAGCCAGAACTGCTAAAACGGAATTTGGGAGACATGGCTTAGACAACCCTGAGCATCTTTAATCAGGCTCATATTGGTATGCCACAAAGTATTAAAAACCCTGGAAGGGGAGAGAAGAATTGCACATCGTGTTGGAAGAAAAACCACACCTCTCAGAAGTGTGGGGGAGATGGCCATGTATCATCGGTAACACTTAGTTCAAGACTGATAAACATAGGAATTCGTTGTCCAAGATCAGCAATTGTATAACCTAAATTCTTTGTGGCAGAGTCACTACTATCCAGCAACCCGCTGGAACGAATAGGATCTATGAACTGGTAGACCATGAAGAACTAATCAAGGTCAGTATACAAGTACTAACAGCGATAGAATTTGGATAGTGCATGTCCATATAGAACTGGAATCAAAATGTGAAGACCCTTTGGTTGGAGTGTATTGAGTACCGACCATGGTAGATATCAGGTAGTCCATGTGTAACTACCGGAATCGAAACTCAAAAAGATCAAAGCAGTACAAAGTAAGTCTTGCTTTTCAAGATTAAGGGTAGAAGGTTCCAAGTGAACGGATCCCGGGCGGGACTTATGAGCTCAAATACAAGCAATCAAGATATAGAGAGTCTTGACTGCCAGAGAGGATAGTCAACATGCCTACATAACCTGAGAGCCAACAGTACACAGTTCTTCGAGGCACCTGATAGCCACTCGCTACTTATGTGTAAGTAAGTTACTATACCGAAGAAGTTGGAACATAGCAATGCAAGATCTACCTGACAACAATACCGACAGGAAAAGACCAGATGCGGGCCAATCTACATACCACAGGAGTCTGAGTCGTATTATAAATATGTACTGGCTTGTCTTCTAGGCTGAATATGAAGTAGAGATGCACTACTTTAGTGTGCAAGGCCGCTCTGAGGTAGCTGGACAGGTAACCGAAAACCTAAGAGAAAGGATCAGTGAAAACAGGAACCCTATGCCTGGGGAGTAAAATTGACAATAACCACCAGAAAATCTGCTATGTGCTTATAACTGGCATGTCTGAAGAAGCCATCCAGCCTGAAAACTAGTCGCGCACAATTGTGTATCTGTGAAATGCTGCTTAGTATGTTGACTCAGATTATCAGTGCTAATAATTACTAGCTTATCTGGAGAGACGTCAGTGGTCGAAGTTATGTGGCTGTTTTAACAAACATTGTGTTACCTATATCCAATACCAGTAATGCCTAAATGCAAGAACCAGGAAAACTTACTCCACAATACGGGCCTGGAATTTAACACTACAAAATCAAAACGATACAACTCGCAGGAAGGGATCGCATATCACTATATACATGATAAGCAATACAAAGTTAAAGTCTTGTTAGACTCACGATCTAACATATTCATTATTAATAAGGACCTAGTTGTAGACCTTCGCATTCTGATTGTTGAACGCGACAATGCAGTTGATATCTTAGGCATTGTTAGTGCATCAGCACTCTCAGGAGGGAAGTGTAACACACTACCTCTAAAATTAGAAAGAAGAAAGAACCAACACATATCAGAACTATTGTGTGAAGTTGCTAAAGCTGAGAACTATGGAATGATAATTCCTTTTGATTGGTGGTATCGTAAATACCCAGTGTCCCACATTGAAGATGTGGAAAATTGGACTTTTACCACAAAACAATTACGAAAACTGTTTGGAAGAAGATGAAGGGATAACGAATATATTTGAATATGAAGAATCAGTTCCTTGTGATCTGAATGCTTGTCATATGGGACGGATCAGAATCACTGAAAAGATGGTATAACTCGAATTATTGCTCAAAGAATGTGAGCATTACAAACATTTTTTTAAAGCCCAGATAGCAGAAAAACTATCCCCTAGACAAACCTTTGACTACAAAATTGAATTGGTCCCTAGATCAACAACCTGATGGAGACCAATATATCCATTATACGAAGAACAGCTAAAGGCCTTACGAGAATACTTGGAAACCATGATCAAGCAGCGAAAGATTACACATAGTCAATCTCCTACCGGCGTATCTGTATTATTTGTACCCAAACCTGATGGAAGATTAAGCCTAGTTGTGGATTACTGAAATTTAAATAAGATTACCATCGTCAACAAACATCCTTTTCCATTGATATCCGAACTTTGAGACTGAGTAGGTGGCGCCAACATCTTCACCAAGTTCAACCTCAAAGACGGCTACTACTGGATTAGGATTAAGGAAAGAGATAAATGGAAAACAGCTATGTGGACGAGGTATGGGCACTATGAATATAAGGTTATGCCATGTAGTTTGGTTAGTGCCCCAGCAACCTTCCAAGATATGATTAATCAAGTACTTTAAGAATACTTGAATATGGGAGTCATGTACAGCCTTGATGATATCCTCTTATATTCAATGTACGAAAAGCAACACATCAAATCTGTCCCAAGGGTTTTACAAAGTCTATCAGACTTTCAATTAAAGGTATTATTAAAGAAGTCTAGCTTCCACACCAAAGGGGTAGAATTCCTAGACTATATTATGGCAGTCAATAGGGTATCAATGAGCACCTGAAAGGTGGAATCTATAATAGTTTGGAAACTACCCAAATTGGTTAGGGATGTGCAAGTTTTTATTGAATGTGCTAACGTCTACTGACAATCTATAAAACACTTCGCAGCTATTTGCAAGCCAATAACCGAGACATTAATAGAAATTCAAAGAATTCTATTTCTGGAGTTGAAGAGAATACGGCTTTGAAGAGCTAAAGCACCAATTCACCACAGTCTCCTTACTCCCCCACTTTTTTCTAGAAAGAGAAACAGTAGTAGAAACCAACTCTAGCGATTTAACACTCGATTACATACTTTCTTAATACTTGGTGTAAAAGTTACATCCAGTAGTATTCTATTCACGAAAGTTGAACTCAGCAGAGTACAATTGCAAAATTGATGATAAGGAACTTCTGGCGATCCACGAAGTATTCAAGGAATGGAGACAATAGTTGATCAGAACAGAAAAACTGATTATAGTCTTTACTGGCGATCGAAACCTACAATACTTCTGCACCTCAAATGTCTGCGGTGGCCGTCAAATTCAATAGGCTGAGAAGTTAGGGAATATAATTTTCGTATCATATACCGACCAGGCAGGAAGGGCAGAAAGCCTAATGTATTAAGCAGATGATCGGAGTAAAGTCCTGAGGAGAGAGCTATGTATTGCGAATAGAAAATTTTGAAACTGTAAGGTTTCCTGGCATTACTAGTAGCGAGAGTAGGCGGTGAAGGAGAAGACAGGGATAGAGAAAAGAATTTGGACTTAAAACCATGAAGAGGTAGAAATAAACTAGTAATTAGGTTTAAGAGATTGAGCAAAACGGCATACTTATCAATAAAAGGCTCAAGACTAGTGGCAGGGCATGATCTGTGCACTATAGAGAATGACATTATCCTGAAACATAGACTAGCTTTGATAAGGACTAGGATAGCCGTAGAGATAACTGAAGGAACATACGGAAGAATTGCTGCAAGAAGTGAGTTAGAGGTTGGAAGTGGAATCTCCACCCGAGCTGAGGTGATTGATGTTGATTACACCAGTGAAATCAAAGTCGTACTCTTTAACTATACAGTTATAGAGTGCCAGATAATAATGGGCAATCGCATAGCCCAACTGGTAGTAGAAAAAATCAATACCTCCGACATGATGGGGGTAGTCAACTTGGAGTAAACAAAATGTGGGACTGCGGTATTTGAAAGCTTCGATATAGTGACAAGATCCTTGATCATCAAAGAACAGGAACCTACTATCAGTTACCTGCAGGCATTAGCTATAGACAATGAATATTGGAACGACGTTTCAGAAGTACAGGAAAAAGTTCTAATGTCAAACTCCGTTATCCTAGGGAAGGGTATTAAGTAGTTTAATTCTTAATTCTTGAGCAAAATAATGGTAGCTATTGAAACGAACACAGCTTGGAGACAACCAAGGGAAGTACTCATTAGGTTACAAGATAAAGGAAAAAGTTTCCACAAGGATTGGACCTTAACTGATGATCTGCCATATTATAAGTAAAGACTATTTGTTCCAGATTGTCAGGTACCATACAATAAGATCACGGGACGATGTTACGATTCAAAGGTTGCAGGACCTTGTGGATAACAGAAACCCTGGGAAATCATTATGTGAGACTTCTATTGGAAAGGTCTTGTGGAGTTGGTTAATGACTACATACAATCTTGCGATGAATGCCAACATAACAAATCATCCTGACATGCTAAGTATGTATTCCTGCAACTACTACAAATACCCTATATAGTATAGGTGTCTATCTCAGTAGACTTTATCACACAACTACGGGAGTCGTAAAAATGCACTCAAATTATCGTAGTGGTTGATTGATTCACAAAAATAGCACACTTCATTGGATTACAAATATCAGATACTGGTAAGGATGTCGTAACCGTATTCTTGAAAGAGGTCCAAAGGCCACATGACCTACCAACTGAAATCATCTTGGATATGGACTCAAAGTTCACTAGAGAATTCTGGGAATCCTGTTACAAGGTGTGGGAAATTTAGTGAAGAATATCAATAGCATACCACCTGCAAAGTAATGGACAAACGGAACATACCAACCAAGTGCTCTAAGGATAACTTCGAAGTTTTATGAACTACAATTAGGATAACTTGTATCAGCTATGACTATTAGCTGAACCTGGCTACAACAATTCTACTACCAATGCTCATAGGATGTCACTATTTTATGCGAACTAAGGTTTCTATCTACAGACAGAGTGGATGAGAGAGTGGGAAGCTCAAAATCCATGAGCAACACTCTATGTGAACTGGATTGAGACAATACATAAACAAGCGAGAGGGTTACCAGAAAAGACAAGAGCAGGAATGTCAAAATACTATGACTACAAAGCTAGACAACAGCTAGACTTCAAGATCAGGAACAAAGTAATATTAAATGCAAAAAATGTTCTGACACAATGAAAATCAAAAAAAAGCTAAGGTCAAAGCTTTAAGGTCCTTTTAAAATCTTGGAAACCCAAGAGTCATGAGCATTTAAGCTCAACATATCCTATCGATGGAACATTCATCCCATATTCTATGTCATATTACTAGAACTCCTATTGCGAACCAGTTCATAATGATCGCCAGGCACCATGTAAAGAACTAGAGAATATTGAGGGTAATCTACAAGAGGAGGTTGAAAAAATAGCAAGAAGTGAGATACATTCTTACTGGAAACTGGTACCTGGCCCCTACCAGGAAAAGCAAGAACTGTAGTACTTCATTAATTGGCATGGATGTTCAGAAGATAAGAACACATCGGAGCAAGCCACCAGTATAGAAAATGTGTAACAAGTCATAGAAAGTTTTCACAATAAAAATCTGGACATGCCAGGAAGGACAGAAGGAAGATAATGAGGAAAACTGTTTTCCTACCATGGACAAGTAAACGTAAAAGGTCTTTCACCCTGATCATGCTAAGTCTTAAAATTTATTTAAAAAAAAGTTATAAAACAGTTATAAAGGCATTCGAGGAGAAGCCTGCTAGGAGGGAGCTCATGTTAGGCATATGGAAATCTGTGACAAAGTGTACAGACATCACGGTAGGGTAACTGTGAACAGACTCTCGATTTACAGAAGCCAATGCCCCTTTCCGGCCTACTTATAGGGCCGGCATGTCATTGACAACATGTCGTGCGTTGCATCCTATAACTAAATTGTCACATCAATGTAGTCCACTTCATAACACCAGATACGTCACTGCTGTCTGTCCAACTGTATGCTCTTCACAGGATATATATGAGGTGCCCTTTAGTGACATCTAGGAAGTGGAGCAGAAGATGTCCATCACAGGTGCATTGAAGTGATAGGCTTGAAAGTGAGACTTTCTCATTATAGGCCGAAGGTGATGGGGCATTTCTTGCAAAATACTCCACTGGGATGTCTTGGTAGTGGAGCCTATTGAGGACATACTGAATCCACCAATACTCTTCTGAGATCAGCGGTAGATTGGTTGGTCCTAGTAATAGGACCCTTCTATGGAGGTAGGCGGACCAAGGTGAAGCATGCTCAAGTAGGAAGACCTAGATAAGTCGAAGACATGTAGGACGCTGATGTGTCAGGCTTCGACTGGGGATTGGGACTAGGTGGCCCTGTATAAAGCAGATCACTTTATGACTGAAGAGACTACTGGAATAATAGTCCACAAGACTAAAGTAGTATAATAGTCCATGCGGACAGCTAAGTTGAAGGCTGCTGTTTCGTAAAAACACATAGTAGCGCAGTCATCTAAACGGAGGAATACTATTCCGTAACTGTGAACGAGTGTGACAAGTTTCAAGGTCAAACAGTGTTCTTACTTATAAGATTCTGGACCTTTGCGTATTAAAACCAGAGTGGTACTTCAGAGGCCTAGTGGGTAGCAGTAGTCCGTGAATACTCAGATGCAGGATATAAATATTGAAATGCCTCTCAAGCTTTACAGATATCACTAAGCAACGGAGAAGAGATCTTATTAAAATAATATTGTTTCACACTTTAAAATCTTTACCTTATCTATTTATCGTGATGAGTCTTCCTCGACAGATTACCTGATCCAAGATTTGGCCTACGTTCCTCAGTTATACTAGAGTTTGGCATCCGTCTAACATAAAGTTATTTAGCCTTAACTATCCACTTTCTTCCTCACAATATGTTATTGCTTTAACATTTTGTTATATTCTCCTTGTATTTTAAAACTACTCTTTTCTATTATACAATTGTATAAGGTATTATTTATACTTTTTTTTTTTGATAGATTAAGCACTAATATTATGCTCTCAAGTCTTATTCACTTATTAATACTAACTTTAACTCTTTATTGAATTATACTCAGGCTAACTAAGATATATAACAAAATATCTCAATAATACTACTATAGTTGGATTTTTCTCTTATTTTCAAAGTTAATAATTGAACAATCTCTGGTTTATGGAATAATTTTTTGTGCCACTCACAACCTGTTCTGATGTTGGCTAAAATTAAACTTGTTGACTAATATAATTGGCAAGCTAAAATGAGTCCTGAATCTAATATTTTTACTAGGTATTATATCTTAACAAAACTTACTCTAACCTTACTCATCTCTACTACTTTCTAATGTGTCAAATGTAGGTGTTTTTTCCTTTGTATACTCTTCCTGTTGTGACCTCTTTTTTTTCACTCCTGTATGAGGTGGTATGAAGGTTGGAGTTGGGGTTGTTACTGTATAGTCAGTTGCATTGCCAATAATGACTTTTGTTCAGGAACTATGAAGATTTGTGGATCATGGGACTGGCGGCTCACATCGCTGCTTTCTCGGCAGCTATGATGCATGTATAAAAGGACGAGGAACAAAAAGGGGGGCAAGGGATAATTGATCGGTTGTCATAAGTTTTGTGCCAATTTTTGGGTCGATACGACTACCGGTGCGTCCTTGCAGTACTCGCGTCTGATACGGTACTCGAGTACCGGTATTCCACCTGTGCATAGTATGTGATATCGTAAGATATGCTGTGTGCAGAAGCCTAGTTGCCGGGCTATACTCGAGTACTGCGAATGGATTGGGGTGGGATTCTCATCTTCGCTTTCCAGCCAACTTATTGAAGGTGAGGAGCGAGGACATTCCGATCCATGATCTGAACATCGCCAGTCGTGTAACTAAACGCAACCTTCCACATTTAGGTTGCGAAAATTATATAAGCCGTGTAGCCGCATATGAGGAGGGGGTGGTGGAGGCGGAGGAGGGGATACTGGTACGGTGGTAGGTAAGGTCAGATGTCTGTAGCCGTGATTGAGAACCACAGAAAGGTGATTCCGTTTAAACTACAACTAACAGTTCGCCATCGTCCGGATCACCATGTCCTTTGTTTTGGCACACGCCAAAGGCCCTTTGTCCTGAGGAAGAATCCAAGACGAACAAACCCACCCAAGCACAAAGCTATTGTCAGAAATTGGTAGTAGGGGCCCTGTTTTTCACCCAAATCGCACCCTCTCGTTGTGATAACAATAGCACGGGCACAGGCAATAACAGCATAGCAACACCCCCTGTCAGTCATATTTTATTTGTTTCCCCAATCTCGCTGATCCGTATCAAGAAAAGCGTGTTTACTCATGGCTGTTGGCTTTTGGTTTGGCTTCGGTACGATTGGCGGGAGAGGGACGATCGTGGACAGTCATCTTGTCAGTTGACGGTCGCGAGTGTGAGTTCTGGGGTTTATAATGACTTGTTTTTTTTTCTTTTTTTTTCTTTTTTCTTTTTTCCTTTTTACGGTATATCTCCTTCCCTTCCCTTCTTGATTACTTTTTCTCGCCCTCTGCACATTGGGAGTTGCCCGCCGTGTTATCCAAGGAACAGAGCAGGGGGGTGTCAACGGGAGCGGTGTGGTTGTCTGTGGCTGGTGAGGTGACGGAGAATGTACCGGCCGAGCGAAATATGCCATGCTGGTTTGGAGGCCTCGCATCTGTATCGCAAAATGGGTGGCGGGTAAACATCGTATCTGCGCGTCCTTGCCCCGAAGAATTTCCAATAGTGTTGTCCCGTGGGGTTTCTGGGGGATTCGTCTCCAGCTCATGCCCGCCTGTAGCAATGCAGTCTATTTGTATGGTGAAACACAAGGATAGCAGTATACTCGCACAGGTACTATATCATGCGATATAGGGCTCATGGTGCAGAGCAGTAGAAGAGGCGATCTATGGACACTGGTTGGCAAGTTTGTGGGGGTTGTCGTTCTACCGATATCAGAGAGTAGAGAGGGCTAGTGTGGGTGGGGGTGGTGCTGTAGTAGAGATGGCAAAGTAGCTGGAAATAGGCGACCCTCTCTGTCTTGCTATTCACCACGCTACAAAGGGGAAACTAAGGAGTGGTTTTCTCACTCAGTGGCCATCATCTGCAGTAGACACAATAGGACTGTACCTTACGAGCACTGCACTGTAGGCACAGACGAGCACAGAGAGGTAGCCCATTATTGAAGGAAAAGAACAGTCAGACTTGAGTGCTACAGCAAGTCCGATGACGATAAGCTTCTGCGGGGGGTGAGGGGGCATATGAATAGTGCGAGGTGGTTATGTAATATAGGTTTGGCGAAGATCGGTGGGAGGTTTGATCAAGGTTTGGGAACCTCACACGGGTATCCTACGGGCCACGGATGTTCCCTTTCCTTTTTCTAATTTGTTCTTCACTAATTTATCTTTCTTTACTTTATTTACCCAAATTATTTCCTTCTGTTTCTTTATTTTTCAATTTTTTATCACAGGGTATCATAATTTTTTTCTTTTCTCTTCTTCACATTCCCGTTTTCCATGGAGGCTGTCCACATCAAGGCGCCACGGCTGCCAATGTCGCATCTTTTTGCTAGGGGTGGTACTGGCGGTGAAACCTAACCCTTAGCGGGCCTATGCACCTCCCCACCCTAAATGTTCCCACACCACACCCACATTGTCTTCCGGGTCGTTGCGAAAAGCATTTAGCGGGCCACAGAATAGCAGCCCTGCTACCCTAGAGCACAAGCATTGGATACGCAAGGTATTATTCCTGTGTCTCATTAACGCCCGTCCGTCGCTATTCCTCCTCCTCCTCACTCTTCCCTCTCTCTCCCTCACCCTTCCTCCTGTTCTCTGCCTTTCTTCATCACAACCTCAACCACCAACCATCACCCGTCCTTAAGCAGAGAGGAACTACCTCCAGCCCTAGCTGCTGTGCCTCCTTCTCTCTATTTGTCTTTTCCATCTTTGACTTCATTCACCCCTCCTTCCTACCCCCCTTCCCTCTCATTCTTCCCACCTCTGCCTCCTATTACCTCTATTCTTCTGGCTCCACAAAGCAACTCTTAGCACACACTCACTCACGGCAGCGGAAAAAAACAAAGTTGGAGGGGAAGAAAAAATAAACACGTCTATCATTACACACGTCTTTCTACAGCCGTCCCTGGTGAGTCTCCCGCTTCTCCAAGCCCCCTCCCTCTCGACCATACCCCCCTCCCATTGCCTCACACCTCATCACCTCTCTTTTCACGATCACACAAAACCTTCGCCATTATAGTGAATATTCTTCGTTAATCTTTCATAATGCAACACGAAACTTACACACCTATTTTATCCTAACAGTTTCTATCCGTTATCTATCCAACAATCCAACCTTCATCCTTGTCACCATCGCCATCTTCATCGCTGTTTCGTTCCTGACTATTACTGCAATTCCCTATTTAATCGTTAGTCGTTAGCCTTCTGCTCATCTTCCATCGCAATTTTCTCTCACGGAGTGTTTACGGGATCGGACGCTGTCGCGCTTATCTCTGCGCAATCCGTCGGCAATCGCGTGTGCCGGTGGTGGTTGTAAAATCGTGTTTCATCAACTGTCCTGAACTGTTTCCTCTCGAATATTTAGCGGTCACAATTTTGGACTCTCCGTATCGCGATTCACTGAGTATCAACCTCCAATCGCCTTTCCAGACAGCTTTAGCACCCCCTGCTGAATGTCCACAATGTACTCATCACATCGCGGGATGGTGCCTGCCCCGAACAGCCGCTTGACCGAGCTTTTGGAGCAGGTCCGACAGGAGTTTGCGGATCAGCAATCCAGGTCCAGCGATTATGAACACAAGAGTACGTTTCCCAAATTATCTGTTGGTGCTTAGATTTAGCGTTAGGCTAGTGGATGCAAGTGTTTCAACCGGATTGATATGTTTGCTGACATTGCAATAGTTCAGCAGCAGATTCAAGAAATGGATCTGGTCAGACAGACAGTTTTCCAATTAGAAGCAGCCCATGGTGCCATGAAACAAAAGTGAGATTAGCCCCCGGCTGTTTGCCATCTCCAATTGTCCTCGGGTATGCGTACGGGATGCTAGGGTAGGAGTGATGGCTGATATATCACGTCTTAAGGTATGAGGACGAAATCGCTCGACTTAATCGAGAATTGGATGCGCGTGGTGGTGCACATGTTGCACCGCATGGCTCCCAAAACGCTGGTCCTTCTGCCCAACCTCCTCCACCTTCTCTCCCAGCTGGTGCCGGTCTGTTTGTAGGTATCATGACAGGCAACAATGGACAGGGCGGCCCAGGGCTCGTACCGCCACCTCTACAAGAATCCCACCCGCAAGGGCCTCATCATTCTATCCCCCCACCTCCCACTTCCCTCCCCCAACAAGTTCCACCGAGCCAACCACCTCAACAACTGCAGCAACAACAACAGCAACAGCAGCCCGTATACCCATCGAGCTCATTTGTGAATGGTAAGAAACGCTTCGCTTTCTCACCACATAGCATCCTCCCTCGGCTACACACTTGCATTCCCCCAATTACCCTTCTTGCTCGAAAATACCTATCTATTATAACACTGGCTGCCGTCCTAACTTTTGCTCGGGGTGCTTGTAGGTAGTTACGGGAATCCAGCACCTCAACCTACAGCCTCTCCCGGGCCTGGTAAAGGCAGGCGTACCGGTGGGCCGGGCGGACCAGCCACTCCACAACAAAATCAACCCCCAAACTATAATTCCGACCCCCGGGGCTCCCCACAAGTTGCCCGCCCGCGATCGCCAGCCAGCTGCCTTGGCGATCTTGAATATGATAGAGTACCCGCTAGCCAGAAAAAGGAAGGTCCTGATTGGTTTGCAATTTTCAATCCCAAGGTTTCTCGACTTTTGGATGTCGATCTGGTCCACACTCTGGAGCACAATAGTGTTGTGTGTTGTGTAAGGTTCAGTCAGGACGGGAAATATGTTGCCACTGGTTGTAACCGAAGCGCCCAAATTTTTGATGTTAAAAGCGGGACTATGGTCTCCCGCTTGCAAGACGAAACAGTGGATAGGGATGGCGACCTGTATATCCGAAGTGTCTGCTTCAGTCCCGACGGAAGATACCTCGCTACAGGAGCCGAGGATAAACAAATTAGAGTGTGTACCCCTCCCGCCTTTGGTTGGTCTGAGGAGCTTTGAGATATACGTTGTATTGACAACTACTTATCTTCGGATTTATAGGTGTGGGATATCCAGAGCCGTACGATTAAACAGACTTTCCATGGTCACGAACAGGACATTTACTCCTTGGACTTTGCTCGCAACGGAAGGCATATCGCTTCCGGTAGTGGTGATCGCACTGTTCGGGTGTGGGATATTGAATCTGGCCAAAATGTTCTTACTCTCAGCATTGAAGATGGAGTAACCACCGTCGCCATCTCTCCTGATGGTCGGTACGTTGCAGCCGGCTCTCTCGATAAAAGCGTTAGAGTCTGGGATGCGCAGAGCGGCTACCTGGTTGAGAGGCTCGAAGGCGCTGAAGGTCACAAGGATAGTGTGTACAGTGTAGCCTTCGCTCCTAATGGAAGAGACCTGGTTTCCGGCTCTCTTGATAAGACTATCAAGATGTGGGAGTTGTCGGCTGCGAGAGGGCTTATGCCAGGTGGAGGGACTAGCCGCGGCAAATGCGTCAAAACCTTTGAGGGACATAAGGTTAGTTTCGGAGCTCCCGTGGCGAACGCTTCCCCCGGGATTGGGGGTGGCCGTGCCCTTGGCAAATGGCAAATGTCCGACCCGAAGTTATGAACTGACCTGGCATTACGTAGGACTTTGTTCTTAGCGTCGCCTTGACACCTGATGGAAATTGGGTTTTGAGTGGCTCGAAGGATCGTGGTGTGCAATTTTGGGATCCTCGGACTGCGAGTGCACAACTCATGCTGCAGGGTCACAAGAATTCAGGTAAGTCTTGAATGTCGAGCATTGCCCTGGCGAGGTTCCCCCCGATTGCCCACAAAGTCCATCTTGGAGCATAGAACAGGAAGGGCAGTTGGGGGCAGTTTCCTTCATGATAATTTTGGTGGGGTATGCGGCTGACCATATTTTGATTTGTCATTGGAACAGTTATCTCTGTCGCTCCAAGCCCCTCGGGTGGCCTTTTTGCAACTGGTAGCGGTGATATGCGAGCGAGGATCTGGAGGTTAGTCTACATTTTTCCTTCCAAACTATTCCACCTTTTTATTCTTTTTCGACTCGGACCCTAGATGCTTTTATCTTATTTCTCCAAATTTCTTTTTCTGTCCTACCCCACAAAATTGGGGGTACGAGAACGCCCCCACGCGCGGTATCCGTCCTGCACCAAGTCTGTCATGAAAGCCTAGTACTGCTGCTGACGTGGGTAATAATTGTTTTAGCTACGAGCCATATCACCCACAGTCTAATCCCCTATAAACATCAGCAAAAGTATTGGTATCTGGACAGTCAAGGTGGCTGGAGACTGGATACCTTACATGCCCTGAAAAGTAGTCATCATTGCAAGGAATCTTTTTTTTTTTTGTTAAAAAAACAAACTGAAACTGAAACACTTCTAAAGGGTCTACTGTCAGTTCTAAGGATGCCAGTCTCTCGATGTATTTTCAAACAAAGGATTTTCATTCAGGGTTCTCAAATGCTGTAGGTATTTGTATTTTTGGGTTGTTTTTGTTTCTGCGCTTCCCTTTTTTTTTTCCACTTTTTTTTTTTTTTGCAGCGATGTATTGTGGATGTGTGGGGGTGTTGCGGGAGGGATGCCGATAAGGCTATCATTTCCTGTAGTCCCTGGAATCATGGGATGAACCGCACTCTGCAAAACCACTAACAAAGTCGTCAATTCTGTGTTAATGAGAGGACGAAGTGATTGGTGTGAGAGAATTCGAGTGGCCCTTGTCGGGCGATGAATTTTCTTTGAGATTAGGGATTCATCTCCTTTTCTTCGATCATATTTCTTCTATATTCTTTTGATATTTATATCTATTCTTCACTACCTGTTAAGACTCCCATTTTTCCGTTATCTCCTAGTAGTTGTGCCGGGGGAGCTCTTTGTAGTAGGGGAAAGAATGCGAAAGGTTTGTGCTTTGAAGAGAATTCGTCAATGAGTCTGAGAGATTACGGCATCACGTAAATTGTCATGGGCTACGCCCAGAAGCTCTTGTGAAGATGGTATGGTTCCTTCATTGGAAATAAATTAGGAGTTTTAAATTGGGACCTTATCCTCCAACCCTGTGGACGTAGTGAAGGGCGATGGGATAGTACAGCCCTGTCTAATAAGTTCTCGTACGGTCGCCGGCAACGGCACCACCACAACAAACAGTAAAGTTGACCAAAAAAAGAAAAAAAAGATATGAACTCAATTAAAAAATACATGATAGTAGAAATAGAAAATATCAATTTAATAATGCTACTATTTTGTATGACCTCCATTTGTATCTAGTAGAGCCTGAAGTCTCTCAGGTATCCTCTCAATCCACCCATCCAAGGTCTCCTGGGGAATCAGATCCCACTCCTCCTTTGCTGCATGAAATAATTCAGCAGCACTATGAAGCCTTCTTTGCTCCTTGGAGAATAGCTTTCTGAGGGCTCTTTTGAGAAGTGCCAAGGCATTCTCAATTGGGTTGAGATCTGGTGAGTTGGGAGGCCAAGGCAATCTTTTATATCAACATTCCTCCTGCAATTTCTTGTTTTCCAACCCAGCATGCCATGATGCATTATCAGCAGCCATATAGATGGTTTCTGGAGCTCTGTTTATGCCTTCTATGAAAGGTATAAGATATGGCTGGTGTATCTCAGTTGCATATTGGTGTGCATTGAGGCCAAGTCTATTACCTTTGCTAGTCCTCTCCTCCTCAGTCCTTTTTCTCACAAGAATTAACTCTGTTTTCCCTCCATGCATAATTGCAGCATAGACCCCAATGTTGGTGCATCCTGACTTAAAGCAAGGCTTTAAGTTTTTTTCTTCCAGCTCTTCACATGGTCTAAGTCTGACCTTTCTTACCACTGGATTTGGGTCATATTCAATGGTGGCTTCATCAACAAAAACCACTCACTTCCAAGCTCTTGTCCAGTTCCTTCTCATCCTTGCAAACCCCTTTCTCTTCTCCTTCCGTCCTTTCCTCCAAAATGGCTTTTTTCTAGGTATTTTGAGCTTAAAACCAGCTTCTCTAGAGATCTTGTTTATAGTATCTTCCCCAAGACCAACATTAGCCTTCTGGGTAATATCTCTTAGTGCTAAATGAGGCTCACAATCGATAATATCAAGAACTATCTTCCTTTTAGTATTGGTAATTTTGGTGGGTCTGCCAGCTCTGGGAGTATCATGGGTGTTGCCATCACGAATTTAGGCTCTTTGGATCACTGATGAAACAGTTGATTTGGGAAGGTTCATCAACTTAGAAATTTTATCATACCTCATATCAGTATATTTGTATAGGGCATAAATTTCTGAGTTTCTGTCTTCGTGTACTCTTCAGGTATGTGGTCAGGACATGGTTGTCTGAGGATGTTCGGGTGATGTGGCAAAAAAGCAATTACTACAGACCATACGAGAACTTATTAGACAGGGCTGTACACTCATGTCTAATAAGTTTTCATATCCCTTGGTGTTAGGCATATGGAAATCCAAGACATCTGCACAGACCCACAGTAGGGTAACTGCGCACAGACCCTCAATTTACCGGAGTGCCAACACGCCCCTCGGGCCCCCTTATGGGGCCCGCACGTCATTAGCGAGATTTTGAGAGTAGCGTCCCATAACTAAAATGTCACATCAATGAAGCCCACTTCATAACACCAGATACGTCGCTGCCGTCCGTCCGCCTGCAGGGTGTTCGCAGGATATACGAGAGGGGACCTTTGGCGACATCAGGGAAGTGGAACGGAGGAAATCCGTCAGAGGCGCATTGAGATAGTAGGCTTCAAAGTTGGGTTTCCTAAACTATGGGCCGAAGGTGACAGGACGTTTTCGGAGAAATACTCTAGGAGGATATCCCAATAGTGAAAGCTATTAGGGGTATACCGAATCCACCCATACCCTTCTGAGATCAGCTGTAGGTTGGTTGGTCCTAGTAATAGGACCCCTCTACGGAGGCCAGCGGACCAAGGGGAAGCACGCTCAGAAAGGAAGACCTAGATAAGTCGGAGACCCTTAAGACGCTGACACGTCGGGCTCGGACTTGCGATTGGCACTAGGTGGCCCAGCATGAACCTGATCACTTCATGACCGAAGAGACGACTGGGCGATAGTCAACAAGACTAAAGTCATATAAAAGTCTATGCGGACATCTAAGTTGGAGGCGGCTGTTTGGTATAACAAATAGCGCAGTCATCTCAACGGAGGAATACTATTCCGAGTCCGCGAAAGGGTGTGATAAGTTTCAGGGTCAAACGGTGTTCGCACTTATAAGATTCTGGACGTTTGCGTATTAAAACCAGAGTGGTACTTCGGAGGCATAGTAGTTAGAAGTAGTCCGCGAACACTCAGACGCGGGATATAAATATCGAAGTGCCTCCCGAGCTTTACAGACATCATCAAGCAACGGAGAAGAGATCTTATCAATATAAAATTGTTTACCTCATAAATCTTTACCTTACATTTATTTTATCGAGACGAGCCTTCCTCGACAGATTCTGCGAACAAAGATTTTGGCCTACGTCCCTCGCTTATATACTTGAGTTTGGCGTCCGCCTAACACTTGGCAACTAGACATAGTACAACAAGTTCAATACACTGTCCATGTAAAAGTTGATATATAAACTCAATTAAAAAGTATGTAAATCTAAGCATGTAAATGAACATTTAATTAGAATACTATTACTCTGTAATAATAATAGTAGTCTAGAGAAAATAAAATTCAAAGAACATACAATATTTGGAGTCTTGGAACTTGTGTTTTTCAACAATGTTTTCAATTTTTTAAGGTCACAGACATTCAATATTATAGAGTATAATAGAGACTATATGAGTTTGTTTGTGATATTTTTATCAATATATACTGATATTATTACTGTCTCCTTTATAGAATAATGATACATTGAGTCTATGAAATATTCTATTTTACTTCAACCTTTAAGATTTTTTATCTGCATAAAACAATATTATATTAAATTAATTATGTAAGAATTATATTCTGGTTAGTTCTGTAATACTTTATACCAGTGTATATAAAGTTCAACTAGTATGATATGCTGCAGTTTTACTATGCGAAAATAGGATATAGGTTTTATCTCATTAAACTCTGTCTAGTAAATTTTATAGAGTATATAAAAATAGGAGAACTAGAATTCAATAGAATCCAGAATTTGCTTGATACATTTAATATAAAGACCAATTATTAAAATAATTTTCTGAAGTATAGAATATAATTAATTAATATATCTGAGTTGAAATTTAATATAACACAGTATTACTATAAATATTGGAGAATGTATGAGCTATTAATAAATTAAGATATACTAGAATCTTCATTCGCATAAAAGATAGTTGCATCAGATGTGCAAGTGCAACATCTGAACAACAGGTAGGTGTCATCTGCATCAGGTGCATCCTATAAATTAGGAAGTGCCATGGACGTCTCCAGTATATCTTGTGAATCTGGAGGTACCATAGATGTCTCCAGTATGTCTAGTACATCCAGTAGGAACATGAGATATCAGGGGTATCTGGTAGTAACAGGGGTTCTCGGGGTTATTTGGTGGTAACAGGAGATATCTGAGGGATTTAATAGTAACTAGGAATGTCTGGGATGTCAGGAAGACATCCTTAGTGAGGACTGGGCAAGCCCTATTTCTGGATCTAGTTACTGTCACTAAAAGGTCATACTAGCGTGGCTGGATCAACAGAGATCTGATACTATGCTAGCTCTGACAAGTACTAGAACCAGCCTGCCTGCAAGAAAGCTGTTATGATCCCTAACCGGTATCAGTTCTTAGCAACGGGTAGACGATACTCCTCTTGTTCTTTCTTGACGATAGTTCTTAGGCCTATGCCTACGATAAGGTGGGAAAGACTCTCGTGTCTCTAGTCCTTATCGCCTATCGTACTCTTTCTTCAACTCGACTCTATATCAGAGCCCTCGTCTCGTAGGTAGGTATTCGTAAAGAGCGTAAAGGTTTTATATTTGTAAAAGCATAAAGTAATAAGTAAGGAAATAACTTAGAACGAAGCATGAAGAGCCTATCTACTCGGACTT